>NW_020870214.1:659077-669077 GCF_003789085.1 Penaeus vannamei | reverse complement strand
AAACAAACAAATAAACGGAAAAAAGAAAAAAAACGATAAAAAAGATAAAAAAGACCTCAAGAAACCAAACAACAAACAAACAAACGGAAAAAAAGAAAAACAGAAAAAATAAAAAAAAAAAAAAAAAAATAAAAATAAAGATGTGTGGCTTTGAACTCTCTCTCTCTCCCTCCGACAGACAAAGGAGAGAGAGAAGTGGCTTCGTGTAGCTTTCGAACACACGAGCCCACTCGAACGACTGCGCGAAATCATTGTGAATCAATTTTGCAAAAACGGAAATATCACTCGCAAAATGAGCGTGGCACCCCCCCCCCCCCCTTGTACGCAAAACCTTACAGTCTGGTGCACATAATAGGCCTATTTCGTGTACACCGCAGTGTCATTATAGAAATACGACGGCTACTAAAGAACAGCTGTTAGTCTCTCTTTGGCGTTGTTGCTTTAGGTACAATGAATGCTTTTTGATATCTTGAAAATCCTGAGAGAGAACTGTGCAATCATTGCATATATCAATCGGTACATCCTGGCTGTTATGTGGAAAGTATGAAATAATAGAATTGATTTTTATTTCACGTCTAGAAACGAAGCTTAAATTCACTAAGAGAGAGAACGGTATAGCCATTGCATATATCAAACGGTACCTCCTGGCTGTTATGAGGAAGGTATAAAATAATAGAATTAAGATTTTTATTTCACGTCTAGAAACGAAGGCTTAAATACACCAATATACGACACACGAAGCATTGGAGAAAGAACATAGCGAAAAGGTCTTCGGTAATTCATGTGATTTCTTGTTCTTCCTTCGTTTGTTCCATTTACAATCCACGTTTTGCCACGTTCGTCTTCGTTATCTATGGAGAACAAAATATCATTACTTTATACCAAACTCATGTGTAAGGGATTGGCAATATTGGGCCAATAAGAGAAGTTCACTGTATAGTTGGAATGAATACGAGAAAGACTATAACTTGAAGGCGTTAGGAGACAATTTTATAACATTTTATAGTAGCCTTTTTAAAATTCTTATCAGTGATTCAACAACTCACAAAGAATAATCCACGTAAAAACAAGAATATCTAATGATCCACGTAAAAACAAGAATAACTAATTAATCATAAGAACAAGAATTACTAATAATCCAGTAAAAACAAGAATCACTAATAACCACGTAAAAAACAAGAATAACTAAAATCCACGTAAAAACAAGAATAAAACTAAAAATCCACGTAAAAACAAGAATAACCTAAATATAATTCCACGTAAAAACAAGAATAACTAATAATCCACGTAAAAACAAGAATAACTAAAATCCACGTAAAAACAAGAATAACTAAAAATCCACGTAAAAACAAGAATAACTAATAATCCACGTAAAAACAAGAATAACTAATAATCCCAGTAAAAACAAGAATAACTAAAATCCACGTAAAAACAAGAATAACTAAAAATCCTACGTATAAACAAAGAATAACTAAATCCACGTAAAACAAGAATAAAACTAGAATCCACTTAAAATCAAGAATAACTAATGATCCACGTAAACAAGAATATACTAAAAATCTCACTGTAAAAATAGAATAACTAAAAACCCACGTAAAAAATAAAAAATAACTAATAAGTCCACGTAAAACAAGAATAACTAAATAATCCACGTAAAAACAAGAAATAACTTAAATAACCACTGTAAAAACAAGAATAACTAATAATCCACGTAAACAAGAATAACTAATAATCCACGTAAAAAACAAGAATACAAAAATTAAAAACATCTAATAATTCCAGTAAAACAAGAATAACTAAGGTAATCCACGTAAAAACAAGAAATAACTAATCCACGTAAAAAACAAGATAACTAATAATCCACGATAAAAACACAAAAATAATAAAAATCCACGTAAACCTAATAATCCACGTCACTAAAACAAAATCCACGTAAAAACAAAGAATAACTAAAACACGTAATCAAGAATAACTAATAATCCACGTAAAAAAACAAGAATAATTAATAATCCACGTAAAAACAAAATAACTAAAAATCCACGTAAATAACTAAAATAACTAATAATACGTTAAAAACAAAAAATAAAATAATAATAATCCACGTAAAAAAAAATAACTAAATAATCCACGTAAAAACAAAAATAACTAATAATCCACGTAAAAACAAGAATAAATAAATAATCCACGGTAAAAACAAATAACTAATAATCCACGTAAAAACAAAAATAACTAATAATCCACAATTAAAAACAAGAATAACTAATAATCCACGTAAAAACAAGAATAACTATAATCCACATTAAACAAGAATAACTAATAATCCACGTAAAAACAAGAATAACTAATAATCCACATAAAAACAAGAATAACTAATAATCCACGTAAAAACAAGAATAACTAAAAATCCACGTAAAAACAAGAATAACTAAAATCCACGTAAAAACAAGAATAACTAATAATCCACGTAAAAACAAGAATAACTAAAAATCCACGTAAAAACAAGAATAAAAAAATCCACGTAAAAACAAAGAATAACTAAAATCCACGTAAAAAACAAGAATAGAAATCCACTTAAAAATCAAGAAAATAACTAATGATCACGTAAAAACAAGAATAACTAAAAATCAAGTAAAAACCACGTAAAAACTAATAATCCACGTAACAACTAATAAATCCACGTAAAAACAAGAATAACTAAAATCCACGTAAGAACAAGAATAACTATAATTTCCACGTAAAAACAAGAATAACTAATAATCCACGTAAAACATAGAAATAACTAAGTAATAACAAATAACTAATAATCCACGTAAAAACAAGAATAACTAATAATCCACGTAAAACAAGAATAACTAATAATCCACGTAAAACAAGAAAATAACTAATAATCCACGTAAAAACAAGAATAACTAAAAATTCCACGTAAAAAACAAGAATAACTAATAATCCACGTAAAAAACAAGAATAACTAATAATCCCACGTAAAAACAGAAGTAACAAAAAATCACGTAAAACAAGAATAACTAAACACGTATATAATTCAAGAATAACTAATAATCCAACGTAAAAACAAAAATAACTAATAATCCACGTAAAAAACAAAAATAACTAATAATTCCACGTATAAACACTAATAATCCACGTAAAAAAACAAGAATAACTAATAATCCCACGTAAAAACAAGAAAATAACTAATAATCCACGTAAAAACAAGAATAACTAATAATCCACGTAAAAACAAGAATAACTAATAATCCACGTAAAAACAAGAATAACTAATAATCCACGTAAAACAAGAATAACTAATAATCCACGTAAAAACAAGAATAACTAAAAATCCACGTAAAACAAGAATAAAAAAATCACGTAAAAACAAAGAATAACTAATAATCCACCAAACAAGAATAACTAATAATCCACGTAATAAACAAAATATAACTAATAATCCACATTAAAACAAGAATAATGTAAAAACAAGAATAACTAAAAATCCACGTAAAAACAAGAATAACTAATAATCCGTAAAAAACAAGAATAACTAATTAATCCACGTAAAAACAAAAATAACTAAAAAATCCACTTAATAAACAAAAAACAAGAATAACTAATAATCCACGTAAAAACAAGAATAACTAATAATCCACGTAAAAACAAGAATAACTAATAATCCACGTAAAAACAAGAATAACTAAAAATCCACGTAAAAACAAAAATAACTAATAATCCACGTAAAAACAAGAATAACTAAAAATCCACGTAAAAACAAGAATAACTGAGCTATCCACATATAACTAGACCGACCAAACTTTCCCAAAATATGAATTGACGACAGACAAACACAAAACTTCTATCGACAACGAGAGCCGGTGGGAGCATTTTTTTTTTTTTTTTTTTAGAATTCAGTGACCACTCTTCGGCGTTATCCCAGAAAAAAAATCTCGCCATCCTGTTCACAGCCTCCGTTTGAGGGAGAGAAAAAAAAAGAAAGATCCTGCGGTGGAAACTTCTCTTTAGAATATCTCTTTGATGCCCCGGATGTCTCTCGGTCCTTCCCCTCTTTCCCTCCTCCATCCTCGTCGCTGATATCCTTGCCCTCCATTTCCCGAATTTCTCCACCGAGCCACTTATTCCGCAGCTCTATCTACTACTTTCTTTTGGGTATCCTCCCCTCTCCCCACCCCTATTCTTTTCGCAAATTGCTCTTACTTCCCTCTCTCCCCTCGCCTTCCATCAGTGTTTCACTTTTCGCCCGTCCGTGTACCTTCCTGCCGCCCTCCTGTTCTTTTCCCCTCCGTCCGTTCTTTCACGCCCGTGTTCTCTTCCAGACCAGGTGAAGGAGGTGTGGGTGGTGGCGGGCGAGCGAGCCGAAATGCCGTGTGCTCCCTCGCCGAAGCTCTCCCTCGATAAGCCAGTCCTTGTGCTGTGGTACCGGTCCAGTGACACCCTCCCGGTTTACAGGTAAGGCTTCTGGTTTTGTTTTTCTTTTGCGTCTGTGTCCCTGTCTCGCTGTCTTTTTCCGCTTTCTCTCTCTGTCTCCTTTTCTCTCTTTCTCTCTCCTTTTTCTGTTCTGTCTTTCTCTTTTCTCTACCCACTTCTCTCTTTCTCTGCCCCCTTTCTGTCTGTCTGTCTGTCTGTCTGTCTGTCTGTCTGTCTCTCTCTCTCTCTCTCTCCCTCCCTCTCTCTGCTCTCCTCTTTCTCTGGCTCTTTCTCTACCCACTTCTCTTTCTCTCCCTTTTCTCTCTCTCTCCCTTTCTCTTCTCTCTCTCTCTCTCTCTTTCTCTACCCACTTTCTCTCTCTCTCTCTCTCTCTCTCTCTCTCTCTCTCTCTCTCTCTCTTCTCTCTTCTCTGTCTCTCTCTCTCTCTCTCTCTAACTTTCCTCAAAATTCTACACATCTCCCCCCCATTTATATCTAAACGACCCCCTTTCTCCTTCCCACTAATAGAGAAACAAACACGCCAAGAACCAAGACGTCCCTACACACACACACACACACACACGCCCCGTAATCCCCTCCTCCTGATCCGCGTGTCAATATACCTTCCCGTCGATGAACAGTTCCATTCCCATCCAATTGTTCCTTCATGGCCAGATCCCGCTCTGAGATATGGGTCCTGCAGAGGGAACGTCGGAGACCAGCGAGCCGGCTTCTTGACGAGGTCCTCGGCGAGGTTGTTCTCTTTGCTCTTTTCAGTGATTTCTGGCGAAGAAGGTGTATTTGGTGATAGATGGATAGATAGATAGATAGATAGATAGATAGATAGATAGATAAGGTGTATTTGGTGATAGATGGATAGATAGATAGATAGTTATTAGATAGATAGATAGATAGAAGATATATATACACAATTAAGGTGTATTGGTGATAGATGCTGAGTGAGATATGATAGATAAGGTAGTAATTGGTGGATAGATGGATAGGATAGATAGATAACGGTGTATTGGTGATAGATGGATGATAGATAGATAAGGTGGTATTGGTGATAGATGGATAGGAATGATGAGATAGATAAGGGTATTTGGTTGATAGAATGGATCGATAGATAGATAGTAGATAGCGTATAGATAAGAGTTGCTGTATTTGTGATAGAATGGATAGATAGATAGATAGATAAGCGTGTATTGGTGATAGAATGGAGTAGATAGGATTGAAGATAGATAGATAAGGGTGGCTAGTTGGTTGATACATCGGATGGATAGACTAGGATAGAAGATAGAGGGGTATTGGGTGGTCATCGGAGCATGTAAAGAGAGAGGTAGATAGATGGATAGGTTAGGAGAGGAGAATGATAGAACTGAGAGAGAGAGGAGAGTAAGAATAGAAAGATAGATAAATCAGATAGATATAGATAGCCTAGATAGATTATTATTAAAGGGTTTTAGATAGAGTTCGATCGATCGATCGATCGATAGTACTAGATAGAACGATAGATAGAGATAGATGATAGATAGCTAGATTTATAGATAGATAGCTTAGACGATACTAGACTGCAGTAGAGAACTAGATAGAATAGCTTAGCCTAGATAGACTTGAGTGAGAGTATGATCAGATCAAGAGAGATAGAGAGAAGAGAAGAAGAGAGAGAGAGAGAGAGAGAAGAGAGAGAGAGAGGAGAGAGAGAGAGAGAGAGAGAGAGAGAAGAGAAGAGAACGGGAGGATGAGAGAGAGGAGAGAGAGCAGTAAATGTAATAATTTATATATATAGAGAGCAGAAAGAGATAGAGAATAGAATAGCATAGATAGATTAGGTAGATATATATATATGATATATATATATATATATATAATATATATATTATATATATATATATAAGAAGAGAAGAGAGAGAGAGAGAGGAGAGAGAGAGAGAGAGAGAGAGAGAGATGATAGAATAGATAGATAGATAAGGAGATAGATGGAATAGATGGATTAGATAGATAGATAGAACTTAAGAAAGAGAAGCGAGAGAGAGAGAGATATGGGATAGATATATTCCCATGATAGGGATAGATAGATACGATAAGATAGATACATAGCATTACGATACGATAGAGTGGATAGGTAGAGAGAGAGAAGAGAGAGAGAGAGAGAGAGAGAGAGAGAGAGAGACGAGAGATAAATTGATGAGTTAGAATTGATAGATAGAAAGATAGAGATAAAATGGATAGATGATAGATATAGATAGATAGATAGAATAGATAGATAGATAGGATAGATACGATAGATGATAGATAGTAGATGATGGATAGATTAGAACAGATAGAGAGCAGAGAGAAAAAAGAAATGTAACCGATTTCACAATAAGTAAAAAAAGTTGCTTACAAGTGAAAATGACACCAATTAACACATCACACTCAAAAATTCAACTCCCACCAACACTGCAACTATGCACATAGACCCACACAACACAGACACACACACAGTCAACACCACACACACACACACACACACACACACACACCCACCACCCACACACACTTTGATCCTCACTCACTCTAATGTCTTGACTTGAACGAAACCCAGTTGGTATCTCAAACGTCCACTTACAGTACAAAAAAAAAAAAAAAAAAAAAAAAAAAAACAAAAAAAAAAAAAAAAAAAACATGACCCCTTTGGAAGCAAATGAGGGGCTAACTGAAGAAATTTAAGGAGTCCAACAAATGAGGAAGATGCCATGGGGGGGGGGGGGGAGGGGGGGAGGCTCTATAAAGAATGACTGGTGATAATGAACATTCCGAAGGAGGAAACGTGAGTCATGAAGGATTTCTTGAGGAGGCGGGAGAGGGGTTTTTTATACCCGGGGGATTTAATTTTTTTTAGCTTTCGTTTTTTTACTTTTTATGCTTTAAACTTTTATATTCTTTTAACTTTTTTTATTTTTCAATATTCTTTAACCACTTTTTAAAACTTTTTTTCACTTTTTTTTTTTTTTTTTTACGTTTTAAATTTTATTATTAATTTTTTTTTTACTTTCTTACTTTTTTAAGCTTTTTTTAAAAGCTATTTATCTATCTATTAAACTTTTTCTAAGAATGAAGTTTTTTGTGAGGATCCTGTCACGAAAGGACCCAGAGGAGGTTTGGATCATGACCCATACTGAAGAATGATTAGAGATATTAAATAGGTTATTCCTAATAATCTGGAGAGCTCTGTGTAGGAGGTACATCGACGACATTGCGAATTATCATATATACATATTAAGTGTATAGTACATAATAGATATATGTCTATATATATTTATATATATATATTAATTTATATATATATAATATTATATATATATATATATTATACACCACACACACACACACACACACAACATATATATAATATATATATTCTAATGCTAAATATAACATATATACATACATATACTAGCATTATAGTAATAATATGATATAGGTAATATATATATATATATATATAATATATATATTGTATCTATATATATATATATATATATATATATATATATAATAGTATAAATATAATATATATACATATATTATATATATTATATACTATATATAAATAATTAAGTTATCTATATAAGAAAAATAAATAATATTAATTAAAAATAATTATTAATTAAAATTTAATAATATATTGTTATTTATGGTTAATTATGGTTTTTTGTACATGTATGTATAAGACGATCTTTCAACACGACCAGTGCTTGTGTATAATGTGTCATGTAAGACGTCACAACATACGACGTAACAATTCTCGATGATTGTAATCTCGACCTTCACTGATGGTCCTGGCGAGGCTCTGGATTCACGCTCCAAGAAGCCTGCAGACCTCCGACCGACGACGAGCCCGCCTCCGAGCAGTTACAGGCGCCCATGAGCAGGCCGAGGGGGCAGTAGTCGTCGGTTTCCTCCCGCGTCGGGGCAAGAACAGCAATTGTCTGCGTAGGGGAAGAAGAAGGAAGGCGAGGAGAATAATAAGAAGAAGGGCGAGGAGAAACAAGAAGAAGAAGGCGAGGAGAACAAGAAGCAAGAAGGAGCGAGGAGAACAGAAGAAGAAGGCGAAGGAGAACAAGAAGACAGGCGAGGAGAACAAGAAGAAGGCGGAGGAGACAAGAAGAAGAAGGCGAGGAGAACAAGAAGAAGGCGAGGAGAACTAAGAAAGAAGGCGAGGAGAACAAGAAGAACGAAGGCGAGGAGAACAAGAAGAAGAAGGCGAGGAGAACAAAGAAGAAGAAGGCGAGGAAAGACCACAGAAGAAGGGCGAGAGAACAGCCAGAAGAAAGGCGAGGAGAACAAGAACAGACAGGCGAGGAGAACAAGAGAAGGCGAGGAGACACAGAAGAAGGCGAGCGAGAACAGAAGCGTTGCGAGGAGAACAAAGAAGGCGAGGGGAGAAAAGAAGAAGGGCGAGGCAGACAAGAAGAAGGCGAGGGAACAAGAAGAAGAAAGTGCGAGGAGAACAAGAGAAGGCCGAGGAGAACAAGAAGAAGAAGGCGATGGAGAACAAGAAGTAGAGGCGAGAGAGCACAGCCAAGAAGAAGGCGAGGAGTAACAAATGGAGGCGAGGAGAACAAGAAGAAGGCGAGGAGAACAAGAAAGAAGCGAGGAGAACAAGAAGGCCCTGCGTTCCGTCAGAGCGCTCTTCGCCTTTCTTGAACAGTTTACTCCTATTGGAATGGAAACTCTTTCTGCTATTCCAACTCGGAACTGGAACTAACGGGGCGCGGTCAATCGGGGAATAACACAGCCGGGGAATATTTGTTCTCTTCAATTGTGTCGGAGAGTCCGAGGCTTCCTAGATGTATACTAATTTCTTTCTCCTCCGAATCCTTGTTTTTCCTAAGAACACACAGACACTAAGCACCTATGAAGGAATTCGAGATATTTAAGACATGAACCTCTTGAAGGAATTCCGATATATTAGATGGCATCACAACACACACACACAGAACCGAAGGAAAAGCCCCTCGAACATCACTACACAACCAACTCATTTGAGTCGATATTCCGCTGTTACACATTTAATCAGCAAAAGGCGAGCGTGTGATATGTCCAAGCCCATTTTTTCAGTCTCGAATCAACATCAAGGACGCGGGTGTCGCCAAACGCTGGTATGATTTAATAGAACCGTCAGATATTCTTCCCGTCTCTGACTTCCAGCATCGCATAGAGACACTCATTAGAGATTTCCGAAGCCGAATAAAGTCGGGAAGGCAAAGATCTCACGCCAGAGAGAGAGGAGGAGAGAGAGAGAGAGGAGAGAGAGAGAGAGAGAGAGAGAGAGAGAGAGAGAGAGAGAGAGAGAGAGAGAGAGAGAGAGAGAGAGATGAAACAACAGACGCATCGGCTAGAAACAACGAGAGAGGGAATTCCGATCGCTAAGAATGCAGTCGCGAGAGGATCAAATCTAAGAAAATCCGTGCAACGTATAAATCATGAACGAATTTTAAATAAATATGGGGAGGATCGCGAAGTAGAGAGGAGAGAGAGCGAAGAGAGAGAAGAGAGAAGGAGAGAGAAGAGAGAGAGAGAGAGAGAGAGAGAGAGA
>NW_020870214.1:630441-632941 GCF_003789085.1 Penaeus vannamei | reverse complement strand
TGGGTGGGAAGGAAGAGGAGGAGGAGGGGAGGAGGAGGAGAACCGTGGGGAGAAAGATGGTGGGGGAAGTAGGGGGAAAAGGGGAGGAGAGAAAGGGCAGGCGGAAGAAGATGGGTGAGAGGAAGAGGAAGACGAGAGGGGTNTCTCTCTCTCTCCCTCCCCTCCCTCTCCTCCCTCCCTCCCTCCCTCCCTCTCTCTCTCTCTCTCTCTTTGTCTTCTTCTCCTCCTTTTCCTTCTCCTTCTCTCTTATTCTCTCTCTATCTCCTCTTCTCGATATACTGAAAAATAAATCATCCATAAGCCCTGGAGCTTCATACTAAAATCACAAAAGTATTATTATTACTGCACTCCATTAGGCTCCGATTATAATTTCATCCAATCCAGCCAGCTAAAATGCCATTTAAACATGTACTGTATTGATCATAACTCTAGCCAAATACTGAGTAGAGATTAGAAAGATTTTTATAACTAACAACCGGTTCTACAGAGGAAATATGATCTTCAATTGGTGGATTAGGTCTGGAATATAAATACGTATTGGATAATAAATATGAGTTGGTGTTATTTTATTTCCAGTCAAGCGGAGATTGGTTCTTAAGCGCAAGTGATTGTCAACAGGATTTTGCGACACAAATGTTGGTAAGAATAAAAATATAAAAAAGTATATACAAAAATAACTTGATCTATTTTATAACTATTCTCTTCACGTACACAAATTATGAAGAAATTTCTCTTAGCACACACACACACACACACACACACACACACACACACACACACACACACACACACACACACACACACACACACACACACACACACACACACACACATATAGTATATGTATATATTATATATATATATTATATATATAATATATATAATATATATATAAATATAATATGTAGATAATATATACACATACACATAAAAACACAACACACACATTCCCTCCCTCGCCCAAGCAAATACCAGCTAGCGTTAAAATACAACATATAAACACTCGATACAGTAATCTGTTAATCACAATCTAGTATCTAATCCAAGCTAATCTATTTCATATAACCCGAACCCTGTGAGTGAACCTACCTTTGGAGAAATATCAAATTATATTTACTATATCATTACTCTTCTTATTTTGCCATTATTACTCTTCTTATTTTGCTATTACCCCATATACGTGGCTTGCGAAAACCACCTGTCTTTAATGATATAAGATACAGACTTAGAACCGCTGACTCATCATAGATTTCACGCAAGGAGGGTCTCGACAGCTGACTCTTGTAATATCTTCTGCATCTGTTTCACGTCGCAATCGAAGCTGTTTCGCCGCTGAATTAAAATCGTGTGACCTTTAAATTCAAGACAACGTGGGGTTTCTGGTTAGCCTTAATCTACGGGACTTTTTATCTGCCTTATTTATTTATCTGTCTATCTATCTATCTATCTTTTTTGCATAAGTGTGTGTACATAAACATGCATATATGTGTGTGTGTGTGTGTGTGTGTGTGTGTGTGTGTGTGTGTGCACATATATAACATACATATACATACTATATATATATATATATATATAATATATATATATATATATATATATATATATATATATATATATATATATATATATATATAATATATATCTGTGTGTATGTGTGTATGTATATGTATATGTATATGTAAACATAAAAATAGATTGATGAGGTACACATTGCACACAGTGGTATGCATTATTGATTTAGATCCATTTGCAACGAATGAAAAATGAATATGCAACCAGATCACGATGTCAGGGCAATAAATGACAACGCATCATAAAACCACGACATTGCCAATGCATTAAAAATTGGCAGAACATGCAAATGACTGTCAAATTATAAATTATTTATACCTCGTCACTAAAATGCTATTGCTTTGGCCGATGTGATTAAGCGCAATAAATTTGGTAAATCGTTTCATATAGCAGATGTTGACCTTCACGGCGAAATAGAAAAAAGTGAAACAGTGAGTGAGAGAGAGAGAGAGGAGGGGGGGCAGAGAGAGAGAGGGAGAGAGAGAGGAGAGAGAAGAGAGAGAAGAGAGAGAGAGAGAGAGAGAGAGAGAGAGAGAGAGAGAGAGAGAGAGAGAGAGAGAGAAGAGAGAGAGAGAGAGAGAGAGAAGAGAGGAGAGAGAGAGAGAGAGAGAGAAAGTGAGTGAGAGAGAGAGAGAGAGAAGAGAGATAGAAAGAGAGAGAGAGAGAGAGAGAGAGAGAGACTGAGACAGACAGACAGAGAGAGAGACAGATTGAAATGATGTTGATAGTATTGATATATTGGCAATCGTGACTAACGTTAAGTAAAAACTCAATATACATAATTTGATAATGACAATAAAAAGTAATATCGGTATTATATAATTTTGTTGTGTGAGTGTATGTATGTGTGAGTGAGTGAGTGTGTGTGTGTGTGTGGTGAGTGAGTGAGTGTGAGTGTGTGTGTGTTGTGTGTGTGTGTGTATGTATG
>NW_020870214.1:622941-625441 GCF_003789085.1 Penaeus vannamei | reverse complement strand
CCTCGTTTCATCCTGATTGTTGGTCCATTAATCTCGACAACGATCTCCCCTCAGAATTACGTGTCGTAGGAATGTATACTGAACACTTATTTAACGTTTTCTTATTCCTTTTCTTCTTCTTCTTCTTCTTCTTCTTCTTCTTTTCTTTTTTGGTCCCCTTTTTTCCTTCTTCGTCTAAACCCCTTTCTTTTCCCCAAGAAATTAATCTTCTTCTAAACCCCACTTTTTCCCATTCTCTCCCAACTCCTCTTTTCTCCCCCTGTTCTCTCTTTCTCAACCCCTTTTCTCCCCAATTCTTTTTTTCTAACCCCTCTTCCCCAAATTTTTCTTCTCTTAATCTCCCCAATTCCTCTTCTAAACCCCACTTTTTCCCCAATTCTTCTTCTAACTCCTCTTTCTCCCCAATTCCTCTTTCCATTCCATCCAATTCCACCTCCCCTTTCCCTCTTTTCTCCTCAATTCCTCTTCCAACCCCTCTTTCTCCTCCACTTCCTCTCCCAACCCCTCTTTCTCCCCCAGTTCTTCTTCTAACTCCTCTTTCTCCCCCCAATTCTCTTCCAAACCCCTCTTTCTCCTCCAATTCCTCTTCTAAACCCCTCCTTTCCTCCTCACTTCCCCTCTTCCCAGCTTCCTCTCCCTTCTCCTCCTTTCTCCCCCACTCCCTTCCTTCTAAGACAAGACTACATCTCCTTCAACAGACTAGGATACAGATGACCTCCTATTTGACCTCCTGTATGACCTCCTATGTGACTTCCTGTATGACCTCCTGTATGACCTTTAGATGACCCCTTTGACTTCCTATATGATCTATTTGTCCTCCTATATGACCTCCTAACCTATTGACCTCCTGTATATGACCTCCTTTATGACCTATATGACCTATTTGACCCTACTGTATGACCTATAATGACCTATTTGATTTCTATAATGACCTCCTATATGACCTCCTGTATAAATAAAATAAATAATGTATAATAATAATGATAATGATAATAATAATAATGATAAATGATAATAATAATAATGATGATGATGATGGATGATTGATGATTGATGAATATGATGATGATGATGATTGATGATGATGATCGATGCTGATGATTGATATGATGGATATGATGATTGAATAATAATATATGTCAGTTTGTTCATTTAATTTTTCTTTTTATTTTTTTTTTTTTCGTTCGTTGATGCTTGTGCAGTGAAATGAAACACAACTGAAGCGACGAATGAAACTGAATTATTTATTGTGTGTTTCATTAACCACTTTGATTAAGTTCTTTGTATTATCGTTTTTATTATTCTATTATTTTCTTGATTATCCTTCTCTTTATCATCATTTATTTAGTATCTTGATTATTCTTTTCTCTATCATTTTTTTTATCATCTTTATTATTTCCTTGCCATCTATTTATTATTTTCATGTAATCTTCATTATTATTTTCTTGTGATCTATTTATTAGTTTCTTGTCATCTACTTACTATTTCCATGTCAATCTATTTATCATTCATTTCCTTTATCATCCTTATTCATTAGTTTATCCATTATTTTACCTCTCCTCCTCCTTCCAAAAGACACTCACTTCTCTCTCCTTATCTCTGACGTCAGATAATGACCTAATCAGTGACCTTGTTCCCTCGAAATCCTGAAATAATAGTCGACCTTTGACCCTACTTTGTCTCCTGACCCCATTTCGGGACATTTTGCTCTCAGTTCGTAAAGTAATATTGGGTTTGTTGTTGTGTGTGTTGTTGGGTGTGCGTTTTTTCTCTTTGTTGTGTGTGTTGGTGGGTGTGGGTTTGGGTCTTATGGTAGGGTTATAGTGTGGGAGGGTGGGTGTGTTTGTTGTGGGGGCGGGAGGGGTGGGGGGGGGGATTGTGTGGTGTGTGTGTGTTTTGGGTGTGCGTTGCGTGTGGAGATGCGGTGGGTGGATTTGTGTGCGGTGTTGTGTGTGTATGGAGGTGGGGGGGGTTGTGTGTGTGTGTGTTGGGTGTGTGTTTGCGTGTGGAGGTGGGGTGGATTGTGTGTGTTGTGTTTGGGTGTGCGTTGTGTGTGGAGGTGGGGGGGGGTGGGTGGGTGTGTGGTGTGTGTGTATGTGCGTGTTTTTGTGTTGTCAGTGTGTGTGTTTGTGTGTGTGTTGGGTTGAGGGGCGGCATGAGTGTGTTTTGTGCGTTCGTCCGAGTCAGTGTGTCTGTTTGTGTCTGTTCGTCTATGCTCTCACGTGTATGTGTTGAACTATAACCATACACAGAAGAAGGTGTGCAGCTACAGAAAGGCTCTTGTAACAAGCAACTGAAATAACAAAGCCTGTTTTTGGCGCAACACTTATTGTAGATACATCAAACAACAAGCCTTTGAAATTCTTTGAAGTTGCGGTGAGAACAGACGCGTCAAACAACATTATTTTTTGTCTGTCTCTCTTTTCTCTTTCTGTTTTTCTCCTTCCTTTTTCTCCTTTCTCATTTTCTTGATTTACCCTCTTTCTCTTTCTCTCTTTCT
>NW_020870214.1:615441-620441 GCF_003789085.1 Penaeus vannamei | reverse complement strand
TGACCTCGAGTGTATGGAAATGAGTTCACACGAGATACTTCGGGGGCAGAATGTGCTGTATTCCTATCCTTATCCTGATCCTTATCGAGCAGTACCAGTACTTAAACAGGCAAATATTTAGAATATTTTTTTTTTATCAAAATCTCCGTACACTAAAACAAACAGATCAAAAAAAATACAGTTCAGGAAATTTCTTTTAAAAATGATAATGATAATAATAACAATAGTAGTAATAATGATAATGATCATGATGGTGATGATAATAGTAATAATAATAATAAAAAATAATAATATTATTATAATAATTAATGATAATAATGATAATAATAATGATATTTAATAATAATAATAATAATAATAATAATAATAATAATAATAATAATAAGATATTTTTACTCAAATAAAAAAAAAAATAAAAAAATACAAGAAAACCCTACCCACCTAGCATCCCAACCCAATTCCCAAACATCAAAAGCTCTTCTTAGCCCCTGCATTATCGCCCCTTCCTCCATCTCCTTGGCCTGCAATCGCCCAGAGGACGACGACCTTTAACCTCCTCGAGAAAGAGACCTTCCAGAGGACCTTGTTCCTCCGGCCAGGTTTCATTTCCTTCTGTTCGCCAGGTCCATTAGGGGCAATGCTGCCTTCTGGTCGCCTTGTGCTTTATTTTCTGTTTGTTTTGATTCCTCTGTGTTGTTGTTTTTCTTGTTTTCTTTTGTTCTTCTTTCGTTTTTTTCTTTTTTATGTTCTCCTTCTTCTTTTTTTATATTCTTCTTCTTCTTTTTTTAATTCTTTCTTCTTTTTCTTCCTTTCTCTTCTTCTCCTTTCTTTTCTTCTTTCTTCTTCTCCCTTCCTTTCTTCTCATCCTCCTCTTCTCCTTCTTCTTCTTCTTATTTTTCCTATTTTCTGCTTCTGCTTCTTCCTCTTTCCTTCTTCTCCTTCTGCTTCTCTCCTACGTTCTTTTCTATTGTTCTTGTTATTCTTCTTCTCTTCACCTTTTGCCTCTCTTCTACTTTTTTTCTCTTTTTGTTGTTCTTTTTCCTCTTGTTCCCCTTCTTTTTCTTCCCCTTCTTTTTCTATTTCTTGTTGTTGTTCTTGTTCTTCTTCTTCCTCTCCTTCTCTTCTACTTTATTTTCTATTTGTTCTTTTTCTACTGCTTCTTTCTTTTCTACATTTTTTTTCATTTTTTCTCATTTCTGTTCTTCTGCATTCTTTTTTCTTATTCTCTTGTTTCCTCTTCCATTGTTCCATTTCCTCGATTTACTTTTTGTTCTCTTCTACATTCCTATCTACTGCTTCTTCTACTACTAATCATACTTCCGTATATTCTCTTTAAACCCAATTCCCACACATCAAAAGCTCTTCTTAACCCCTGCATTATCGCCCCTTCCTCCATCTCCTTGGCCTGCAATCGCCCAGAGGACGACGACCTTTCAACTCCTCGAGAAAGAGACCTTCCAGAGGACCTTGTTCCTCCGGCCAGGTTTCATTTCCTTCTGTTCGCCAGGTCCATTAGGGGCGATGCTGGCTTCTGGTCGCCTTGTGCTTTATTTTCTGTTTGTTTTGATTCCTCTGTGTTGTTCTTGTTGTTGTTTTTTTCTCCTTCTTCTTCTTTATATTCTCCTCCTTTCTTCTCGCCGGGTCATTAGGGGATGCTGGCTTCTGGTCGCCTTGTGCTTATTTTCTGTTTGTTTTTGTGTGTTTGTTTTGTTTTTCTTCTTGTTTTTTTTTATGTTCTCCTCCTTCTTCTTCTTTATATCCTCCTCCTTCTTCTCGCCGGGTCCATTAGGGGCAATGCTGGCTTCTGGTCGCCTTGTGCTTTATTTTCTGTTTGTTTTGATTGTTCTGTGTTGTTTTTGTTGTTGTTGTTGTTGTTTTTCTGTTTTCTCTTTTTTATTTCTCCTCCTTCTGTTCGCCAGGTCCATTAGGGGCAATGCTGCCTTCTGGTCGCCTTGTGCTTTATTTTCTGTTTGTTTTGATTGCTCTTGTTGTTGTTGTTGTTCTTGTTGTTGTTTTTTTCTTGTTCTTTTCTTTTTTTTTTTCCTTCTTCTTCTTCTTTAATATCCTCCTCCTTCTTCTCGCCGGGTCCATTAGGGGCAATGCTGGCTTCTGGTCGCCTTGTGCTTTATTTTCTGTTTGTTTTGATTCCTCTGTGTTGTTGTTGTTGTTTTTCTTGTTCTTCTTCTTGTTTTTCTTGTTCTTCTTCTTTTTTTATGTTCTCCTCCTTCTTCTTTATATCCTCCTCCTTCTTCTCGCCGGGTCCATTAGGGGCAATGCTGGCTTTTGGTTTGTGCTTGATTTTCTGTTTGTTTTGATTGCTCTTGTTGTTTTTGTTGTTGTTTTTCTTTTCTTTTTCATGTTCTCCTTCTTCTTCTTCTTTATATCCTCCTCCTTCTTCTCGCCGGGTCCATTAGGGGCAATGCTGGCTTCTGGTCGCCTTGTGTTTTATTTTCTGTTTGTTTTGATTCCTCTGTGTTGTTGTTGTTGTTGTTTTTCTTGTTCTTCTTCTTCTTTTTCATGTCGTCTCCTTCTTCTTGTTCTCCTTCTTTTTCTTCTTCTTCTTCGTCTTCTGCTTCTCTCCGACGTTCTTTTCTATTTGTTCTTGTTCTACTTTTTCTTCTTTTGCTTCTCTTCTACTCTTTTTTCTCTTTTTGTTGTTCTTTTTCTTCTAGTTCCCCTTCTTTTTTCTATTTGTCGTTTTTGTTCTTGTTCTTCCTCTTCTCCTTCTTTTCTACTTTTTCTGTTTGTTCTTTTTCTATTGCTCCTTTCTCTTCTACATTTTTTTTCTCATTTCTGTTCTTTTTCTGCATTCTTTTCTAATTCTTTTTCTCTTCCATTGCTCCATTTCCTCGAGTTCCTGAAGGTCACTGACTTTTGTTTCTCTTCTACATTCCTATCTACTGCTTCTTCTACTACTAATCATATCTCTGTTTCTTCTCTTTTACCTCTTATACTTGTCTTCTATTTTTCCCTTTTTTCTGTTTCTTCTACGTTCTTCTAGTATTCAATTACTCTTTATTCTAATGATGTTTCCTCATCTTTCCTTTTCTCTTCTTTTTTTTTTCTTGTTTTTCTTTTTTTCTTCCTCCTCTGTTTACTCTTCTCTTTCTCCATCTTATTATTATTATTATTTTTCATCATCTTCTTTTCCTTTCTTTGCTATGGCATTCGTAGGCCTGTAGATGGTTAGATAGATAGATAGATAGATAGGTAGATAGATAGATAGATAGATAGATAGATAGATAGATAGATAGTAGATAGATAGATAGATAGATAGATAGATAGATAGATAGATAGATAGATAGATAGATAGATAGATAGAAGACAGACAGAAGACAGACAGAAGCAGACAGACAATACATTTAGACCATCACACTACACAGACACACACCACACACACACACACACACACACACACATACACCCACACCATCACATACACACACACACACACACACACACACACACACACACACACACACACATACACACACACTCTCTTTATCTATCTATCTATCTATCTATCTATCTATCTCACACACACACACACACGCCAGTCGAATCCATCTGCGCACATCCCAGATCTGAGCGCGCCCATTGTTCAAGGCTGTCTCTGCGCCAACTTCAGATCCTGTATAACGGTGTATGAGTGTTCGCCAAAGGGTTAGATCACCTCAAGACGGCAGTGCCACCCTCTCCATCTTCCCAGACGTAGAGGATTTCCATGCTGGAGGTCTGGTGATAAAGGCGTGGTCATCTCGAGTTTTCGTTTTTATCCAGATTTTTTTTTCCAGATTTTCATACAGATTTTCACTCATTCAGATTTCATCCAGATTTTCATTTTCATCCAATTTTCACCTATCCAGATTTATTCCTTAGAGATATTTTCATTGTGATTATGGTATGCATTTTTTCGGGGGGGGGGGGCTATTTTTCTTTTGAACATATAGGCAAGGTGTGTGTGTTTGTGTGTGTGCGTGCGTGTGTGTGTGTGTGTGTGTGTGAATATGCGTTAGCGGGTGTGTGTGAGAATCTGTGTACACGTACACATATCCACAGGAAACAACGTGCACTCAACATCCATTTAATAAAACCTATAGGCAAGGTGTGTGTGTGCGTGTGCGTATGCGTGTGCGTGTGAGAATCTACAGGAAACATTTAGTAAAAATTATCTCCAAAAATTTCACCCGAATTCTTCACAACAAACACATTCACTTATACCTTTTCCTTTTAATCCTGCATAGAAACAGTCACGTGTATTGAACCTTGCCGATGCAATGCAATGAATTATGGGAAAAGTAAACTAGACCCGAGGGATTAAAGCGCCAATCAGTTGCGAATGAAGAAAATAGATAAAGAGATAGTTGATGGAGATAGACAGATATGATAAACAACGACTAATAATTAAATTAAGAGGGTTTTGTATAGAGAACATACAGCGAAAGAAAAAAAAACAAAGTAGATAATAGATAGATGTAGAAAATAGATTAATAGATATATGAAGAAAATAGATAAAGAGATAGATGAAGAAAATAGATAAAGAGATAGATGAAGGAAATAGATAAATAGATAGAGGAAGAAAATAGATACAGAGATAGATAGAAAATGATAAATAGATAGATAAATAGATAAATAGATAGATGAAGGAAATAGATAAATAGATAGATGAAGAAAATAGATAAAGAGATAGATGATGGAGATAGACAGATATGATAAACAACCACGAATAATTAAATCAAGAGGGTTTTGTATAGAGAACATACAGCGAAAGAAAAAAAAAACAAAGTAGGTGATAGATAGATGTAGAAAATAGATAAGAGATAGATGATGAAATAGATAAAGAGATAGATGATGGAGATGGATAAATATGATAAACAAACACATAGTCAAATCAAGAGGTTTTGTATAGAGAACATACAGCGAAAGAAAAAAAAACAAAGTAGATAATAGATAGATGAAGAAAATAGATAAATAGATAGATGAAGAAAATAGATAAATAG
>NW_020870214.1:605441-610441 GCF_003789085.1 Penaeus vannamei | reverse complement strand
TACATTCACAGACACACCATTCAGTACATCCCACCACCACACAACACACACAGCACACACACACCACACACACACAACACACACACATACACATATGTGGTATATGTGTGTGTGTGTAAAATCACAAAACATGTCTGCTCACACAAATGTTAAAGTATATAAGTATGTATATATTTTCATCTGGGTCGCCAAAGACATGACTGACAAGCCACTGATGGACTCGACCCTTGTTGCCCAAGCGAAAAAAAAAAAAAAGAAGCAAATGCTTGTGCTTTGACCTGGATGGCGGAAGAATGGGTGTTGAATGATAATAATAATAAGGATAATGATAATAGTATCATTATATCTATCTATATATATTCATATATATTCAAATGCATACATACATACAAATATACGCATAAATATATACACATACATATCTATTTGTCTATTCACTTATATACATATATATGTGTATATTATCAGACACAAACACGTACCTCTGGGCACCGTCCCTCGTGATTCCTGCGAAGGGGGGGGGGGGGAGGATTCCTATTCCGATTCCTGACGGGTTCCTGCACGTCGAGGCCCAATCGGTCGCTGATCCAGAAATGGGTGCGGAAACCAATTCCAACTGTGTGTATTCCAGTCTTTCGGGAATAGTCGCTTCTATGGATGGAATTTTGGCAAGATGGGGGTGTCCGTTACGCTGTACAGTTATGTGAGGGTTCTCGATGATCAAGTTATGTTATTGCTCTCCCTGTCTGTCAGTTATGACCGTTATTTCCGGAGGTTTAGAGGTGTCAATAAACGGGTATAACCTGTTGCTTAATTCTCTTTACGACACTAAATTTGAAGCGTTGTTGCCAAAGGCTAGGCTCCTCCCCCTTTCCTGGGAATCTACATCGGTATACAGTTTGCTTGTTTTTTGTTGATTTTTCCTACACCATTACACGTGACTTTGGACTTTTTAATATTATAAGATATAAACTGATATATATTGCAAGCTTATAATATTTTGAAAGACGGATATATCTATAACGTCATAAGAAAAAGAGAAAAATAGCTACATTTAGCAAGCAACCCCAAACATGCTATTCTTTCAGACTTCAAAAACTATCATTGTCAATAGTCTATACGGATTATAGGTACATTAAGACACGAATTTACTGTTTTGTGTTCTATTTACGTACTTTATAACCATCATCATGCTTCTTCATTCATTTCTGCACACATCGATTTGAATACGACTCCGCCCCCAGAGCTAAGCCCCGCCCCCTCGATTCTTGCCGTTAAAAAGATGTCGTGACGATGAAAATAACCATTTGTTTGTTCGTTCTTTCTCTCCCATCTAACCTCACCCCTTTCCCTCCCTCCCCCTCCCTCTTCCTTTATTTCTTTCAATCTTATGTACGAAAATTGTCCTGTTTTTTTTTTTTCCTTTTTTGTATCTTATATTTTCTATTTTATATTTTCTTTTTCATTTATTTCTCTCCTATCTTTTAGTTCTTTTCCTTTTTTCTTCAAGCTGACACTGGAACATTTTACCTAATTGGATGGGAATTGATGAGATTAAAGGATTTTATTGATGTGTTTGATTATCTTTCTTTTTCTTTCTTTCTTTCTTTCTTTCGTGTGTGTGTTATCGGTGGTTCAAGTATTTAAAAAAAAATCTGGATTTTCTTTTTATATACATGTGTGTGTGTGTGTGTGTGTGTGTGTGTGCGTGTGTGTGTGTTGTGTGTGTGTGTGTGTGTGTGTGTGTGTGTGTGCGTGCGGTGCGTGTGCGTGTGTGTGTGTGTGTGTGTGTGTGTGTGTATGTATGTATGTATGCATATATGTTTGCGTGCATAAATATTTAGATTGATTGATTGACCGACTGATAGATATAGATATAGACAGATAGATGAATCGATCGATGGATATGTAGACAGAATAGCATAGATAGAAGACAGATAAATAGATATATATCGCCATGCAGATAGATAGATAGATATATGAAGGGAGAATCTCTCTCATGGTTTCTTTCTCTTTCTCTTCTCGTTCTCTTCTCGTTTCTCTTCTTCTCTTCTCTTCTCTCTCGTTCTCGTTCTTTCTCGTTCTCGTTCTCTTTCTCTTTCTTTTCTCTCTCTTTCTCTTTTTCTTTCTTTCTCTCTCTCTCTCTCTTCTTTTGTATTTTCCTTCCTGTTTTTCCTCTCTTTCTTTCTTTCTTTTCATGAAATATGTTTTTTTTTTTTATTATTCTCTTCATTTTTCTCCTTTTATATTTCGCTTTACTATTTTTCTTTCTTTGTTTTCATGAATTAAAGTTTTTTGTTCTCTATTTTTTCTCTTTTCTATTCCCTCTTTGTTTCACATTTTTGCCGAATTATTAATCTGCTCCATTTTCCCTCAATCTTTATTATCATCAATAGTATTGCGTTTATTTTCATTAACATTATTATCATATATATGAGTGCTTCTGCCGGGTGGCTCTCATCATAAATACTTTTCTAAAAGTCTATATTTGCATAAGTTCACAGTATTTCTTATAAATTTCTTAATTAAATAGAGGTCAGTTTTGTTACTTACTGTTACTTACTTTTTGTTACTTTTTACTTTTGCTACTTACTTTTGTTACTTTTTGTTACTTTTGTTTTTTTTTACTTTTTTACTTTTACTTTTTGTTACTTTTTTACTTTTTTACTTTTTTGTTACTTTTGTTACTTTTTGTTACTTTTTGTTACTATCATCATATATAATTTCTGCAAAAACATTGAAAAAGTAAAAAAAAAAAAAAAAAAAAAAAAAAAAAAGAAAAGATAAAAAGAAAAATAGAAAAAGTAAACGAATTGATCTGCGCTTAGTTCCTTCTTATCTCTTTCAGAAAATATAGAAAAACAGAAAAAAAAATAAAAGAAAAGACAGAAAAAAAACTAGAAAAAGTACAAGAAAAGTAAATGAATTTATTTGTGTTTCGTTCCTTATCTCTTTCAGAAAAGAAATAAAAAAGAAACAAAGAATAAAAGAAAAGACAGAAAATATAGAAAAACATAGAAAAAAGTAAACGAATTGATCTGCGTTTTGTCCCTTAGAAAAAAATAGAAAAAAAATAAACGACAGAAAAAAATAGAAAAAGTAAAGAAAAGATAGAAAGAAAAATAGAAAAAAAAGTAAACAAATTGATCTGTGTCCTTCCTCCTTATCTCCTTCGGAAAAGACGGAAATTCCTGCCGGAGCCTCTTGCAAGGTTCCTCCGTCGAGCTAAGCGATTCCAAGGCGGCGGAATCTCTTCGGAGGAAAAATGGAGTGCAGAGTAGCATTGCCTTAAAAGTCCATTAAGGAGAATTTCCATGATTGCATCCAATCCCTTGAGATATACTCCGAGCTTTAATTATGGTGGAATCGCGCTGCTATGTAGAGGGCACGTGCACACATACATACATACACGCGCACACAACACAAGAACACGGACACACAACAAACACACACACACAACACTAACTCAAACTCGTGCACAGATACACATACACAGCAAACATTCACACACACTAAACACACACGTGCACAGAACATACTCACGAAAACAAGCATTCACACACATACACTCACACGTACTCACACATACACGATGACACGAGGGGGGGGTGTATTAATTGCAATTTCAATACAAGAACAATTAATTAATAGTTTGAAGCTTTTCAGAAATATTATAATCAGAATAACAACACTGAGGCTACATTCCATCCAATTATTCTCTTTCTCTCTTTCTTTTGTCTACTATATTTCCTACCATTCCAGCTCCTTATTCATTTATTTATTTGTCTACTATATTTCCTAATGGGCTTTCGATAGTAAGAATAGTAGACAAACTAGACAATATAAAGAGGAAATATGAGATATGGTACGTGAAAGAAAAACAAAGTAGGGAATAAAGGAGTTCAGATCCAATTAAATATGAGATCAGATCACATATAAATGGGATACGATCGCATATAAATAAGATTATACCAAATAAGGAATAGGATAACATCAAATGAAAGGCGTAGGATTGAAGAAAGAAGTAATTCATTCTTTGATAACATCTAAATATTGCTTTGTGGCTACCGGTTGTATTATAAAAGGAAATTCCATAAAAGTGGATGTTTAGGCCTACAGAGTGAAAGAAAACAAGATAATAAAAAAGGTCTTGAGGCGTTCTTAACTTTTTTCAATACCATAGGTTTTTGGGACAAGAAAAACTGTGTGTGTGTGTGTGTGTGTGTGTGTGTGTGGTGTGTGTGTGTGTGTGTGTGTGTGTGTGTGTGTGTGTGTGTGTGTGTGTGTGTGGTGTGTGTGTGTGTGTGGTGTGTACATATATATATATATATATATATATATATATATATATATATTATATATATATATATATTATATATATACATATATATAGTCACACTCAAAGACAATAGATCGAAGGCTTAGAGGCTACAATATTCCTGATATTCCAGTCTGAATTCCCGATTCCCGATAGAGAAGCAATCCTCTTCAGTGATGGAGCAGCTTGTACGTATAAATTATCTGTCCAGCGATTCATCCTCGTGCTTCCGACTAGAACTACACGTAGGAGAAGGGAGAGGAGAATGAAGATGTAGGTGGAGAGACAGAATGATAGTTTTTTTTATGGATAGATAGGTGAGAGAGAGGAGCGAGTGAGAAAGAGGAGAGAGAGGAGAGGGAGAGGAGGGAGAGAGAGAGAGAGAGAGAGAGAGAGAGAGAGAAGAGAGAGAGAGAGAGAGAGAGAGAGAGAGAAGGAGAGAGAGAGAGAGAGGGAGGGGGGGAGGGAGGGAGAGACAGGCAGAGACAGACAGACAGACAGAGACAGACACACAGACAAACAGACAGACAGAAAGAAAGTGATACGTAATTAGATAGACCTTTTCTTTCTGACTCTTTCTCATAGATAAATAGGCAGAGAAATGTAGATGTAGACGGACAGAGAAACATACATAAATACATACATACATACACATAACAAGACACAAAATAGTGATAATAAT
>NW_020870214.1:597941-600441 GCF_003789085.1 Penaeus vannamei | reverse complement strand
CTTTCTTTATCTCCTTCTCCTTCTTCTCCTTCTCCACCTCCCTTTTTATCTCTCTCTCCATCTTCTTCTTCTCCAACTCTTGTCTTCATCTTTCCTTCCTCCTTCTTCTCCTTCTCCACCTCCCTTTTTATCTCCTCTCCCCATCTTCTCCTCTCCAACTCTGTCTTTCATCTCCCTTCTCCTTCTTCTCCTTCTCCACCTCCTTTTATCTCTCCCTCCCATCTTCTTCTTCTCCAAGTCTTCTTCCTTCTCCTTCTCTTCTTCTCCTTCACCTTCCCTTTTTAATCTTCTCTTCTCCTCTTTCTTCATCTTCTCCTTCTCCTTCTTCTCCTTCTCCACCTCCCTTTTTTATCTCTCCCTCCCCATCTTCTCTTCTCAACTCTTCTCTTCTCCTTCTCCTTCTTCTCCTTCCCCACCTCCCTTTTTTATCTCCCTCCCCATCTTCTTCTTCTCCAACTCTTTCATCATCTTCTCCTTCTCCTTCTTCCTCCTTCCCCACCTCCCTTTTTATCTCTCCCTCCCCATCTTCCTTCTCTCTTTCTTCATCTTCTCCTCTCCTTCTTCTCCTTCTCCACCTCCCTTTTTTATCTCTCCCTCCCCATTTCTTCTTCTCCAACTCTTTCTTCATCTTCCCTCTCTCTTCTCCTTCTCCACCTCCCTTTTTTATCTCTCCCTCCCCATCTTCTTCTTCTCCAACTCTTTCTTCATCTTCTCCTTCTCCTTCTTCTCCTTCTCCACCTCCCTTTTTATCTCTCCCTCCCCATCTTCTCCTTCTCCAACTCTTTCTTCATCTTCTCCTTCTCCTTCTCTCCTTCTCCACCTCCCCATCTTCTTTCTAAGCAATTCTCCCTCCCTTTTTATCTCTCCCTCTCCATCTTCTTTTTCTAAGCATCCCTCTATTCATCATAAACAAAAGCACTTTGCTAAACGTCGCGGGAGGACTTTTTCCTCTCCGCTTCACCCTCGTGTCTTTTATAACATTCTGTCGAGTATCTCATTTCCTGGAGATAAAGGGAATTCTTTCGTCTCTCTCCTTCTGGATTTTGTGGTAGAGAGGGAGTCGTATCTTGTCAAGGGATTTTAAGATTTTGGGGGTAAGAGGATGGGGTATTGTGTCAGGGAGTGTGTGTGTGTGTGTGTGTGTGTGTGTGTGTGTGTGTGTGGTGTGTGTGTGTGTGTGTGTGGGGTTGTGGCGTGTGTGTGTGTGCGTTGTATGCGTATGTATGCATTTCCCAGCCCCATAAAGCAATAATCCACGTAATCCATCTACCAAATCCCATCCCAAAAAAAAAAACATCCCCATCCCTCCTTTCTCCTCCTCCCCCCCCCCTCTCTCTCTCTCTCTCTCTCTCGCGCAAAAAAAAGAAGCCAAAGAATTGAATATCCCCCCCCAAAAAAAAAAAAAAGTGCGCGAATCTTACGAGTCTCAATTGCAAATCCCTTGACCTCCCGATGGCCCCTTTCGGCTGCGACCTGTGCCAATATCGCTCGGTTTCCTCGGCATCAGTGGCATCCCGGCTTGGGGCTCGGATCGCTCGCCCAATTGGGGACGGGGTTGGAGGCGGCTCTTCCTTCTTGAATTAGATATATATGTATGTATGTGTATATATATATATATATATATATATATATATATATATATATATATATATATATAATATATATATATATATATATGTGTGTGTGTGTGTGTGTGTGTGTGTGTGTGTGTGTGTGTGTGTGTGTGTGTGTGTGTGTGTGTGTGTGTGTGTGTGTGTGTGCATGTGTTGAAGTGTGTGTGTGTGACAATTAATAACATGATAATGGATAATTAACATGACAATTAATTAACATGATAATGAACACGATAATTAACATGACAATTAATTAACATGATAATGAACATGATGATTATCATTACAATTAATTAACATAATGAGCACGATAATTAACATGATAATGAACAAGTGACAATATAACGACAATGATTATTAACAATTAATTTATGATAATGAACATGATAATTAACATGACAATTAACAGTGGGGCCACAAAAATAAACAAAACCTTTGGTACAATAATCACTTTACATCATATATATTACAAATATTAGCAAATCATTACAGTATATATATAAACAAATGTATATATATACATATGTATACGTACACATCCTTATATATACGTACATGAGTGCGAGTGTGTGTTTGTACCCCACGTACAGTATGTGTATATGTTTGCAAATCCATCAGTAACACAAGCAACACGCAAGTTTCTGCAATAACGTCTGACTTTTTGGAGACTTTTCTCTCGGGCGAAATTATATTAGCATAGTTTGAGGAAATATTTAAATGATTCTAGGCAACCGCAGAGCATCACAACCTTGTCCTTGTTTCAAAGTTTTTCGTCTCGGCTTTTAATGCAGCTGGCACTTAATAAACATCAAAGGAATTTTTTTTGAGAATGGCATTAGTTGGTAAAAGCACATACAAACGAACCTCAATTCACGTACACACGCACA
>NW_020870214.1:574360-576860 GCF_003789085.1 Penaeus vannamei | reverse complement strand
CACAAATTATACAAAATGTAGCCTTTATTCGAAAACGATGGTATCTTTGACCGACCAGAATGCGATGCATGTTTGATATATATAAAATGATGATAAATAGGTACATAAATAAATGTAAAAAAAAAATAAATTGCTAATATTAACTGTATGTTCTTGCATTTTCAATTATTGTATAGATCCGGTTATAATGATAATAATAATCTCGAAAATGACATCGCTAGTACCACTCTCATTACTTATGACTTTTTTATGATTGTCGATTTTAAGTTAAAAAAAAAAAAAAAAAAAAAAAAAAAAAAAAAAAAAAAAAAAAATATATATATATATATATATATATATATATATATATATATATATATATATATATATATATATATATATATATATATATATTAGTTCAGATTATGATAGCTCTTAATTATAACTACATGAAATATCGTACGTTTTTATTTTGAAGGATATACGTGTTGAGAGAAAATAATAATATTAACATGAATAATTATCGCAGTGATAAAAAGCTACACATTGCAATTACATTTATTTAAAGAACTTCGACAATAATAAAATTATTACCATATAGTGAAAAGATTATTTTCTTTCAGCGACAAAATATCTGCATATTATTTTTCATTGATTAAAGCTGTGAAGTATCGCTGTAAATATTCCATAAAATTAGTTTTAAAAAATGTTTTAATTAATAGTTTTATCCAAGATACTGACGCAAATGGATATATTATTAGACTTGGTCATTGCAAAAGCAAAGTTGTTCTGGAACTAAGATGAATCTATTTTCATCTACAATATTTGACTATTAAGATTGGCGTGTCTTTAATTACCGAAATAAACCTATTATTGGTTGGCTAATAATTACTGGCAAATAGATTATTATTGGTAAATCAATTATAATTGGTAAAGTTAGTAGTTGATTTTAAGTCAATTATAATTGGTATATGAAATTTTATTGACAAATTGATAATTTGAATAATTATTGATAAATGAATTAATGGTTATTTGTAAATTGATTCAATCTGTCATCATTGGCAAATGAATATATATTTGGGGACTGAAAATGCTGAAGTTAAATCATCACAGATTTTTGGGTAAATTTCAAGAGAAGATGAAAAACGATTCCGAAGAAAAAAAATCGAATCAATGCATTTGTAAAGTAAAAAAACATTTTGATTAAACTGTTTTTTTTTTCGGTCGTCCGTTGAGCCTATTATTTTTTTATCGTTATTCGGATCATGAAATTTCTTCATTGTTATTAATATTGTTCAAATGTAATTCCGAGAACTATGGCATTCAGAAGCCGGCTCATCTGTGGTGGTACAAAAGGGGAAGTTTAAAAAAGAAGAAGAAGGAGGAGGAGAAAGAAGAGGAGGAAAAGGGAGGAGGAGGAGGACGAGAAGAAAAGATCATGACTATGATGAAATAAACACTCACATACACTGATACGTAAATACATACATACATACATACATACATACATATATATATATATAATATATATATATATATATATTATATATATATATATATATATATATATATATATATATATATATATATATATATATATATATATATATATATATATATATATATATATATATATATATATATATATATATATATATATATATATATATATATATTATATATATATATATATATATATATATATATATATATATATATATATATATATATATATATATATATATATATATATATATATATATATATATATATATATATATATATATATATATATGTATATATGTGTGTGTGTGAGAGAGGGAGAGAGAAAGAGAGAAAAAATATATATAACATACCAGGGATTTTGACATACTGACATGAAATCCCCACAACATATGCTGCAGTTGTCAGGTTATTTCAATTTTTTTTTTAGATATTGGAAAAATTTATACATTTTGCATTATTGAAAAGTAAAATTAAATGCATATTATTGCTTATGTTACTTCTATTTAAATGATAGAATAATAGATAATGTTTTGCAATTAGAAATATATTTTTCTTAAGTGCTGGGAAGGATAGCAATGGAATTTGTAAATGAGGAAGTAAATAAACGACTCTCGCTCTCTCCCTCTCACACGCGCGTACACACACACAAACATACATAGACATGCATACATACAAACATACGTGAGTATACACAGACATACTCATGTATACATATTAACTTATGTGGGTACAGACTTATATATATAAATGTATGTGTGTGTGTGTGTGTGTGTGTGTGTGTGTGTGATGTATGAATGTGTGTGTGTGTGTATATATAATATATATATATATATATATATATATATATATATATATATATATATATATATATATATATATATATATATATATATATATATATATATATATATATATATATATATATATATATATGTATATATATATATATTATATATATATATATTATATGTATATATGTATATATGTATGTATGTATGTATGTATTTATGTCTAT
>NW_020870214.1:561860-569360 GCF_003789085.1 Penaeus vannamei | reverse complement strand
ATATGTGTGTGTCTGTGCATGTGTGTACATACGTATATGTGTGTGTTTGTCTGTGTATCTGTTTACGTCACATGGCTTACACATTATATAACCGTGACGACAGCATATTCCTTTGTATAAATCCATTTGTATAATTCGTAGAAATCTTTTCTGGGAGATGAAAAAACTATGATGAAAGAAGATAAAGGAGATAAGACAAATAAAGATGATTAAATAGGTAGATAACTGTAAGAAAAAAATAATAAGTTAGATATCAAGAATAGAAGATAGAGGGAATGGAAGGAAATGGAAGAAACAAATAAACAGAAGTTAACAGAAGATAACAAAATCAAACAAACAAATAGTAAGATAGTAAGTACATAAGAAGGTGGAGACAAGCAATAATCAGCGAGAGATAAAGAGATTTATCCCTGCTTTTGACATGAACAACAACTTTATCGTAAAAACAATACTGTCCTATTTCAGCTCAACCTTCGCCTTGCATTAAAATTCTACGGGATAAACCGCCACATTTCACGGGTTATCGACGAAACACACGGCGCTGATATACAACACAAGCGTTCGTTTAGATTCTTAATACTTATATAGGCATAGATAACTCCCCCCCCCCCCCCCACGACCAGGACTCGAATCCCTACCACTCCGGGTCGACCGAGAATCCTCAGGACTGATCTAAATGAACCACAATCGATATACGGTTCAGTGATGAACAAAAATCTCTCCCTAAACTGAAGCTTCTGAACGGAATTCGAGGCATGACAGGAGTTCTGACTGTGTTTTTGCAATGTATGCCTGGTTCAACTGTTCACTCTGGATCATACCTGAAGTAGCAGAGGGTCGAGTTGTTATTTATGTGTAAGAAAGGGTTATTGCAGAGATCTATCTTTCACGTTTACATTTTTGGTGTAATTTTGATCGTCTATTTCTTAAATGATGTTTTATTTTATTTTTGTAATTTTTATTATCATTCTTATTTGATATCATTATTATTTCTTTTAGTCTATATATCATATGTAGATATGCAGTCATTTATTGATATATAATTAGTTTTTTTTCTCATTTTTACAAAGTATGGCGTACAATAAGCCTATCACTGATTTTACATCATTATCTTTCCAAAACAACATCTTGTCCCTCGATAAACATGCCATTTATAACTTGCATCACGAAACACACTATCCATTTTATACAAAAAATAAATAAAAACTGCTCTCTCCATAAATCATACTCTGCCTAAATATCTACCTAAATCATATTGTAATTTTGTTATTATATATTCTGGCTGTGACGCCCATCCCCGGCCGAGGTTACTAGGGCGACGGGCGCGGGAGGGAGGCTGCCGGGGATTCTTGCAAACACCGAGATTACGGCGCCCACTCGTGTACATCCGGAACGGTGTACACACGCTCACACATGTACTGTACACACGGACGCACGCACGCACGCACACACACACACAGATGGAGAGAGAGAAAGAAGAAGAGAGAGAGAGAGAGAATGAAAGATAGATATAGGCAGATATAGACACAGAGGGAGAGAGAGGGGGGGGAGAGAGCAGATGATCGTATAATCATTTTCTTTCCCTTGTTTCTCGTCCCTCTCTCTCTCCCTAACCAAATACAAAATATATATATCCACATCCTCATTTGCACCTTGTCCATATCAGCATCAGCATCCAACACCAACCTCTTTATCCGTTTCTCTCGCCATTCCGCCTGAGACCTAAGCGAAAGGAATCCATGGATCCCTTTAAACCTCTCAGTTTACACAAGATCCAGCTACCTGTGTGAGGAAATAATGTAATTAGAAAGTGTAAGAAATAGAAATTTAAGATATATAAAAGGTTATAGAATATATGAAAAAATATAGAGATATTAGATAGAATATACGTAAAAGATATATGAAATATAAATACATATAAAAGATAAATAAGTTAGAAATTGTATAAAAGATATAGGGCAAAAACAGCTGTTTCTTCCCCGAAACCACCTGGAGCCGCGGAGCCAGCTGCGGGAGGAGGTTCGCGCGGCGGGGCGAGGCGAGGAGGCCCGAGTTGCCAGGCAGGGATTAGAGTACCATGAAAAAGACTAATTTTGAGTCGGGGGGGGGGGGTGCTCCATATGGGTGGCGTTGTCTGTGGGTGTATGTACATAAACCTGCATATACATGTACAAACACATGTATTCTTACATACATGTACATGCACACAGACGCGCACACACCCACACGCAGACGCGCACGCCCACGCACACACACACACACACACACACACACACACACACACACACACACACACACACACACACACACGCACGCACGCGCACGCACGCACGCACACACACACACACACACACACACACACACACACACACACACACACACACACACACACCACACACACCAAATATACACACACATGCAGATAGAGAAAACGATAGACAGACAGACAGACAAGACAGACAAACAGAGACAGACGAGGCAAAAATAGAGAAAGAGAGAGAGAGAAAGGAGAAAGAGAGAGAGAAAGGAGAAAGCGAGAGAGAAAGTGGAAGTGGTCATAGGGAAGCAACCAAAACACTTACTGTAGACTTATTTGTGCACTGAAGTGAACGCAGGGAAGCAATATATGAAATAAGTGGAAGTACCTTGGCAACTTTTAATTTAATTTTAACTTAAATTGATCACTTCAGAGCTAAAGGTAATAAACTTAATTATTGTATTTAAGATTGATAACATAATTGCTAGTATGATTCAATTATATTTTTTCGTCTTGTATGAAGTTAAATATCTTGTTTCTTTTTTTCTTCTTCTTCTTCTTTAACTGGTGATTAATTTTATTACGCCTCCGCAGTTACTTATTCATATGAACATATACACACGGAAATTGATCACCGATTTACACTCCTTTGGAAGGAGAGAGACGAGCAGCCAGACAGATAGGCATATAATGGAGAGGCAGATGGATAGATTCGAGAATGAAAAAAGCACAAAGACAAAAGATAAGGGGTGTGTCATATTTATGACGATAATAGATAAACGCAAAACAAAGCAGAGAGGGAGACAGACAGAGAGAGAGGAGATAGAGAGAGAGAGAGAGGGAGGAGAGAGAGAGATAGATAGAGGGGGGAGGGAGGTTGAGAGAGAGAGAGAGAAGAAGAAGAAGAAAGAGAAACACCAGAAAAAAAGGGAGAATAATATTGCAGCCTCAACAAGTCACGAAAGAATTCTCGCGTTTTCCTAGCCGGACAAGAACACACACAAGACAAAAAAAAAGAGAGAGAGAAAAGAAAGGAAATGAAAACAAGAGGAAAACCATCATAAAAACAAGCAGGAAATGAGAGCAAACAAGCCAAACAAACAAACAAAGGCCAGTGCAATAGTCCTGGGCACGCGGAATCTTTTCCTGTTACAAAGAACCGGACGAGAGTTCTATACAGAGAGAGAAGAAAGAAAGAAGAGAGGGGGGGAGGGAGAGAGAGAGAGAGAAAGAAAGAGAGAGAGAGAGGGGGAGAGGGAGAAAGAGAGAGAGAGAGGGGGGAGAGAGAGAGAGAGAGAAAGAAAGAGAGAGAGGGGGGAGAGGAGAGAGAGAGAGGGGGGAGGGAGGGGAGAGAGAGGGGGGAGAGGGAAGAGAGAGAGGGGAGGAGAGGGAAAGCGGAAGAGAGAGAGAGGGAGAGGAGGGAGGAAAGAGCGAGATTGTGTTGGTGGGTGTCTGGGGAGGAAGCACCTTGGGAGAAGTATCTTGAAGAACTGCATACCTACCCTTTCTTTTGCTTTTCTTTCATTCCTTCTTTTTGTCTTGGCTGCCTATTTTGGTTTGTCCGTCTGTCTTTTTTCTCAGTTTTGTAGTTTTATGCCTTTTACTGTTTCTGTTTGCCTGTCCCCCTCTCTATCTATCTATCTATCTATCTGTCTGTCTGTCTGTTTTTGTCTGTCTGTCTTTTTGTCTCTTTTTCTGTTCGCCTGTCTGTCTCTCTGTCTTTCTCCCTCTCTCCCTACCCCCTGTCTTTCTCACTCTTTCTCTTTCTCCCTCTCTGCCTCTCTCCCTCTCTCTCCCGTCCTCCCCCTCTCTCACTCAGCCCTTCTGACATCTTTTAAGAAATAAAAAGATAATCGCAGCGCATTAAATCCGAAAAAAAAGAAAAGAGAGAGAGAAAAAAAAGCAGTCGATTATGGTAATCAGCGTAAGAGGCGGTTATTGTCCGTAAAGTTCCCCCGCAGGTATTGGGGAAGCGATTACTTATTGACATCCATGATTGGGACGCGCGGGAAAATCCATAACGCGGAAGGCCTTTGTTTGTCCCGCGGCCGCGTCGGAGGCAGACAACGACAGCGCATTCTGATCGCCGATTGTCTCCGTTATAACGACGAATCTCTCGTTACGGCGTAATTTTCATTCTACTTTTTCTTACTCGAACGAGGTGTATGTGGTACGATATTTGTTGTTGTTGTTGTTGTTATTCTGCGCGAACGCATATAGTCGCATTTGTTTCCTTGCGCAAAAGAGACGCGGGTTCAGTTGACTTTCTCTTACGCGAACGGTTGCTCACGGATCCTAGTGAGTTACTGTTACATGAACGAAATGCATATTCGTCTCATTTCCTTTATTTTTTTCTTCCTTTCTTTTTATCTTTTGATTTGCGAACGAGGCATGGTTTCCTCTGTCTTTCTATTACGCGAACGGAGAACATGTATTGTACTGGATTCTAGTAAGATTTTCTTACGCGATTCTGTTAGCATGATCGGGGAACGCACGAACGCTGAATCATTCATACTCGAACGTAACGTGAATTCCCTTGACTTGAACTTACACGAACGAACATGAATGTTACCGATCCTATCACGCCCAAACGAAAATCCGCATACAGTCGACTCTGTCTTACGCGAACTGATGACGATTGCTGCTTAAGAATTCTAACACGAACGGGTGTCTGTAGTGCTAGATATTTCACAATATTACCTTCAAAAGAAAAATATGACACAAAATAGATATAAAATACCGGAAGGACAAGAGGGCAAAAAAAATATTTCGCAATCACAATTTCCAAAAAAGGAGTATATAATACAAAAAAACATGAATATCTAGCGACAGTATCACATTCAGAAAACAAAAATAGAAAATAAATGAAGTACAAGAAGACAATAAAAAAGGCATGGAAAATTTAGCAACCAGACCATGAGCGTCGGCGACAGCATGTCTGACCGGCGCGTGACGTCACTCGCTTGTTTTGGTGCAGCGGGCGTCTGTGTTGGCGCCATGGTGCCGTCGGGGAGGGGGGAGGGGGGAGGGGCAAAGAAGGGCTTAGAGGAAGGGAAGGGGAAGGGAGGGGGGTAGGGTATGGGAAGAAGGGGAGGAGAGGAAGAGGGAGGGTATGGGAGAGGAAGGAGAAAGGGAGAGAAGGGAGTAGCGAGGGTGATGAGGGAGAGGAGGGGGAGGGATATGGGGAGAGGGGAGGGAGGATGGGTTGGGTATGAGAAAGAGGGAAGCAGAGGTGGAGGGAGGGAGGGTGGTGAGGGAGAGGAAGGGGATGGAGGGGGGAGGGTATGGGAAGGAGAGAAGGAGAGGACAGAAAATTGGGAGTGTGAGGAGAGGAAAGTAGGACATACACGGCACATACAAACAAACACACCGGCCAAGGATCTCAAATATGAAACATGCTAAATGAAAAAACGCACAAACACACAAAAACAAACATAAAAACAAACACAAAACCAAGCAGGAAGCAACCATGGCCACTTTAAGAAGGACAACGAATAAACAAATAGAATAAAACTCGCAGACCAAACCCGCCATTTTTCTCTACTTATAGCAGTAATTAATTTAAGTCTTCGCATTAAGATATCCATTACGTGTCCCACTTTTTTCAATTTTACCGCCCTCTCTCACTTCCCCCTAGAATCAATTCTACTCCCTCCCCCTTTTCCATCGCCGTTCCCGCCCACTCCACCCCTCCAAAACTCCCTCCATTCCCCCTCTCACTCCTACCATAGGCTCGCTACCCCTTCCCCCACCATATCACCCCACTACTCCACCCCTCCCTCTGTGCTCCGTCCACAACCCTTCTTTAACCCTTACCCTAGACTCCCACCCCCCCCCCCTCCTCTATACTCTACTCCGCTTCTTGAAACAATTACTCCCCCCCCCCAAATCCCCCAACACCAACCCTCTTCAACTCCCCAGAATCTCCCCAGAACCTCCCCTCTCCCTCCAATCCCTACTTTTTCTACTCCTTTTCGACTCCCTCTGACTCCCCACCACTCACCCCAACCCCCTCCGCTCCACTCCAACCCCCGCTAACTCCCTCTAACCCCCATCAATCACCCCCAAACCCCCACTGATCCCCTGTAATCCCCCTTACAAACCCCCACTCAACTCCAATCCACTCAACTCCTAGCTCCACCATTCTTTAAAGGAATTTGATAGCATCTTCTTTATCTTTCTTTCCCTTATACGCCTCTATTTTCACCTTTCCCAAACCTGCATTTCTTTATTCATATTTTTCTCCTTCTCCTCCTCTACTTTAAGGGGGTGCAACTCTAGGGGCTTTGACCTCGTCTTCTGCGCATTGGCCTCTGTGGTGCCTCTTCCTTAACTGCAGTGCACGTGTTCCTGGTGAGAGAGAGGGGGAGAGGAAGGGGGAGCCGTGAGGGACAGGGAGTGACTGGAGAGAGAAAGAGAGAGATAGATAGAGATAGATAGCTATTTGGAGATATTGGTGTGTGTGTGTGTCTGTTTATATATATTTATATCTTTAGAGAGACAGAGAGAGAGAGAGAGTAAAGGGAAGCAGAGAAGGGGGAGGGAAGAAGTTAGAGAGGAATTATTGAGAAAAGGAGATAGATAGAGAGAGAGAAGGGGGTGGAGGGAGGGAAAAGGTACACACACACACACACACACACACACACACACACACACATATATAATATATATATATATATTATATATATATATATATATATATATATATATATATATAATATATATATATATATATATATATATATATTAATATATATATATATATATATATATATATATATGTAGGTATGTATGTCTGTAGAGTGAGGGAGAGAGAGAGAGAAACACGAAATAGCCAACTGTACACAAAAGAAGCCAATGTATCTTATTGTCTAAATTAATTAATTTAATGATTCACGCGAAGAAATCGAGAGCCGCGCCGAGTAATAGAAAGCCAAAATGAAAATAAAATAAAAGTAAAAGATAAAAAATGGGAGAGAGAGAGAGAGAGAGAGAGAGAGAGAGAGAGAGAGAGAGAGAGAGAGAGAGAGAGAGAGAGAGAGAGAGAGAGAGAGAGATGAGGGGAAAGACAAAGTGAGAGTGAGGTATGGGAGAGAGAGAGACAGAGAGGGAGACACAGACAGGGAGAGACAAAGAGAGGGACAAAGACAGACAGACAGTGAAAGGAGGGACACAGAGAGCGAGAGAGATAGATGAAAAAAATGTGATACCCAAAAGCCTTCTACAAGCCCATTGTTTCCTCT
>NW_020870214.1:524360-531860 GCF_003789085.1 Penaeus vannamei | reverse complement strand
GACTGGATACTGGGCAGAGCTACTGTTCAAAGTCATTGTGGGGCAACGCTGGGCAATATCAAGGTTACAGACCTTGACTTTGCTGATGACGTTGCCATTCTATCTGAGTCTTTGGAAACCCTTGTGGCGGCTCTCGATGCATTTAGCAATGAAGCAAAGCCATTGGGTCTAGAGGTTTCCTGGATTAAGACCAAGGTCCAGGAATTTGGGGACTTGTTAGGAGAACCTGTTCAGTCGGTACGTGCTTGCGGCGAGGACATTGAAGTCAAAGAGAGCTTTACATACCTTGGTAGTGTAGTTCATAACTCTGGGCTGCCAGACCATGAAGTCAGCAGACGGATTGGCCTGGCAGCAGGGGTCATGAACTCTCTTAACAAGAGTATTTTGAGATGTCGGTACCTGTGCAGAAGGACCAAGCTACGGGTTTTCAAGGCCCTGATAATGCCAGTTTTACTATACGGTAGCGAAACCTGGACATTGTCCCTGTGCATTGGAGGCTCGTCTTAAAGCCTTTTGTAATAGGTCCTTGCGCCAGATCATGGGGTACTGTTGGCGGGACGATGTGTCCAACCAACGGTTGCACCGTGAGACTGGCACAGGACCTGTTATCAGCACAATCTGTGATCGCCAACTCAGGCTATACGGCCACCTGGCTCGCTTTCCTCAGGATGATCCTGCCCATCAGGTCGTCTCTATTCGAGGTAACCCTGGGAGGAGGAGGACGTCGTGGCTTGAGCAGATCGACCAATCCTGCCGTGAAGAAATAGAGATGGGCCGAGTCCCTGCCTGGCGTCTAGCCATAAGGGATCCTCGTAGGTGGAAGCAAAGGGAGGATGCCCCCGTCGGCGTCAGCCCCCTTGATGATGATGATGATGATATATATATATATATTATATATAATATATATATATATATATATATATATATGTATATATATATACATATATATATATATATATATATATATATATATATATTTATATACATATATATATACATATATATACATATATATTATATATATATANGAATTATCATGAAAATCATCATAATTACCTGAATTAATGTTAAAATCATAATTATCATTTAAAAGCGAAGAAGGGTTTTTTTCGACCTCTTTCTCAAAATACGCTAGATTTTGCCGTTTTTTCGACTTTTGGGATTTTATTAGTTTTTAGCGTTTACTTCATTATAATTGGACTCTATGATTATTATTATCATTATCATTATTGCAGTTATAATGATTATTAAGCGAATTATTACTGTCATTTTCATCATTACAGCTATTTTCATAATGATAATAATAATGATAATTTTAGAAATAATAATGACAATAATACTCATTATAATCAGAATAATAATGATATTATTATTTCTATTGTCATTATTAGTATGAAAATTATTAGAATAGTCAATTATTGCTATTATTGCAGTAATTATGAAAATCACATTATAATGATCATTTTTATTGTCATTATTCTGGTTATAGTCATTACCGTCATGATTATCATTATTATCATTATCATTATTGCAGTTATAATGATTATTATGCTAATTATTACTGTCATTTTCTTCATTATATTGCAGAAGAGACAATAAACTCTTTGTAAAGGTCAGTCATAAAGTAGCAGGTAGTTAGGGAGGCAGCTTAGTGTGTGTGTGTGTGTGTGTGTGTGTGTGTGTGTGTGTGTGTCTATGCGCACGTTTGAGAGAGACGGAGAAAGAGACAGAGAAAATGTATCTGCATGCTCTGGTAAGTGCACATATATTTCGTTTGTTTTTCTCTCTCTCTTTATCACTGCCTATGTGCTTTGATCAAACCTATATTTGCATCCGTCGCACTTTGTTTAGTAAAACTGCCAGGAGTATTTCAATCATCATATGTATTAGAGGCCCATTATTCTTATTGCTAAATAGGTGATTCTCGCCCCTGGATATTACCGAGATCATGTAATGACAATAATGATGATAATAATAATCATATAGTCCATTTATAATGAAATAAAGGCTAAAAGTAATAAAGTCCCAAACGGCCAAATCTAGCGTATTATAGCCTTTTGTGAGAATGGTCAGACAAACCCCTTTTCGGTTTTAAATGATAATTATGATGATTTTAACACTAATTCAGATAATTATGATGATTTTCATGATAATTCCTTTATTATTAACAATAATGGTGATAATTATGATGATAATAAAATAATAATAATGATAATAATAATAAATGATAATTATAATAATTTTTGATAATCACTGCAATAATAGCAATATAATGATGATAATCATAAGAATAATAACAATAATGATGATAAATGATAATAATAATCATAGAGTCCATTTATAATTAAATAAAGGCTAAAACTAATAAATCTCAAATGTCGAAAAAAAAAATGCAAAATCTAGCGTATTTCAGCCTTGTGAGAGAAAGGTCGCAAAAAACTTTTTCTTCTTTAAATGATAATTATGATGATTTTTAAATTAATTCAGGTACATATGATAATTTTCATATCAATTCCTATATTATTAACAATAATGATGATAATTATGATGATAATGACAATGATAATATTGATAATGATAATAAAATTATTATAATGATATTTTTGATAATTACTGCAATAATATCAATAATTAACTCTTTTCTAATAATTTACATACCAATAATGACAATACAAATAATGATAATATCATTATTATTGTGATTATAATGAGTATTATTGTCATTATTTCTAAAATTATCATTATTGTTATTATCATTATAAAAATAGCTGTAATGATAAAAAATGACAGTAATCATTAGCATAATAATCATTATGCAATAATGATAATGATAATAATGATAATCATGACGAAAATTACTATAATGATAATCACAAGAATAACGACAATAATGATGATAATAATAATCATAGAGTCAAATTATAATGAACTAAAGGCTAAAACTAATAAAATCCCTAAAATCGAAAAAAAACGGCAGAATCTTGCGTATTACAGCCTTTTGAGAGAAAGATCTAAAAAAAAAAAACTTTTTATATATATATACACAGAATTATTGCAGAAATCATCATAATCATCCCATAAACTCGGAAAGTGGGGTTTTTCGACCATATTCTCAAAAGGCTATATAGCGCTAGATTTCGCCCGTTTTTCGACTTTGGGGATTTTCATACTTTTAGCCTTTTTTCATTATGGAGGGTTTATGATTATTATCATTTTTATCATTAATAGCATTAACATCATCATTATCATCATTATAGTAATTATCGCCATAATTACCCTTAATATATTCATTATAAGATCTATTATCTTAATTGTTAATGTCATTTTCCTCATTAAAACTATTTCTATAATCATAATAACAATAATGATAATTTTAGAAATAATAACAATAATTATAATAAGAATAATAGCGATATTATGATTATTTCTACTATTATCATTATTTTTAATTATTATTATTATCGTTAGTATGATTGTTATTATCATGAAAATTATTAGAGTATTGTTGATGATTGCTATTATTGCATTAATTACGCAAATTATCATTTATAATTATCATTTATTATAATAATCCTAATTAATGTCATAATTAAGCTAATTAATATCATAATTATAATTATTATCGTCATTATTAATGGAATTATCATGAAAATCATCATAATTAGCCGAATGATTGCAGAAATCACCTTAATCATCCCATGAACTCGAAAAGGGTTTTTTTTTTTTTCGAGCATATTCTCAATAGGCTGTACATCGCTAGATTTCGCTGTTTTTTCGACTTTTGGAATTTTTATACTTTTAGCCTTTTTTTCATTATGGATGGGCTTTATGATTATTATCATCATCATTACTATCATTAATGTGCCTGCTTGCCATGATGTTGCTGACAAAACCCCTGAAGCAGTCGAGACTCTTGAGCTGTCGCAGTCCCCTTCACCGGTAGCCGTCTCGCCTGTCCACGTAGCTGAGGAGACTGTGGTAGAGGATAGGTCTGGCAAGTTTGTGGATGCTACTTTGACCCGCAGCTCTCCTGATGACACACGCCTGGCCATTGTTGAGACCTGCACTGATCGCCTCACCGTTCCCCGCACCCTTGTGACTGTCCAGGGTCACCGTTCCAGTGTGTGGGTTGTTAACCCGCACCCGAAGCCACGGAAGTTCGTGCTTCAGGTACTGTGCTGGGGTATGCTTCTTTCCTGGAACCAGAGGTGGTATGCACAGTCCCAGCCTCTGCGATGACCTCCGACACCCCAGACAGCAAGCTTCCTGCAGAACGCTTGATGGCCACGGCCACTCCAGACATGGAGTCAGAAGAGTTCTCAGAGGAGGACGAGTTTTTGGACTGTGGTGAGTTCCAGGATGTTGATTACTACAGTACTGCATGTCTGGACTTTGGGTACGAGGATGAGGACTTGAGGCAGTCGGTGCCCCGCATCTGACAACAGACCAGGAGGGGCAGCTGCGTGAAGTGCTAGACCGTTTCCCAACTCTGTTCTCAGGAGACAAGCTGTCAGTAGGGCATGTTCCAGGAGTGCAGCATCGTATCGTCACTACAAACGATACCCCAGTTTGTGTGCGACAGTGGAGGCTTCCACAAAAGATGAAGGAAGTGATACGCACAGAGTGTGACCGTATGCTGACCCAAGGCGTTAATGAACCATCCTCGAGCCCTTGGCTGTCACCGGTGGTACTGGTCAAGAGGGATGGAACTCACCGGTTCTGTGTCGACTACCGGGGCCTGAATCGGGTGACGACCCCAGACGCCTACCCTCTTCCCCGCATTGACGAGATACTGGACTCTCTGACAGGGCGCACCTGGTTCACTGTTCTCGATAGCCGGTCAGCCTACTGGGCCATCTCTGTGCACCCTGATGATCGCCAAAAGACTGCCTTCACTGACGGCTATCGACTGTTGCAGTTTCGCAGACTTCCCTTCGGCCTCTCAACTGCACCGACGACGTTCCAGAGGACCATGAACGTTGTCTTGGCTTCGGTCTTGGGACGTCACACCTTCGCATATCTGGATGATGTGGTTCAGCTTCAACGAACACCTGCAGCATCTCCAGGAGACTCTAGCCCTTCTGAACGACGCAGGGATGAAGAAAAACCTGGCGAAGTGTGAACTTGCCAAGCACCAGGTCTTCATTGTTGGTCCTGAGGATGTGAGACCCAACCCCGACAAGACTGCTGCCATTGCTGACATGAAGCGACCTCGCTCAGTGCGGGATGTCCGCCGCTTCCTGGGTGCTTGTGGTTTCTTCCGTCGCCATATCCAGGGGTTTGCGGCAATGGCTAAGCCCTTGACAGCCCTTACCAAGAAAGGGGTGAAGTTTGAGTGGGGAGACGCTGCTCAGCTGGCCTTTACCGCTTAGAAGGACACTTTGGTAAGGAACCCTGTGCTTTGCCTACCAAACTTCAGTCAGCCCTTCGAGGTGCACTGCGATGCCAGCACACAGGCTTTAGGTGGGGCCCTTCTTCAGCGTGACGCAGAGGGTGTGCCTTGTGCTGTCGCCTACTGGTCCTGTACCCTGAAGGATGCTGAGACCCGATACGCCGTTATCGACCTGGAGGCGCTGGCTGTGGTGGAAGCTGTCCGAGCCTTTGACCCGTACATCTACGGTCGACAGTTTGAAGTCTGGACAGATCACCAGCCCCTGGTTGAGGTATTTTCCAGGCGCACAAAGAGCACCCGTCTGAGTCGGTATGCATACGAGCTTGGGGGCTATGACTTTGTGCTCAAGTACAAGATAGGGGCCAGCAACCATGTGCCAGATCTCCTTTTGCGACCTGCAGGTGATGCATCTCCATCTGCGGAGAAAGCTTGCCCACTAGAGCAAGCCCAAGAGGCACGTGAGGAGACTGCAGACCCACTGGACCTCACCAGGATGACGGCTGAGCAGATGAGGGAGCACCAACTACAAGACCCGGCATGCGCGAACCTGCTTGGTCGGCTAGACTGTACCTAGGGAGAGACCTCCTGTGGCACTCTCCAGTTTTGAGATGGAGGGCGTTCTGTACTACCTGCGGACTTTTCCAGACTGGGTAGTAAGGCAGGTTTACGTCCCTAACCATCTTCAGCCACAGGCCCTGCGACACGCACACTGCCCATCGACTGCGATTCATCCCAGGGTCCACTGTACGTTTCAGAACCTGCAGGGTGCCTGGTACTTCCCCAATATGCACTGCCTGGCGAGGGAGTACGTGGCTAGGTGCCATGCTTGTCAGCAGCGCAAGGGAGTGGCAGGTCGTGCTCCAATGGAAGGGCATCCATTACCATAGGCTCCACTGGTGAGGGTTTCAGCCGATCTTATGGACCTGCGGGGATCAGCGACAGGGTTCCGGTATGTCCTGTCCATTGTGGATCATCACACTCGGTTTATACAGCTGGTTCCACTACGTGACAAGAGTGCCAATAGAGAGCTGCGGGCTTTTGTGGACCACTACGTGACACTCTTTGGGCCGCCTGACCATCTCCACATAGACAATGGCCTGGAGTTCTCCTCTGATGAGTGGCGCTCGCTTCTGGAGGCCTTACAGGTGGAGCACTCTTTTTCAGTGGCTTATCACCCCCAGTCCAATGGGGTGGTGGAGCGCACCAACAGGACAGTGAAGGACGCATTGGCGGTGCTGGCTAGGCAGGCTCCTTTGCAGTGGCCCACTCATCTGTTTGCTGTGCGCATCGCCCTGAACTCGGCCATCCACCGGGCCGTGGGTGACCAGCCGCTGTACTTGCTGTTAGGTCGTATGGCGCTCTTTGGGAAGGGCCTGACTAACCGCCAGACTGTGGACCCGGACCTGTCTTTGGCACGCCTTGCAGACGCTCGCCGCCTAGCTGTTGAGGTGAGCAGGAAGATGCGAGAGACCAACAAGGCCCATTATGACCAGGCTGCTCGCACCTCAGGCCCTTATGAGGAAGGCGCTCTGGTCTTGGGCAAGATCCAAGGGAACCGTGGACCTTTGGGTGATCACTGGCTTGGTCCCTGCAGCGTGCAGAAGCGGTTAGGCCCTGTTAGTTACAATGTCCTGGACCTTCGGCCCCCATACCGTACTGTCAGGGTCCATGCCAACCAGATGCGCCCCTGAAGTGGACTTCCTTGAGGAAGATGACCGAGTTGTGTGTGAGTGACGTGCTTTTGTGAACAAACTCTGAACAGCTGAAGTGAACTATAGTGTGCCTTTAAACTCCTGAGCTTTGTGTTGTGTTAATTAAACTTTTGTGTGTTCTTGTGATGTTTTTTTTTTTTTTTTTTTTAGTCACTTTTGTATTTTGATATTTTTACGTTTTGATATTCTTTTAGTTTTACCGTTTTTATGATTTAAATTTCTTTGTATGTATTGTTTTAGGGTACTGGCCCTTCCGGAGGTGTGGCGTTTTCCATCCCGGGGGAGGGGCTGTAGAGTTACGTATTTTTAATTACACGAACGCGCCCCAGATTCATGGATTCGCTTATGCGAACGGGCGGTCGTGTTGCCCACTTGGGGTGTTCACTTTAATTTTAA
>NW_020870214.1:484779-497279 GCF_003789085.1 Penaeus vannamei | reverse complement strand
AAATCTTTCAAAAGAATTAGTTTAGTTTTTACATAATCATGTCTTACTTGCCCACATTAATAAGATTAGTAAGCCAATCGAAGCATTTTTTTTTTTGGTTGCTCGTTTGTATTACGTTTTATAGTTACAAATTGATTTCCTCCCTTTATATTCAGTGACATTTTAGTTTTAGATGATTCATCATTGGTTTTGTTTATAATACTTCCGCAAAAATTGTTATCTTTTGATCGCTTTATCTTTTCATTTTGTTTGTAATTCTTATGACAAAGTTTTACTTTTCACTGTTTCTGTATTGCATTTTATTTTATTTTCAAAACGCGTTGTATTGTAAATATTTATTTCCAAATAATTTTTTTTATTGCTTTGTTCGTCCCGCCTCTATAAGAGGGAGGATGCCACTGGATAGATGTGTTAAGACTAGACGTGTTTCGTGTGTCCTCCATGGATCTTTTCGTGAAATGGCGTCGAACCGGAGAATATGCGAAAGGTAGAAAGTGCATCACCACTCAGACTCATAGACAAGCCCACACTTCCTCAAAGGCTTATGAGGGAACAGATAGCATTTTTGTTTTATTCTATCCTATGGGGTAAACATGGCCCAAGTGTCCAAGCCCTTCCTGCCTTTACCCACTCCACGGGCACCACCACTCTGATGACGCCTTTTTGAGAGCCCCCTTACCACAGATACCCTTACTCTCTCCCTCGCCGTCCCTCCCTCTCTTTCTTTCTCTCCCTCTCTCCATCCATTTCTCTCTCTATCCCTCCCTTCCTCCCCCTCTCTTTCTCCCCTCTCTTTCTTTCTTTTTTCCTTCGTTCAGCTCGGCCGTGTCGTCCGGGTGAATGCGGATGAAGTGAGTGGCTGAAGTTCAGACGAATCACGAGAGGCTGTGAGTTCTTCGTGCATCAACAGAATCAGCTGCTGATCCACAGAAAAAGCCTCTTCTTCAGCTGTCCGTTTGCTGCAAAAGAACCGTATTTGCCAAGCACTTTAAGTCGAATATTTTCTGTTTATGAATTTATTTTTATGCGCGACCTGTCACTTGTGTTCGAGGGATTACAGGGCGCATCGGAACCCCTCTTCTATATTCGCATTAGTAACAGCAGCACAATCTCTTGCGTAAACCCTATCTGTATCAGAAATAGAATAAAGAAACTGTGAAAGTTGCGCAAAAATTTGTTCATTTTCCCTTAATTCCCATCTCGAATTGCAGTATTTCTCTTGCAACGCGTTGCTGCTTCCGGCCAGAGGTCACCTCGCAGGAATCTGCTGTCAACATCATCTGTTTTTAGATGTGGCGAGGGGGAGGGAGGAGAGGTGAGAAAGAGAGAGAGAGAGAGAGAGAGAGAGAGAGAGAGAGAGAGAGAGAGAGAGAGAGAGAGAGAGAGAGAGAGGAGAGAGAGAGAGAGAGAGAGAGAGAGAGAGAAAGAAATAGACAGATTGATGGATAGATAGAGATGGGAAGAGAGGGAAAGCCAGAGTAAATTGAATATATTTGAATGAATTCACCAATAACGGCTCCTCTCCCGTGTGCGTTCGCCGTCGCCGAGGGCAATGCATGCACACTTGTAGACTCAACCGAAAATACGACGAAAAGAAAGAGAATGACAGAAAGGCGGTGAGAAAGAGAGAAGCGACAGAAAGAGAGAATTAAAGAAAGAGAAAAGAGAATGAGAGAAAGAGAAAGAGAGAATCGAGAGAAAGAGAGAATTGAGAGAAAGAGAAAATTGAGAGAAAGAGAAAGAGAGAATCGAGAGAAATAGAGAAGTGACAGAAAGAGAGAATTGAGAGAAAGAGAGAAAGTGAGAGTCGAAATATAGCGAGAAGTGAGAGACGAGATGAGTCGAGAGAAAGAGAATAATCGCGATAAAAAAGAAAGAGAGAGAGAGAGAAGCGAGGAGGAGCGAGCGCCGCGGAGGGAGACCTGCTCCTCCTCGACGACACGCGCGGAGGCTGAGTGATGGCCGGAGACGAGGGGAAAGGGGGAGGGGGGAGGGTGGAGGGGGAGGTTGCATTTCGCTCTGGCTTCTTTTTTATCTTCGTTTTTTTCCGCCTTTCTTTCTTTCTTTCTCCTCCTTTCTCTCCCGAATTCTGGGCGGTGGGCTCTCTGGGAGGTGACCCTTGAGGGCTCCCTCTGTCTGCCGGTCTGTCTTTCTGTCTGTGTCTGTCTATCTTTTTGTATCTTTATTTCCGTTTGTCTGTCTGTCTGTCCATCTGTATGTTTTTCTGTCTTTCTTTCTTTAGGTCAGCTTACCTGTCTGTCTTTCTCTCTGTCTGTATGATTTTCTCTCTCTCTCTCTCTCTCTCTCTCTCTCTCTCTCTCTCTCTCTCTCTCTCTCTCTCTCTCTCTCTCTCTCTCTCTCTCTCTCTCTCTCTCTCTCTCTCTCTCTCTCTCTCTCTCTCCTCTCTCTCTCTCTCTCTCCCACCGCTCCCACCTCTTCTTTCTTGTCTCATTACCTCTCCTTCGTCCTCAGGCACACACGGGGGCGCACTGAACAAGAGGAAGAGAGAAGGCGAGGAAGGAGAGGAAGTGGGTCGCACCGACGCGAAAGAGGGAAGTTGTAAAAAGAGGGAAGAGGAGGTCGGAGAGGAGACACGGAGGAGAGACAATAGAAATACATTCGCCGGAGATCGAGGCTGAATGTCCCTCCATAAAACCCCTTTAGCGTCGCTCTCAACTCGACATTTTTTCCCGCTCTCTGTTAAGGGATCGCGTTCGAGGACACGGGATCCGAGCCTTCAGACGGCGGTTCTAAGAGGGATCGTCAGCGCTGGGAAAAGGTGGAGGAACAAGGGTTCAGGAATTTATGCGCGTGACGCCATTGACTTCGATCGACGGCGGCGAAGGAGATCGCTCGACCCGAAAGGAAATTCGGGCGATGATCGATGCTCCTCAACTGTCATGAGGCGGCGAGCGTGTCCAGGCGCCATGTTGGCAGTGAGTGACGGTCGTGACACGCCGGGCGTCACGCGGGCGCTCGAAACGTTTCATGATTTTCTCTTTCCCGCGGGAGGTAATGAGGCGTATGACATATGTATGTGTGTGTGTACATATATATATATATATATATATATATATATATATATATATATATATATATATATATATATATATATATATATATAAACACACACACATATATATAGAGAGAGAGATAGAGAGAGACAGAGATAGAAACAGAGAGAGAGACACAGAGAGAGAGAGACACACACACACAGACAGACACAGAGAGAGAGAGAGACAGAGTGAGAGAGAGAGTCATATATACAACGGAGTGCAACGGAGCCCCCCTCCCCTCCCCCTCTCCCTGGGCGGCCCCGCGATCCCTCCAGATCCCGTCGCCGCCGCCTTCGGAAGTCCCTCGAAGCGCCTTCGCAATTCTGCTGCTTGCCTTGATGCCCGCCCGCGCCGCCATCCGCATGCGAGGCGCCCTCCCGCCCTCGCCTGACGAGACTGCGCCGTCAGGAAGCGCCCTTGAGCCCCTCCGGCGGGAAGGATCAGCCCGGGGCGAGCCTCGGCCGAGGAGCACGGGGGCGCTCCTCCCGCAGGGTTGTCTTCCCATCAACACACAAATACACAAACACATACAAAAACACATATACAAACACAACAAACAAACACACACCAGGCGTACACAACACAGGCATACGCATAAACGAAGCAAACACACTGCATACACACACACACACCACACATACACACACACTCTTTTCCGGCCAGAACGGCCGCGAGCGCCCTTCGGCGAGACGAGGCGAGCGCCTGCGCCTCCTGCAGAGAGCTCCCCAGGAGGAGCCTCGGGGCTCGCTCCCGGACGCGAATCTGTCTTATTATCATCATTGGTGTTATCATCGCTATCATCATTATAATTCGTATTGTTGTTATTGTAAACATCATTGTTATCATTATTATCATTTTTATTATCATCATTATCATTATTATTATTATTATCATTATCATTATTACTATTATCATCATCATTGCTGTAATTCTTTATGATTATTGCTATTCTAGTTAACCTTATCATTAACATTGTTATTATGATAACATCAGTAAGATAAGATCATAGGCACTCGTCCTCCCTGCGGCGAGGTCCGTCGGAGGCCCGTCGGAGGCCCGTCGGAGGCCAGCTCCTTCCCCGACGGAGGGAAACCAGCTTTTCGTCGCCGCCTCGCCCGCCTCCGACGACGGCCGCCGACTCGCCTTCAGTCCGCTTGTGACACGCAACGTGGACGCCCCTGAGTCGCCGCCGACGGCCCGCGCCTCACGCCCGCGGCGGGCGAGACTAATCGAATTGATTTTCGATCTCGTGGCCCATTAGGCGCGGGCGGCGCGCGAGACGCAAGTGGATCAGGAAGGGCGCCGCGTCTTCCACCCTCTCTGTGGCGGAGGGCGGTGGATCGGGATGGAAGAAGAGGAGGGAGGGAGGAGGGGGAGGGTCGGTGGCGGGAGGGAGAGGATGGCATGGAAGAGGTAGGGGGGGGGGGTGGAGGGAGGCGATGGAGGGCCGGACGGGAAGGCAGACGAGACGCGGAAGGAGGGAACGGCGACGGGAGAGGACCAAGAGAGGGAAGAGGCGCCCGAGATGCCCTGCCGGCCTCCCCCGCCCCCCCTGCGCCGCCGCCGCCACAAATCCCGCCGCGATGGCAGCGATGACGCCGGAAATCGCGCCATTAAGCGAGGATTATTCCGGCCAGACAGGTGGTCGCGCCGCCGGCCGAGCGAGCACAGGGAGTGGGGTCAGCAGGCGGCGACGAGGATTCGCTAATCGCGAGGCATCGTTCGGCTGCCGATTCTCGGCAGTGAAGCCCAAGTGCGCCCATTTGCGAGGCCCTGCGAGCGGCACTTCCGGGCGGGGGCGGCGACGCGGTGGTGGCACGCCCGGGCTGGCGGATTTGCTGTTCGGGCGGAATCGGTTTCGAAGCGGCGGAAATGGCGCGTCATAATAACATGGCTGTGGATTTGATTATCTGGATCGGCGTGTTAGGCGCCTCAATTTCATTGGATGAATATGTGGATTAAGTTGGGTATGATTTTTGGTTTTGCATATATGAATAATTTCACTCAGTAGCGCATATTGTGTTACACACAGAAGCATACACGTATGCGTGTAGGTATTTGTATTTGTACATATATGCAGTACACACATACACACATGCCCGCACTCATATACAAATGACCATATACACGGAAATACATATATGTATATACAAGTAAATAGACAATTGAATAAACAAACAAATAAACGCATACACGCAGAGGGAGAAAGAGAGACAGCAACAGAGAGAGAGAGAGACAGACAGACAGACAGAGAGGGAGATAAATTAGATAGATATATAGAGAGGATAGATAAATAGAGAGGGATAGATTGAGAGAGAAGAAAGAGAGGAATTGGAGAAAGGGTCGATGAAAGAAGATAGAAAAGAGAAAGTGAAAGAGGAAAAAATTCAACCTCAAAGCAGACTGAATCTCGACAGAGGAAAATCGGCCAAATTCATCTCCGGGAAACACAAGAAGAAAGAAGAAGAAGAAGAAAAAGAGAATGAAAGAGAGAGATAAAGGTAGAAACAGAGAAACAGACGGATGCATAAATGCACTGATAGATACGAAGAGTATAGCAGAGAGTGAGTGAGAAAGAGAGAGAGAGAGAGAGAAGAGAGAGAGAGAGAGAGAGAGAGAGAGAGAGAGAGAGAGAGAGAGAGAGAGAGAGAGAGAGAGAGAGAGAGAGAGAGAGAGAGAGAGAGAGAGAGAGAGAGAGAGAGAGAGAGAGAGAGAGAGAGAGAGAAGAGAGAGAGAGAGAGAGAGAGAGAGAGGAGAGAGAGAGAGAGAGAGAGAGAGAGAGAGAGGAGAGAGAGAGAGAGAGAGAGAGAGAGAGAGAGAGAGAGAGAGAGAGAGAGAGAGAGAGAGAGAGAGAGAGAGAGAGAGAGAGAGAGAGAAGAGAGAGAGAGGAGAGAGAGAGAGAGAGAGAGAGAGAGAGAGAGAGAGCGAGAGAGAGAGAGAGAGAGAGAGAGAGAGAGAGAGAGAGAGAGAGAGAGAGAGAGAGAGAGAGAAGAGAGAGAGAGAGAGAGAGAGAGAGAGAGAGAGAGAGAGAGAGAGAGAGAGAGAGAGAGAGAGAGAGAGAGAGAGAGAGAGTCGAGAGAGAGATCCGAGGAGACACAGAGAAATAAGAGCGCGGGGGAGGGGGGGGGGGGGGGCGCACAAGAACACCCCCCCCCCCCGAGGAAGCGTCGCAAGGAGGCGCCTGACGTTTCCTTCCTCCCTGTTCCTTAATTCGCAAAGAATGGAGTCGGACTGAGACAAATGCCTTGATCTTCCGGGAGTGAGGAAAACGCGCCTCTTCATAAAAAGGAAAACAGAAAGGAAGAAAAACAATGGCCGTGGCCCTCCTCCGCATCCCTCCCTCCCCTCCGCCTACGCCCCCTACGCCCTGCCCCTCCCTCCCTCCTTCACACCTTCTTCCTCCCTTCCTCTCCTCCCTCCTTTCCAACCTCCCTCCCTTCTGCTCTCCCCTGAATCCTCCCCCCCTTTCTTCTTCCTAAAAACCTAAATTTTCCTTCTATGTATTTTGTTTCGTTAATCTCTCGAGTGGTTTAAGTCTAAAAATATATCGGGAAGGAGGCAGGGGGGGGGGCGGAGAAGGAGAGAGAGGGATCGAGGGAGGAGAGAGGGGAGGGGAGTGGAGGGAGAGGGAAGAGGGAGGAGAGAGAGAGGAAGGGGAAGGGAGGGGAGGGAGAGGGAAGAGGGAGGAGAGAGAGAGGAGGGGGAGGGGAGGGAGAGGAGAGAGGCAGAAGTCAAAGAGCAGAGAGGAGAGATTTATGCAGAGAAGTGACGTTCCTCCAGCAGCCACGAGGGGGTCGCGGGCCGCTTGTACACGGCTCAGAGGTTTTTGTTTTGGCTCCAAAACGCCGCCGACTCTCGCCCATTTCTAGGAACGCCCGTGTTTTCAGTCGTGGCTAAATGCATATGTTAGATAAATGTGAAGAAACGTAGGCTCCGGAGTGGATAAATACAGGGAAATACTTATGCTGTCATTCTTTTACATAGTCTTAAATGCAAACGTACTGAAGACACAGTCGGGAAAATACTTGGTCCTTTTATAATGAAGTAGATCTATGGCTTTCACAAGTTATTGAAGGATCACTACAATCAATTTGTGTAACATTATTATCCTCTTTGTTTTATTCACCCTGCTCTTATTGGCATTATCATCTTCATTGCTAATGTTATCCTTATCATCACCATCAATGCAATCATCATTATCAGTATCACTGCCTTTCGTCATCATCATCTTTGATAAGAAAAAGACGCATCACTGAGAAAAAAATAAAATAAAATAGAGCAAGAAAAAAGAGAAACATTCCAAAGGTTAAAACTCGAGTATTTTTGGACGATACCAAAAGTTTGTCCATTTCGAGAGCTTCAAAGACTCTCGTCTCCCTCTCTCTCTCTCTCTCTCTCCTCCTCTCTTTCTCTGACCTCCTCTCCTCTCTCCCTCCCTCCATCTCTCTCTCTCTCTCCCTCCTCTCCTTCCATCTCATCTCTCGTCTCTCTTCTCTCTCTTCTCTCGTCTGTCTCTCCTCAATCTCTCTCTCCTCCTCCTCTCTCTCTCCTTCTCCTCTCTCTCTCGCTCCTCCTCCTCTCCTTCTCTCTCCTCTCTCCTCTCTCTCCTCTCTATCTCTCTCCCTCTCCCTCATCTCTCTCTGCTCTCTCTCTCTCGTCTTTCTCTCTTAGTCTGCCCTTAGGAACGCCCTTTATCAAGCCCGAATATCGGCTCCGTGCACCTGGCACATCTGTCTCGGGAGAGAGAGAGAAAGAAGGAAGGAGAAAGGGAAGAAGAGAGGGAAAGAAATGCCGACTGTGTGGAATTTAAAAGGCCATTAAGTTCTCCCAAGCTTGTAGAAGTTGTAGATTCCAGCCGGGGTACACGGTCGCGCCTCTTGTAGAGGGGACCTTGTTACGCCGGGAGGGATTCGTAAGCAGAGACTGATACGTGGGCGCTCGGGGAGGGAGAGAGAGAAAGAGAGAGAGAGAGAGAGGAGAGAGAGAAGGGAGAGAGAGAGAGAGAGAGAGAGAGAGAGAGAGGAAGAGAGAGAGAGAGAGAGAGAGAGAGAGAGGGGAGGGAGAGAGAGAGAGAGAAGAGAGAGAGAGGGAGGGAGGAGAGAGAGAGAGGAGAGAGAGGGAGGGAGGGATGGAGAGAGGAGAGAGAGAGCAGAAAGAGAGAGAGAGAGAAGAGAGATGAGAGAGAGAGAGAGAGAGGAGAGAGAGAGAGAGAGAGAGAGAGAGAGAGAGAGAGAGAGAGAGAGAGAGAGAGAGAGGAAGAGAGAGGGAGGAGAGGAGAGAGAGAGAGAGGAGAGAGAGAGAGAGAGAGAGAGAGAGACGCACGAAGAGAGAGAGAGAGGGAGGGAGGGAAGAGAGGAGAAAGAGACGAGAGAGAGAGAGAGAGAGAGCAGAGAGAGAGAGAGAGAGAGAGAAGAGAGAGCAGGAGAGGAGGGGAGAGAAGAGAGGAGGAGAAGAGAGAGAGAGAAGATGAGAGAGAGAAGAGAGAGAGAGGGAGAGAGAGGAGAGAGAGAGAGAGTGAGGGAGAGAGAGAGGAGAGAACGGCAGAGAGAGAGAGGAGCAGCACATAGAGAGAGAAAGAAAGGAAGGAAGAGAGAAAAAGAGAGAAATCCAGAGAGATTTTTACAGCCCCAGAGAAGAGAGAGAGAGAGAGAGAGCCAGACAAGCAAAGAGAGAGGAGAGAGNAGGGACGCATCCAGGTCTAATAGATTGGTCGCTGTTATTGCAATTACGTGTTAACACATTGGGTTGTATTTGAAAGGTGACTGATTCAGGTCTTAGAATTGGCTTGTTATTGCTGTGTTTAAAACGTTGGGTTTATTATGAAGGCGACAGATTCATGGTTATAGATTGGCGCTGTTATTCAGAGCCAGTGTTTTAAAATTGGTTTTACGAGGTGACGATCCAGGTTATAGATTGCTGTTATTGCAGTGTTAAAATTGGTTTTAGAAGGGACGATCCAGGTTATACGATGTGCGCTGTTATTGCAGTGTTTAAAACTCTCTAGGTGGTTTTATGAAGGGACGACGAGTTCAGGGTGTAGTAGAATTGGCCTGTTTTGGCAGTGTTTTAAATTGGTTTTATAAGGGGCGATCCCGATTAGTTATTAGATTGGCTGTGTATTATGACAGCTGTTTAAGATTGTGAGTTTTTTTCTCCTAAGAAAAGTTTTGGCCGCTGTTTTATGCTGCGGAGCTAGCTAGTGGTGAGATATATCGAGTTTGATTTTAAAATATGAATAACGATTGTTTTCGTCTTTTTCGTGGTCTCTGCTGTGTAGGGAGAATATGGATATTTTTTACAAGTTTTATTGTGTTATGAAGCCGGGGTTTTTGGGTAAAAACTTTTTGGGGGGGGTTTTACATGATCTGAATCGATTTGTTATGTTGATGGTAAAGGTCTGTGTGTTGTCCTTCTTTTAGGTCCATTTTGATTTCTGTTGCAAATTCTCTCTACATCTCTATCTTTTTTCACTTTTTCTCTTTCTCTTTCTTCTCTTTTCTTTCTCTCTCTTCTCTCTCTCTCTCTCCTCTTTCTCCTCTCTCTCTCTCTCTCTCTCTCTCTATCTATCTATCTATCTCTATCTTCTCTTCTCATTTTCTCTCTCTTTCTCTCTCCTCTCTCTCTCTCTCTTCTCTCTCTCCTCTTCTCTCCTCTCTCTCCTCTCTCTCTCTCTCCTCTCTCTCCTCTCTCTCTCTCTCTCTCTCTCTCCTCTCTCTCTTCTCTCTTCTCTCTCTTTCTCATCTCCTCTCCCTCTCCTTCTCTTGTCTCTCCTCTCTCTCTCTCTCTCTCTCTCTTTTCTCTCTCTCTCTCTCTCTCTTTCTCTCTTCCGTTTTCTTCTCTTCTCTTTCTCTCTCTCTCCTCTTCTCTTTCTCTCTCTCCTTACTCACTCTTTCCTCTTTTCTTTTCCTTCTTCTCTCTCTCTTCTCTCCTCTCTCCCTCTCTCTCTCTCTCTCTCTCTCTCTCTCTCTCTCTCTCTCTCTCCTCTCTCTCCCTCTCTCCTCTTTCTCTCTCTCTCTCTCTCTCTATGAAGAAAAACATGATCAGAGGAGACAGAATGAAAAAGAAGGGTACGAGAGAGAAAATGAAGAAAGAAGGAGAATTAAGAAAACTAAATAAGAGGGAAACAACAGATAAAGAAACAAGGTAGAGAGAGAGAAGATGAAGAAATAACAAGAAAAGGAAAACGGAGACTGAAGATGGAGAAAGTAGATAAGTAAAGAACGTAAAAAAGCTGAAATAAAGAATAAAGATGTAGAAAGATGATTAAAAATATAAGTTTGAATAGCTAATATTAGTTTAAAATATTAAGGTGTTTAAAAAAATGTCTTTTATAGAAGGAATTTTGATAAGGACTCGATTAAGCGAAGAGACATTCTCGACTTTGATTTAATATGATAATTGTTAGTCTTTCGTCTTCTCTGCAGAAAGGGGGTTTGATTAGCTTATTGTCATGTGTATTTGTTATTTACTGATTAGTCTGTTTGTTATGTCGCCGGGAAATTATGTATAAAGTAGAGTGATAAAGATAGAGATGAAGAGAGAGGAAGAAAGAGGAGATGAAGGAAGAAGATGGAGAGAGAAGGTGAGGAGAGAAGATTAAGAAAAGATGGAAATAGAAGAGAGGGAAAGAATATAAAGAGAGAAAGGACATGAAAAGGAAAAGGAAGAGAGAAAGTTAAGAAAGAAAATTAAGATAAGATGGAAGCAGAAGAGGAAGAAAGAATTTAGAGAGAGGAAGGACATGAAAGGGAAAATGAAGAAAGAAAATGAAGGAAAAAAATAAGAAAAAATGAAAACAGATGATAAAGAAAATAGGAAAAGAGAAACGTCGAAAGAAACACGAAAAGAAAAATGAATAAAGATGAAGAACAGAGATAAAAGAAAAAGAAAAAGAAGAAGAAAAAAAAAAACGAAAGAGTGGACTGGGGGGAAGAGAAGGATAAGAAAGAGGAAGAGAGAGATTACGAGGATGATGGCTTAAGTAACATGATCGTTAATGAGTATTATAACGATAGATATTAAATAGCATCGGTAATAGCAGTAATAATGATGATGGTATTAATAAAAGGAAGAATAAAACAGGCAAAAAGTAAAAAGACGAGATTAATAGAACATTAGTGATGATGGCGAGGCTATAGATGGTGATAATAAAAGCAATAAATATCATTGATAACAAAAGGAAAAGAAAAGAAAAGCAAAGAAGAATCCAGCATCCACTGAACACACACCACACACACATATACACACACACACACCACAGATACACACAGCACACACCACACACACAACAAACACACACACACGAACAAACACACACACACACACACACACACACACACACACACACACACACACGCACGCACACACACACAACACACATCTGCTGCATTCAGACCCAATTCCTTATCTCTACAGATATCTTATCATCTCAGTGACAGACCGACTAAAATGTCATAAGAATCCGCCAGTAATATTTTGAGTTATCTTTCTGTCGGACATGAAAAGGCTGATAAGTTGGTAAAAAAAAAAAAAAAAAAAAAAAAAAAAATTTTTGGCTGAGGTTTTGGAATGGTGGATTGGTGATGGTGATGATGGTGATGACGATGGGTGATGATGGATGTTGATTATGTTGATACTGATGATGATGGTAATGATGATATGATGATGATAATGATATATGACGATGATGGTGATGTTGATAATGTGATGATGGTGATGATGACGATGGTGATAAGGATGATGAGATGATGGTGGGAATGATGGTGACGGTGTTGATGTTGATAATGATGATGAAATGCATATTGCTGATGATGGCGATAGTGATAATGATTAGATGATGATGGGAATGATGATGATGGTAATTATGATGATGATGATAATGATATTGATGATGATGATGATGATAATGGTGATGATGATGGTAATAGTTATGGTAATCGAGGAATGATAATGTTGATATAACGATTGCTAATGATATTGATGATAATAATAATAATGTGTAGTGATAATGGTGATGATAGATGATGATGGTGATACTGATGATGAATGATGAATGACGATGGGTGGATGATGATGTTGATAGTTAATGAGGATGATGTTGATATACGATGCTAATGATAATTGATAATAAATTGATATATGATGACCATGATAGTGATAATTAACTATACAATAAAAAACACAAACAATAAGCCTTAAAGCACCTCTGAGCAACCTAAGCCCCGCCTCCCAGGGGTCGCCATGGCAACCGGGAAAGAAAAGGCAACCCCTGGGCACTGCCCGCGCACCCCTTCCCAGCCCTCAGCCCCCCTTCCCACAAAGGGAAGCGACAAACGGCAAGCGGGATTCTGTTTCAATGTTTCACCCTTACATAATATGCACATGCTTGTCCTCCCGCAATATTCAGGGCCTTTCAATAATTATCCCCTTATCGCTTTAACACAA
>NW_020870214.1:462279-469779 GCF_003789085.1 Penaeus vannamei | reverse complement strand
ACAATCCCCAGGATCAGTGCAGCATCCTTTCCACACCACAGGGCATAGGACTCTTTTTAACGTTCCCTCCACACACAAGAGAACAGGACTACAGTTGCAACATCCTTCCACAGCACAGGGAAATAAGGACTGCTTTTTACCATCCCTCCACAACACCGAGAACAATACCGACGAGGAGTCAGTGCACCCTTGTAGCCACCACAGGGAAAGACTCTTTTTAAACTCCCTGCACACAACACAGAGGAACATACTCCAGGACTCCAGTGCATCATCCCTTCTCCACACCACAGGTGATAGGACATTCTTTTTAACTCCCTCCACAACACAGAGGAAGCAGGATCAGTGCACAACCTTCCACAGACAGCAGAATAGGAGACTCTTTTTTACCTCCCTCCAACAACACAGAGAACAATACCCCACGGACTCAGTCCATCATTCCACACCACAAGGATGAATAGGACTCTTTTAAATCCCCCACAACACGAGGAACAGGACTCAGTTGCACATCCTTCTTCCACCCAAGGCACAGGAGAATAGAGATCTTTTACCTCCCTCCACAACACAGAGGAACAGACTCAGATGCATACATCCTTCCATAGCACCAGGAAATAGGACCTTTTTTTACCTCCCTTCCACAACACAGAAGAAAGCAGACTAGTGAATCCTTCACAGCACTGGAGAAAGCAGCTCTTTTTTTTTTAAACCTCTACCCTTCCTCACAACACAGAGGAACAGGATTCAGTGACTCTTCCCACAGCACAGAGAGGACTCTTTGAACCTCACAACACAGAGGAACAGGACTCAGTGCACATCCTCCACACGGGCACAGAGGGAGATATAAGGTGCCTTTAACTTCCCTCCAAAACTCAGAGGAACAGACTCAGTGCATCATCCATTCACAGCAAGCAAATAGGACTACCATTTTACTTCCCTCAGAACTAGAGGAAACAGGACCACAGAAACTCGAGTGCAGCATCCTTCTTCCACTCAGCCAGCAGAAGACTCATTATTAACCCACACTTCCTCAATGACATCCACACAGAAGGAAACAGGATCTAGTGCCACCATGTAGTCCTGTGGTGTCCCTTGTCCACAGCTACAGGGAGAATAGGACTTTGTACCGCTCCTCGGCAGAACCCAGAGATCGATGTCAGTGCACTTGCTGAGACACAACAACAAGAATAGGACTCACTTTAACGCCCCTCCATAACACCACGATAGAGACGGACTTCAGGTTGCACATCCTTCTCACAGCATCAGAGACATAGGTTCTTTCTTTTTAATCCTTTCTTTCTCCACGACCCTCTTTTTTGCTTAAAAACCACGGGTGCGCCGGGGTGTACCAGCACAAAAGCCGTACTACGGATTCAAGTCCTTAATATTCTTGCGAAAACCATTCAATGTACCTGCCACGGGTCGAACGATCTCACTCAGCACCTGTAACGAGGATGAACCAGAGAACCGCAGCCAGGGATAGAGGTTAGATAGAATAGATAGATTAGATACGATACGAAATAGATAAATAAGAGAATCCGACCAAGCGGAACTGAAAGCCAGGGATAATGATAGACTAGCAAGCTAGAATAAAAATAGTTTGGATAATCCCCCTTAAGGAACGCGATGCCAGGGATAGAAGCAAGATGGATAGATAGTAAGTAGAGTAAATAGATAGAGAATCACCACTGGGAACCGAAGGATATAGATTAGAATAATAAATAGATGATAGATAATCATCTAGGAATTAAGTCAAGGATGAAGAATAGTGATAAGATAGGTAGCTAGATAGAAAATTACCAGGAATCGAAGCCATGGGTAAATATAAATAGATATATAGATAAAAATAGAGAATTACTCAGGGAACCGCAGCTAGGGATGAAGCTAGCTAGCTAGATAGAGATAGAACGATAGATGGATAGACAAATAGAGAATCACCCAGGGAACCAAACGCAGAAGTAAAGATAGACATAGAAATAGAGAGGATAAAATAGAGTAGACAGTATCTAGGGAATAGATAGATATGGAATCACTCAGGGAATCGAAGATCGGGGATAAAGATAGATAGATAGACAGAAATACATTGATAAGATAAGAAATAGAAATACATAGATATAGATAGATAGACAGAGAATCATCTAAGGAACCGAAGCCAGCAATGTTCCTTCTCCAGCTGTTATTCATGAGCAGCTGACTCCCCCCCCACCTTTTCTGAACCTCTTTCTTAAATGAAAGAAAGAAAGAGGAAGAAGGAAAAGAAACAAACAGCTGTGTCATTTTATCAGTATATTTCCTTCACAGATGTAATTGTCTGCGAGAGTGGATTCTGCTTCAAGAGAGAATTATAGGAAGGTATGAATATTTAGTAGAAATCGTGCACTTAAAGAGAGATAGATAGATAAATAGATAGATAGATAGATAGATAGATAGATAGATAGATAGATAGTGTGTGTGTGTGTGAGAGAGAAGAGAGAGAGAGAGAGAGAGAGAGAGAGAGAGAGAGAGAGAGAGAGAGAGAGAAGAGAGATAGAGAAGATAGAGATAGAGATAGAGAGATAGAGAGAGAGGAGAGAGAGAGAGAGATAGAGGAGATAGAGATGAGAGAGGAGAGAGAGAGAGAGAGAAGAGATAGAGAGATAGAGAGATAGAGATAGAGATAGAGATAGAAGATAGAGATAGATAGATAGATAGATAGATAGATAGAGAGAGAGAGAGAGAGAGAGAGAGAGAGAGAGAGAGAGAGAGAGAGATACCTAAATGTGTGATATATAATATATATATATATATATATATATATAATATATAATATATATATTACATATATATATATATATATATATATATATATATATATATACATATACTATATATATATATATATATTATATATATACATACACATATAATAATATAAATATATATACATACATACACACACACACGTATTTGCGCGCATGTACATAATATAGATAGAGATGGAGAGATGTATAAAGCGATGGATAGACATTTAGAAAGAAAGATTTAGATAGAAAGGAAGAAAAGGAGAAACCACGACCTCAACATCATCCTAAGAACTTCACAAACATAAACTTGTCGGGATATTTCGTTATCTTCTTATCTTTCTCACACTTCTCGACTTTTTTCCCCAACCGCAATTACAATTAATGAACATGAAGGAAAAAAAAGAAAGAAAAAGAAAAGAAGAAGGTGTGAGAGAGAGAGAGAGAGAGAGAGAGAGAGAGAGAGAGAGAGAGAGAGAGAGAGAGAGAGAGAGAGAGAGAGAAGAGAGAGAGAGAGAGAGAGAGAGAGAGAGAGAGAGAGGAGAGAGAGAGAAGAGAGGTGAGAGAGAGAGAAGAGAGAGAGAGAGAGAAGAGAGAAAAAGAAGAGAGATAGAGATAGATAGAGATAGAGAGAGAGAGAAAGAAAGAGAGAGAAGAGACAGAGACAGACAGACAGACAAAAACAAAAAACACGAAAACAAAACCCCCAAAACCCAAAGCAAAACAAACAAGTCCCCCCTCCCAAAAAAAAAGAAAACGGGCGAAGAGACAATGGCTTAAAAAGAAAACGGGTCTGTTCCGAGGATGCCATCTTGTCAGTTTTAATTTGGTTGAGTGTAAAGTAATAAGGAAAGGCTAATCCGGTTAGGTTTGGGAGCTTTCGTCAGGGAGGAGGGAAGGAGGAAAGGAGGAGGAGCGAGGAAGGAGGGAGGAGAGCGGAGGGAAGAGGTGGTGGAGGAAAGAGAGGGAGGTGGTGGTGGAAGAAGGAGGAGGAAGCGGGAAGGAGGGCAGGAGTGGTGGAGGAAGGAGGCGAGGAACGAGGAGCGAGGAAGAGGAGGGTGGTGGAGGGAAAAGAGAAGGGTAGGTGTGGCGGAGGAGGAAGGAGGAGGAAGCGAGGAAGGAGGAGGAGGAAAGGAGGGAGGAGGAAGGAGGTGGTGGAGGAAGGAGGAGGAAAGGAGCGCTATGTGTATGTGAAAGCAGACAGGGAGGTGGTGGGTGGAGGAGGAAAGGAGGAGGAAGCGAGGAAGGAAGGGAGGGGTGGGGTGGAGGAAGAGAGGGAGGTAGAAGAGGTAGAGGAGGAGGAGCGAGGTGGTGGAGGAAAGAGGAGGGAGGAGTGAGGTGGAGGAGGAGGAGCGCCGAGGAAGGAGGGGCGCGGGGAGGAGAAGGTGGTGGTAATCGGGAGGGATGGGAGGAGGTGAGGACGGAAGGAGCGAGGAAGGAGGGAGAGCAGGGAGCGGAGCACGCAAGGTGGTGGTGGGAGGAAGGGTAAGAAGCAGGAAAGAAGGAAGAAAAGAAGGGCTAGGAATAAAAAGGAAGGAAAAAGTAGGACAGTGCAAGGGAGGGAGAGAAAAGAAGAGAAGAGCAGGAGAGAACGAAGGAGGAAGTAGGAACTTTATATAAGAATAAGAGAGAGAGAGGAGGAAGAGCGGAAGGAAGACGGGGGGATGAGGCGAGGAAGCTGAGGTAAGAGAGGAAGAGGGAGAGGAAGAAGAAGAGGAGGAGGGAAAGGAAGTAGGAAGGAGGAAAAGGAGAGGACAAAGGAGGAGGGAGGAGATGAAAGAGAGAGGAAGTAGTGAAGGAGATGAAGGGAGGACAAGGAATAGGAGCAAGAGAAAGTGGCAGAAGGGTAAAAGGAAGGAAGAGGAAGAAAAGGAAACAGAGGAATGAAGAGAAGGGAAAACATGAGAAAAGATTATGAAGATGAAAAGACAGGCGAAAGGAAAAGCATCGGGTAAGAAACTAAAAGGCAGAATAAAAAGAAATGTAAAGAGAGCGAAATACAAAGACCTCAAACAAACCAAATCAAGCAAAAAAAAAACCCAAAAACAAAGAAAACAAAGAAACAAACAAAACAAACAAAAACAGTAACAAAGAAGAAAAAAAAAAGCAAACAAAGCGAAGAATCAAACAAAACAAAATAAACAAATCAAAACCAAAAAACATAAAGTAACAAAAATAAAGAAACAAACAAAGAACAAACGAAAACCAAACAACCGAAAAGGTGAAACACGGTAGCGCGCACGAAAAGAAAAAAAAAAGAAAAAAGAAAAGAAAGTGAGAAAAAAAAAAGGCTCGAGAAATACCTTCTCGGAAAACAAGAACTTATAGACACCGTATGGGTTTGCTGAAGAAGCAAAGAAAGTGGGTAACTGGGATTCTGGAGAGAGGTTGAAGAGGGACGAGGAGAAGAGAGGGAGAAAAGAGGAAGAGAGAAGAAAGAGAGAGAGAGAGGAAGCAAGAAAGGGAGAGAGAGAGGAGAGAGAGAAAGAGAGAGAGAGAAAGAGAGAGAGAGAGAGAGAGAGAGAGAGAGAGAGAGAGAGAGAGAGAGAGAAGAGAGAGAAGAGAGAGCAGAGAGAGAGAGAGAGAGAGAGAGGAGAGAGAAAGAGAAGAGAGAGAGAGAGAGACAAAAGAAACTGAGATAAGAGTGAGACCGAGGAAAGAGACAAAAAGAAAGAGAGAGAAAGAGAGAGATAGAGATATAGAGATCCAACTGCCCTTGACAAACAACATGGCACGCTGATCTCACCAACACACTAACGAACCCAAACTAAAATTTTATAAATGACCGTCAAAATGTATCTGTACCCCCTCCCCCCCCCCCAAAAAAAAAGAGAGAAAAATTAAGTACATTCAATGAAGATCATATTATAGCAGCAATGCTCGTTAATATCTATTAATTATCGCTAATTATTTACCGCGCTTAAAAGACACAGCTGATTGCGCATCTCCCAGCAACTTTGTTTTTCTGGCTGACCTTTAACCTTTTCACCGTAACCCTTAAGAGGTCTCAGCCATTTTATCTGTTGCCTCCTCTCTATTTCTCTGCCTTAATCATTTTATTTCTTTCTCCTCTCTTCTTCTCTCTGTTCTTCTCTTCTTCTCTTCTCTCTCTCTCTCTCTCTTCTTCTCTTTCTCTCCTTTGTCTCTCTTCTCTCTCTCTCTCTCTCTCTCTCTCTATCTCTCTCTCTCCTCTCTCTCTCTCTCTCTCTCTCTCTTCTCTCTCTCTCCTCTCTCTTTCTCTCTCTCTCTCGGCTCCACCTCTCATCTCTCTCCTCTTCCTCTCTCCTCTCTCTTTACCCCAGGAAAAATAGAAAGAAAGAGAAAGACAGACAGAGTTAAGAACCGAACGAGGGAGAACTAAAATGAGAGAATATGAATAACTGCAAAAAGAGGAAAGAGGAAAGAGCAAGGAAAGAAGCGAGAGAAAATGGAGTGTAAGAATTAATGAGGCAGGAGGAAGAGCGATGCGCCGAGTGAGAAAGAATGGACGAGAAGTTGAAAATGGGAAGAGGGAGAATGCGTAATAAATGAAGGGGATTGGAGTGGATGTGATGAGAGGTATATTAGCGGAAATGGAATCTGATACGTAATGAAATAAATATGTGTGGAAATAAGGGAACAGAAATTAATGGATTAAAATGGAATTGATTTAATAGTAAGTAACTGTGTAAGAGAGAGAGAAGAGAGAGAGAGAGAGAGAGAGAGAGAGAGAGAGAGAGAGAGGGAGAGAGAGAGAAGAGACGAGAGAGAGAGAGAGAGAGAGAGAGAGAGAGAGAGAGAGAGAGAGAGAGAGAGAGAGAGAGAGAGAGAGAGAGAGAGAGAGAGAGAGACGCGAGAGAGAGAGAGAGAGAGAAAGAGAAAGAGAGAAAGAAGAAGCAATGAGAGAAAGATATCACAGCAAGCAGAAAGGAAGAGTACGAGAGAGATCACAACCCAAGAAAAAAACATGAGACGAGAGAAGAATCACAGCTCAAAGGAAAAGAGAGAAGAGAGACAAGCGGAAAGAAAGACAAGAACCACAGCAAGAGAACGAAAGAAAAGAGAGACAAACAGAAAGAAAAGAACAAGACCACAGCAAGAGACGAAAGAGAAACGAGAGACAAACAGAGAAGAAAGACAAGACTCACGAGAAGAGAACGAAAGAGTAAAGAGAGACAAACAGAAGAAAAGACAAGACCTAAGCAAGAGAATCGAAAGAGGAGAAGGATGAGACAAATCGGAAAGAAGACAAGACCCCCAGCAAGAGAACGAAAAGAGAGAGAGTAGAGACAAACGGAAAGAAAGGACGATCACAGCAAAGAACGCAAGAGAGAGAGAGAGAGGACAAAACGTAAAGAAAAGACAAGACCACAGCCAAGAGAACGAAAGAGAAAGAGAGATCAAAACCAGAGAAAAGACAAGACCACAGCAAGAGAACGAAAGAAGAGAGAGAAGACAAACGGAAAGAACGACAAGATCACAGCAAGAGAACGAAAGAGAAGAGAGACAAAAGGAGAAAGAAAGACAAAGACCACAAGCAAGAGAAGAAAGAGAGAGGAGAGAGAGTAGAAAACCCGACTCTTCATCCAAAAGGCATTTCAGCGTCAAAGCTCCCAGCTTATGGTCAAAATGGTTATGGAGGTTTCCTGACCGGCCTTTTTTCTTCTTTGGCTGAACTTAAAACCTTTGGCTCTCCTTCTTGCTGATGCTCGGAAAGTGGTCTTTTGTGCAAGAAGGGGGAAGGAAG
>NW_020870214.1:450937-452206 GCF_003789085.1 Penaeus vannamei | reverse complement strand
GTACCCACAATGTATCAAAGTAGAAGTGCACAAACTGATACAAACCGGAACAATGCTTTAAAACGTTCCAATAATTTCCGCAGATGGTGCTAGAGGTTTTCAGAAATACTACTAAAAAAGGAATTATCTAAATCATAAAAAAATATGAATGTCTTGTTCACAGTCGCAAAGATTATACGAAAGCATACATAATACATACATACATACACACACAAACACACACACACACGCACACACACATATATATACATACACACAAAGAGGGTTATATCACCAACGACCATTCGATCAAAAAAAGAATAAATTTCCCCACAGAGCGATTCTCATGACGATAAACTTGACACGTCCATATTTCCTCGGATTTTTGCCTTGGCGAAAAAAGGGCAAGATTTATGTTTGCGGTTGCGGTGGTGGACGGACCGCGGGGAGGGGGGGGGGGGGGAGGGGGGTAAACAGGGTGAGGTTGGGTTAACGCAATTAATTACGGTCATATATATATATATATATATATATATATATATATATATATATATATGTGTGTTGTGTGTGTGTGTGTGTGTGTGTGTGTGTGTGTGTGTGTGTGTGGTGTGTGTGTGTGTGTGTGTGTGTGTGTGTGTGTGTGTGTGTGTGTGTGTGTGTGTGTGTGTGTGTGTATGCATATAAGTGCATATATATCGATACACACACATATATATGTATATATATATGTAATATATATGTATATATATATTATATAATATGTATATATATATATATTACATATATATATATATATATATATATATATATATATATATATATATATATATATATATATATATATATCACAATATACATATGTGGAGGCAGGATCTTTTCATGTGAAAGTGAACTAGTTTAGACGAATTAAGGTAAACTCAAAAACATGTTTAGGATTTATTACAAAACAGAAAAATATCAATAAACAAAACATGTCAATTACTAGTATAATTCCCGCCTTTAACTGAGATAGTTTTGTCTGATAGTTCCCCAACCAGACAAAATTTCCCGAGGGATTCCTACCCTTGAAAAATATTACTAATAATGCCTCCGAGACAGATATGGAATCTATTTCTCTCAATGGCAGAGCTTCAGGGAATCCAGTAGCAAGATCTATTAAAGTTAAAATGTCTTTATGACCTTCAGAAGATGGAGAAAGTGGGCCTACTAAGTCAATGGAAATCCGAGAGACTGGTTCAGTTTAAATAGGCATTTGTTTCAATGGTATGGGTTTCACTCGCCCCTTAGCAG
>NW_020870214.1:430937-433437 GCF_003789085.1 Penaeus vannamei | reverse complement strand
CTCAGGCTAATGCCCAGCGTCGACCTTTCCATCCCTCTCTGGGCACTTACTCATTTCCTCTCCAGCAACTTGGTAGTCGTCCATGTTTCTGATCCACAGGTCATAGCCGGGAAGACGCGCTGGTGAAAGACTTTTCTTTTAAACGCAAAGGCAAATCATCTCTTAGTGTGCTGCTGTGTCTACCGAAGGCGTTCCATCCTATCGACTGAGTTGTCGCTTTATTTCCTCTTCGTTAGATGTGATTGTCTGTACGAGTTGCCCTAGATATAATTACTTGTCTACTACCTCTAGCGCCTCGCCTTGTACATGTATCTGTTCGAACTGAACTTTATTGTTGAACATGGCCTTAGTCTTTTTCTTGTTCATCCTAAGCCCGACTCTCAGACTTTCTCTATTCAGATCGTTTATTAATTGCTGCATTTAATTTGCCGATTCACTGAAGATATCAATATCGTCTGCAAACCTTAGATTGTTTCGGTATTCGTCTCCTATTTTGATGCCCTTTCCGTTCCATTCTAGCTTCTTGAATATTTCCTCAAGGCAAGCTGTAAACAGTTTTGGTGAGATGGTGTCGCCCTGTCTAACACGTTTTTTAATTTACATTTTATCGGTTTCCGTGTGGAGCTTGATGGTTGCTGTCCCTTCTTCGTATGTATCTTCCAATATTTTATAATATACCTCCTCTACTCCCTGTCTTCGAATAGCTTCTAATACTGTTGGTATTTGTACAGAGTCAAATGCCTTTTCGTAATCGATGAATGCCATACACAGGGGTTTCCTATTATCGTTTATGTTTTCTCTTATTTGGGTGAGCGTGTGGATGTGGTCTGTTGTTGAGAATCCACTGCGGAAACCTGCCTGTTCTCAAGGCTGGTTGGAATCCAGACTGTCGGAGATGCAAGCTCTGATGACTTGTGAACAGTTTGTAAGTAACTGAAAGGAGGCTTATGGGTCGGTATTTTTTTTAGATTCCTTTTATCCCCTTTTTATGTATCAAAATAATTGGCTATTTTCATTGTTGCAATTTCTCCTGCTTCTATTATATGATCTATACTAAATCCTTCTTCACCTGGTGTTTTCCCTCTCTTCATGCCTTTAAGCGCCCTTTTTATTTCTTCTGTTGTGATGTTACCAATCAGACATGAATCTTTTCATCGATCAACAATCAAACACAATGCAAAACAACAATACAAACCAACGGAAAATACCAAACACAGCGACCCATAAACGAACCACGGTCTATTATCTCGCGAGCTCATCCCCTAAGATTCCTCAGAAGGCCCTCGCACACACACACAAACGATCTACTTCTCCTTCACACACACACACGCCGAGCCCCAGTATACAAGCCGGATATAGCGTTACATAATATTTACACGTCCCAACGTTCTGATGTTTAGGGTTCCAGGCGGATTCGGCCGACGCGAGTGTGGATATTCGTGGGAACGTGAGCACGAGAGGGGGAGAAAAAGGATGGCGGGATGGGGGGAATGAGGAACGGATGGGAGGGAGAGAGGGAGGGAGGAAGAGCGAAAGTGAGAGGGAGGAATAGAGGGAAAGAGACAGGAAGAGAGAGAGTGAAGGAGTGAAGGAGAAAGAGCGAAAGGGAGAGACAAGAGGAAAGAGAGAAAAGAAAGAGGAAAGAGGAGAGACAGAAAAAAGAGAGGAAGAGAGAAAAGAGAAGAAGAGAGAGAGGAGAGAAGAGAGAGAGAGAGAGAGAGAGAGAGAGAGAGAGAGAGAGAGAAGAGAGAGAGAGAGAGAGAGAGAGAGAGAGAGAGAGAGAGAGAGAGTAAAAAGAAGATAGAGAGAAAGAAATAAAGAAGAAAGAGAGAAGAGAAGAGAAGAGAAGAAAAGAAAAGAGAGAAAGAGAACCTGAGAGAGAAAAAGCGAGAGTAATCGAGAGGAAAAAGGTGAGATAGTGAAAAAAGCGAAAACTCGAAACCAGGACTCGAAAGCCGAACACGCAATCGCTAAAATAAGAGCGGGCCAATTCCTGACTTCGAAAAATCCGAAAACATGAATAAGGCGAAAGCGTAAATGAAACAGGAAATGAGGGAAGAGAGGAGAGAAGAGAAGAGATCAAGAGGAGGGAAGTGAGAGAGTGAGGGAGGGAGATATGATGAAGGGAGAAATGGAGAGGTGGACAAAAGGATAAAGAAAACGACAGATATCATACAGAAAGACAGAGAAAGAAAGAATATAGGGAAATGAAAATAATACAGAAAGGCAGATCAAAAAGCAGAAAAAACAAATAAAAAAATAATCAAGCAAAAAAAGAAAAAAAGCAAACAAGGGAAAAACAAAAAAAGCAAACAAGGGAAAAAAAACAAGAAAAAAGAAGAAAGAAAGAAAAAACGAAACCAGAAAAAATCGAACCCAGAAAAAAATAAAATCAAGAAAAAAAAAAAAAAAAAAAGAAAAAAGAAAAGAGAAAAAAAGAAAAAAAAAAAAAGGAAAAAGAAAAAGAGACAACAAAAAGTTCGGAGGCACAAAACCCGCC
>NW_020870214.1:423437-425937 GCF_003789085.1 Penaeus vannamei | reverse complement strand
AAAAAAAAAAAAATCGGTTTTCTTCACACCATCCCATCCATCACGCCATGCCCCCCCCCCCCCCCAACCCCCACTAAAAAAGCACCTGAAACATCCAGCCAATCCACCCGTCGGCTCATCCACGCCCACCCAACTCATCCACGTCACCCGCCTCCCCGCCCACATCAAGATAGAGGATCCATCTTAGGCAGAAAAGAAGGGGGGAAGGTAATGGAAATGAATGAGTTGCCAAAAAACACAAATATACGTGTGCGCGTTTTAAAATTAAGCCGATTCGTCTCTTCTCTTTCTCTTCTTCCTCTTTTCTTCCTTCGCATAAAAATAGTACAAACTCATACAATATCTACAAGCAGGAACAACAGCACGCGCGCGCGGCGCGCGCGTGTGTGTGTGTGTGTGTGTGTGTGTGAGAGAGAGAGAGAGAGAGAGAGAGAGAGAGAGAGAGAGAGAGAGAGAGAGAGAGAGAGAGAGAGAGAGAGAGAGAGAGAGAGAGAGAGAGGAGTGTGAGAGAGAGTGAGAGTGAGAGTGTGTGGAGAAGAGAAGAGAGAGGGACAGAGAGAGAGGAGAGGGAGAGAGAAGAGGGGGAGGGAGAGGGAGAGAAGAGAGGGAGAGGGAAGGAGAGGGAGAGGAGAGAGTAGATTTGAGAGAGAGAGAGGACGAGAAGAGGAGAGGAGGAGAAGAGAGAGAGAGAGAGAGATGAGAGACGAGAGAGAGAGAGAGACGAGAGAGGAGAGAGGAAGAGAGAGAGAAGAGAGAGAGAGAGAGAGGAGAGGGAGAGCGGAGAGGAGAGAGAGAAGAGAGAAGGGGTGAGAAGGGAGAGAGAATGAGACGAGAGGAGTGAGAGAGGAGAGGAAGAAGAGTCGAGTTGGGAGGAGAGAGCTAAGAGACAAGTAGAGAGAGAGGTGAGTGAGAGTGAGAGCGGAGGAGAAGAGAGAGGAGAGAGAGAGAAGAGACGAGAGTTAGGGAGCGAGAGAGGAAGAGAGAGAGAGAGAGAGAGAAGAAGGAGAGAGAGAAGAGAGAGGTAGAGAATGAGAGGAAGAGGAAGAAAGAGAGAGACGAACAGAGAGAGAATGAAGAGAGAGGAGGTGAGAGAGAGCGAAGAGAGAGAAGAGTGAGAGAGGAAAGAGAGAGAGAGAGTGGAAGAGGAAGTGGAAGGAGAAGAGTGGGAGAGGAGAGAGAGAGAGAGAGGAAATAAAAGTCCTTACTCCCAACACCAAAGAACAAGGAAGAACAAGAGCAGAGCCAGAAAAAAGTAATCATAAGGCTACCATGATATTTCCCCGAACAACGCTAAGGTGACACAGAAATAGGGCCATAAATTTCCCCTGATGTCTTTATACAGACAAGAGGATTGGACCCGAAGCCCCGCGCACTTTTTCGGTGGTGTAATACCAGCTATGAATTGTTCCGGATAAATAGATTCCATCTGTCTCTCTATGGATCTACACAGATGCACACAAACACACACACACAAATAGTACATACATACACACAACGTAATATTTTTTTTTCTTTCTGTCTTTCTTTTTTTAAGTGCCCTATCAGATACTGACATTGGATGTCACGGTTTAGAAATACATTCTATTGTATTTATAAGAGTTGTTTCCATTGTGATTGACGAGGAGAAAATACAGTAGGACCCTAACTCTCTTCCGGAGGAGCTGCGTCCTTACTGAACGCCGATCTCAAGCCTTGTCTGATTTCATAGCTCATCTACCTGACACCTTAGATCTGCAGCCAGTAGTTGAGATGCCTTCAGCCGCTTCCAGGTCTACAAGCAAGTGACTGCAGGGGACACGTTCGTTGAGGAACGCGCTTACTAAGCCCCGGGATGGTGCAGTCGGGCGGCCGGTTCATTTCCGCCCCGACTTTGACCCCAGCAGGCTGACGTCAGCATGCCATTGTTCATTCACAGCCGAGTCGACGGTAGGCATATATGTATGTATGTATGTATCTATATGTTTATGAATATATGTATGTATTTATGTATCTATATATTTACAAATATACGTATGTATTTATCTATCTATATATTTATATACGTATGTATGTATCTATATATTATATATTTATGAATATATATATATAATATATATATATATATATATATATATATATATATATATATATATAATATATATATATATATATATATATTATGTATACGTTTACGTATACACATACTTACATCCGAGCACAAGCTTAAACAATTCCGAAAGTGAATTGTGTTTCAGTTCCCTCATCCAGAACCACTTTCGCGAGGTCAAGACAGCGGCCTTCCCCTCCCCCTGCTACCTTGTCCTCTCCCCCCCCCCTTGTCCCTTTCCCTCCCTCGACGTCCCCTCCTCCCTCCCCGCCCTCCCGCTCCCCACTCTACTTCGCAGTCTGGGCGCGACCCCAACAGACCGACACAAACTTGGGCAATATCAAAGGAAGTTACGCCTTAATCAACTCGAAAGTCCGGGAGGAAGGTCCTTGCCCCTCCCCCTTTGCCCTCTCC
>NW_020870214.1:410937-418437 GCF_003789085.1 Penaeus vannamei | reverse complement strand
CTCCTCTCCCTTTCCCCCCTCCCTCCCCTGACCCTTTCTTTCATCCCAAAAGCGTGACAAAGCTCTTTAATCACACCCTCGTAAGTACCGGCCCCCTCCACAGGTCCCCCCCCCCTTCCTCCATTTCGTCTCCTCTCTCTCCCTCCTTCCCTGTCCCCTCCTAGTCCCTTTTCGCTCCCCTCTTCCCCTCTCCCTCCCTCGTCCCTTCAATTCCCTCTCTTCCCTTCCCTAGGCCCGTCCCCTCTCCTCCATTCCTTCCCCCCTGTCCCTTCTCCCTCCCTCCCCTGACCCCGTTCCTTCTCCCTCGACCTCCTCCTTTCCCTCTCCCTCCCTCGCCCCTTCTCCCACCCACCCTCCCTCCCCTGTCCCCCTTCCTTCCCCTCCCCCATCCCCATCCCCGTCTCGCGTCACTCTTGACCAGCAAACGTTTCGTTATCCAAACGTTTTGCGCGAGACTTTAATTACAGTTGTCTGGCAGAGGTGAGGCAGGGGGGGCGGATGCGGGGGGGGCGTCTAAGGGGGGGGGTCGATCTCCGTTGACGCCCATTGCCTTCTGGAACGTTCGGAATGTAAACTATTGGCGCGACAAAGCTCAAGATTCTCCCACTCTTTCCCCTTGCTGTTTACCCTCTTTTAATCCTACTCTTCGATTTCTTCTTTTTATCTCTTCTTTTAAACCTTCTTTGCCTGGATGGTCATTCTTCCTTCCTCCCTTCTTTCCTTCACTCTCTTTCATTTTCTCTCTCTTTCTTTCTCATTCTTTCGTGAATTTTTCGAGAAGAACATTTCTTCTGCATCGGGTTTTATTTTAGAACTGACAGCGACAGTAAACGGAAGGAGGAAGGCAGTGAGAGGGAGAGGTAAGGAGAGGAAAAGGAAAAGGAAAAGGAAGGGAGAGGGAGGAAGGAGGGAGGGAGAGGAGAGGGAGAGGGAGAGAGGAGGAGAGGAGAGGAGAGGGAAGAGGGAAGAGGGAGAGAGAGAGAGAGAGAGAGAGAGAGAAGAGAGAGAGAGAGAGAGAGAGAGAGAGAGAGAGAGAGAGAGAGAGAGAGAGAGAGGAGAGAGAGAGAGAGAGGCGAGAGATGAGAGAGAGAGAGAGATAGAAAACGAGAGAGAGAGAGAGAGAGAGAAGAGAGAGAGAGAGAGAGAGAGAGAGAGAGAGAGAGAGAGAGAGAGAAGAGAGAGAGATGAGAGGAGAGAGAGAGAGAGAGAGAGACGTGAAAAGGAAAAAAAACACGTTAAAAATCTCAAATGCCACGAGGAGGAATCGGCTGGTGACTGCTTCTACAAATAACAAAGACTGCAGAGGTTCCGAAGAGAAAAGACAAGAAGAGAGTTTGTGGGGAGGAGGTGGGGGGAGGAGGCGGGAGGAGGGAGGGAGGAGGAGGGAGGGGGGGAGAAGATAAACCAGATTTACTTTCTCGGATTCTTCCGTCGCACACGCTCGCACGACCCACACAGACATTCATACATTAGTACATATGCACGCTAACACACACGCATAGACAGACCGACAGACACCGGCACTCGCACTCACACACACATACACACACAGGCGCACACACACACGCACGCACACGCACGCACACCACCACACGCACTACACACACACAAACGCACGCACACACACAGCTGCACACACATACAAAAATCACACACAGACACACAGGCGCACACAAAAAAACACAAACACATACACACAAGTTCGCACGCACTTGTTGCTCTATCACCCTTTATCACAGTTCCCATCACGCTAAAACACACATTCGGAGTGTTTACCAGCAAAGAGCATTTTAACTCTCCTTTTTTATTCTTTCCCTTCTCTTCTGTTTAGCATGCATTTCCGATCATTTTTTAAAAATACATATTCATCTCTGTCTCTCTCGTTTGATTTCTCTCTCTTACCTTTCTTTCCCTCTCCTTCTATTTTTGGATCTCCAAGTTATTTTCGTTTCTCTAGTTCCTTCTTCGTTCCTCTCTCTTCCTTTCCTCTCCTTCTATCCTTGTTTCTCTGGTCTATATTTATCTTCATTTCTCTGTTTCCTCCCTTGCTTTCCTGCCATCTCTATATTCCATCAACGCTAATAAAATCACCCACGTCGAGAAGGAAGAATAAAAAAGGAAATAAAAGAAAGAATGAAAAAAGAATAACTATAAACAACGGGAAAAATAAGTCAATAAAACACAATCAGTGAGAAAATAAAAGAAAATAAATGGAAGGGGAGGAGAAAATGAAACAAATATAAGGATGAATGGAAGAGAGGGCAGGAGAAAATAAAAGAAACACAAAAAGAATTAGGAGGAAAGAAAATGGAAGGAGAAACGAGGAGAAAGAAAGAGGAGAAACAGAGAATAAAGAAGAATGTGTAGAAAAAAAGTATTAGAGGAAGAGAGACAGCGAGAGATAAAATGGAAGGATGTCAGAATAAAAATGAAATGAAATCCAAGTGAGGGAAGGAGAGAGGGAGGGATAGAGAGAGAAAGAGAAGAGGAGAAGAAAGAAAGAAAGAAAGAAAGAGAGAGAGAGAGGAGAGAGAGAGAAGAGAGAGAGAGAGAGAGAGGAAGAGAGAGAGAGAGAGAGAGAAGAAAGAGAAAGAGAGAGAGAGAGAGAAGAGAAGAGAGAGAGAAGAGAGAGAGAGAGAGAGAGAGAGAGAGAGAGAGAGAGAGAGAGAGAGAGAAAGAGAGAGAGAGAAAAAAAAAAAGAGAGAAAGAGAAAGAAAGAGATAAAAAAAAGAGAAAAAGAAAGACAGAAAAAACCGAAAGAAAGAAAGAAAGAAAAGAAAAAAAACCGAACGAAGCGCGAAAGCGGGGGAGAGGCGCGAGAGCGCCGCAGCAGGAAGCCAAGCGGGCAAAGGGCTGGACGATGGAAGATCCAATGTATGCTAATAGATTCATTTCCCTCACCCTAGGAATTTTGCATCTATTTCCACATAAAGTAATCGCGATGATGTACGCCCACGACGAACAAAGGGCGGGGGCGGGGGCGGTGCGGGCGGGGGGGGGCGGGTGGCGGGGAGGAGGGAGGGGAAGGGGGGAAAGAGCGCGCGGATATGATGGAGTTGAATAATAGGGGATAAGGGGGAGGCGATGGAGCGAGGAGAGAGAAAGAGGAAGGGGGGTGAGGGGTGATAGGAATGAGGGAGGGAGGGAGGGAGGGTGGATGAAAGGGTGGAAGGAGGAGAGGAGAGAGAGAGGGAGGATAGAAGGAGTGGTGTGATGGAGGGACTGAGGAAGAGAGCGGGGGGGAGTGGAAGGGGAAGGAGGGAGAGGGACAGAAGGAGAGGGGTGAAGGGGTAAAGGAGAGAGGAGGGAGAAAGGACGGAGGGAAAGCGTAGTTGATAAATAAGGAACAAAAAGGGGGGGGATACGAAGAGAGATAGGATAGGGAACACGAAGTCTGCGAGAGAGATAGGAAAAGAGAAATAAAAAAGGAGAGATAGAATAGGATAAAAAGAGAGTAGAGAGAGAAATTAAGAAAAAAAAGAAATACAAAAAATGAAGAGAAGAAGAGCCGAGAGAGGCAAAAGGATGAGAATAGAGACAGAGGGGACGGGGAGGGGGGAGGGGGATACACGCGGGGAGAGAGAGAGAGACCAAATGCAAAACAGTAATAACATAATTAACATATTTTCCGTTCCCCGCGTCCTCTCTGCTAATGCCTCATGAAAAGGGAACCCGCGTGTCCGTTTCCTGTCGCCGGCGCGAGCGCAGATGACGACGGCGGGGCTGGGACACGCATTCGGACACGCGCGTTGTGAAAAGGAGGAGAAGGAAGAAAAAGGTGATGATGATGGTGGTGGGGTGGTGGTGGTGGTGGTGGTGGTGGTGGTGGTGTGATGGTGATGGTGATGGTGATGATGATGATGATGATGATGGATGGTGCTGGTGATGAATGACGATGGTGACTAATCAAAATAACAATAACAACAACCACAATAATAATGCAAACAATAATAACGATAACAATACTAATAATGCTACTAATAACAATAATAATGACAACAACAACAACAATAGTAATAATAATAATAATATTAAAAACAACAACAATAGTAATAATAATAAAAATAACAGGCATTCGCTCACACGCGTCATGAGCTGAAGAAAAAGAATAGCAAGAGATGTTGATGATGATAACAATACTGAAGAGGTGATAATTAAAAAAAATAATAACAATAACAACAACAACATGAATAAAAAATAACAACAATAATAACAATGACAAAAACAAGTATTAAAAGGAAAATGAGATGAAAAGGATGATGATAGGAAGAAGGAAAATAATGCACTGATGGAGACAGAAGAGAAGGATGAAGAAAATAAAGAGAAAGACGAAGACGATAAAGAAGATAACAGAAGCAGTAGGATAAGACACACGAACACGACAGAAATTGGCACTGATATGTGATAACGATGATGGTGGTGAAGAAGAAAAAAAAATCAATACATCAAAATACAGAATAAACAGAATAATCGCAGAGAAGAAAAAAATGGCGGTAAACGGATTATCAACACGACACTAACAGCGCAGCAGTAATAGCAGTTGAAAAAAATAATAATAACAGTGCCTTTCGCTTAGTACGGCAGTTATCAAAGCCAGCGCCAACTCAATTAAAACACCTACTCGCATTCACGTACAGGAAGACACGTACACACACGCACACATACATACATACATACATACATATATACATACACACACACACACATAAGAACACAAACTCGCACACTCTTTGAAACACATTTGCTTCGTTACCCTTGCTCTTTGTAACGCACACGCACACGCACACACACAGACACAGACACACACACACGGTCACACGCACGCACACTTCTCGTCGCCTACATGTCTTTCCCTTTAGGTTCGCTACACTCCGGTACACTCGCTACATTCTACCATTAATCTACATCTATTCTGCGCAACACTTCGCTACACCCGCCGTGTGTGACCGGCTGTTTTCGCGAAGCAACGGTTGGGTAATATTTTGCTTTGGTGTGCGATGGAAAGGGGGGGGGAGGGAAAGAGAAAGAGAAGAGAAGGAGAAAGAGAAGAGGAGAGAGAGAGAGAGAGAGAGAGAGAGAGAGAGAGAGAGAGAGAGAGAGAGAGAGAGAGAGAGAGAGAGAGAGAGAGAGAGAGAGAGAGAGAGAGAGAGAGAGAGAGAGAGAGAGAGAGAGAGAGAGAGAGAGAGAGAGAGAGAGAGAGAGAGAGAGAGAAGAGAAAGAGAAAGAGAAAGAGAGAAGAGAGAGAGAGAGAGGAGAGAGAGAGAGAGAGAGAGAGAGAGAGAGAGAGAGAGAGAGAGAGAGAGAGAGAGAGAGAGAGAGAGAGAGAGAGAGAGAGCGAGGGAGAGAGAGAGAGAGAGAGAGAAGAGAGAGAGAGAGAGAGAGAGAGAGAGAGAGAGAGAGAGAGAGAGAGAGAGAGAGAGAGAGAGAGAGAGAGAGAGAGAGAGAGAGAGAGAGAGAGAGAGGAGAGAGAAAGGAGAAAGAAGAAATGCAAATAGGCCTAGATAGGTAGACAGCGACAGACGGAAAGGTAGGCAAACAACGAGAGAACGTGGGTAGGGGGTAGGGGGTGTAAGGGAATGGGGGAGAGGGGAGGGGTTGGGGTAAAGGTGGAGATGAAAGGTAGAAATCTTTGCTCATTTCCTTTGCGATTTTCAGTGATTTTCTCTCTCTCTCTCTCTCTCATCCTCTCCTATCTCTCCCTCCCCTCTTTACAAAGAAGTCCTTCTCTCTTACTTCTATTTCTTTCTTCCCTCCCCCTCCCTTTGTCCCCTTGCCCCGAAGAAGTCTTAGGTCACGCTCCCCCCCCCCCCCGCCCTTCCCCTCTTATCTTCCTCATTAAGACACGCCTTCCCGCCCGATAACGTGCCTCTGCGCCGAGTTCATCTCCCGCCCACTCCGAGAGACAGGCGGCGGTTTCAGTTCCCCCCCCTCCCCCACTCCCCCCACCCCCACCCCAAGGACGGACGTGTATGCTCGCCCCCCCTTTCTTGGTTTCTCTTTGGCATCGCGTTTTATCGCTCATTATGGCCTTATCCCTCCGTTCTGTGCTTCGGGCTGTGTATGGAATTCACGCTGATTTAATATCTATTTTTTTTTTTTTCATTTGTTTTGGGGTTGGCCGAAGGGGGCAGAAAAATGGATGTTATATTTAAGGAGGAGTCAGAAGCCTTCCCCCCCCTCCCCCCCCCAGCAAAAAAAAAAAATTGTGGTTGAAAATTACCAATCCCCCCCCCCCAAAAAAAAAAAAAAAAAAAAAAAATCGAAAAATGAAAAATCTGCATTTGTGATTGCACCGCACCTTTGCCACTTTTAACAAACAAACAGATATAAATGAATGAATAAACCAATGAATAAATAAAATTAATAAATGGATCATACAGAGATACAAAAGGAAAATGGGGGCAAATCCAACACACAGACGAGTAGGTTGGGAGGGGAAAGGGGGAGGCGAGGGGAAAGGGGGGAAAGGACGGGGAATGGAAAGGGGAAAGGGGAGAAGGGGGAGGGAAGAGGACGCAGGGGATGAGAAGGGGGAGGGAAGAGAGGAGAATGAATAGGGGAGAGGGGAGAACGAAGAGGGCAGAGGACGGGAAGAAGGAAAGAGGAGAAGAGGACGGGGGGGGGGGGGAAGGAGAGGATATAGGGGAGTGGGAAGGGGAGGGGGGAGATTAGATTCCCGTCCATCCAGTGCTGCTATTGTCATTAATAAAAGGCCGGGAGAGTGACAAGTGGATTAGTGGGGGGGGGGGGAGGAGGAGGCTGACGAGCGAAGAATGAATGGGGAAATGGGGGGGGGGATGACGAAGGAGGGAGGGGGAGGAGGACGAGAAGGAGGGAGAAGGGTGAAAGGAATAGAGAGGATAGAGAATAGAAGAGGGAGAGGAGGAGGTTGAGTGAGTACGAAGAGGAGAGGAGGAAGGGAAGGAAGAGGATGAGGAGAAAAGAAGAAGAGGGAGGAGCGAGAAGGATAATAGAGGAGGAGGAGAGGAGAAGAAAGGAGGATTTTATAGAACGAAAGAGGAGGAGGAGGAGAAATTAAGAATCAGAAAGAGCGCTAGAGGAGAGGAATAAAAAGAATGAGGAGGTGGCAGAGAAAAGGAGGTGGATGAGTTAGAGTAAATATAGAATAAATGTAATGAGGGAGGAAACGAAGAAATGAGGTAGCGGAGAAGAGAGAGAGGAAAATCAGACAATGGGATGAGAAGAAGAAAAGGAGCAAGAGAGAAAGAAAGAAAGAAGAATATGAAACGTGGGAAAGACATGGACGAAGCAGAGAAGATATATGCAGGAAGAGATAAAGATTATAAAGAAAGAAGATGAGGAAAAGGAGAAAAAGAAGAAAAGGGGGAAAAGGAAAAATAGAATATAAAAGTTTAGGATAAAGGAGAAAGGAGAGGAAAAGGAGGGAAAAGAGAAAAAAGAAAATTTAGGAATGTAATGCAACCAAGCAGAAAAAAAGAATTATGGAAGAAGAGGCATCTAGCGATAAAAGAATTATTG
>NW_020870214.1:385937-393437 GCF_003789085.1 Penaeus vannamei | reverse complement strand
AATAATAACAGTACCAGTAATAATGATAATACTAATATTATTAGTAACAAAAACAATAGTAATAGTAATGATAAAAATTATGATAATAATGATAATGACGGTGATGATGATGATGATGATACTGATAACGATGATGATGATGATGATGATGATGATGATGATGATGATGATGATGATGATGATAATAATAACAAAGCATAATGGTATCATCAGGAAATTCACACCATAAAAATAAACATCGGCAAAGTCTCCAAAAGGCATCAGGGGTGAGGGAGGAGGGGAGGGGGAGGGGAGGGGAGTGGAGTTGAGGAGTGGGGGCGAAGGGGTGGTGGGGGAGGGGGGAGCAATCAATCCTCCTCCTTGCTTGTCATTGAAATTCTTGCGGGGAGGGGAATGGTGTGTGTGTGTATGTGTATGTGTATGTGGTGTGAAGGGGAGGGGCATGCATCTCTTGATTTTATGTGCCATTTTCTTATTTTCTTCTCTCAATTTCCTGTGTCTTCTCTATTTCTCTATTTCATATCTCCCTCTCTCACTCACAATCACAATCCCACTCATTCTCTCTCTCTCCTCTCTCTCTCTCTCTCTCTCTTCTCTCTCTCTCTCTCTCTCTCTCTCTCTCTCTCTCTCTCTCCTCTCTCTCTCTCTCTCTTTCCTTCCTTTCTCCTTTCTTCCTTCCTTTCCTTCCTCCTTCCTCTCCTCTCAATCTATCTTTCTCTCATTCTCTCTTTCTCCCTTTCCCCTCACCTTCTTCCAAGAACAAAAAAATCTATCTTGACCATCACTTCCACACGGTTTTTCTCTCACAGAACCATCTCCTTCTACGCCCCCCCCCACCCCAACACCCACCCCGTAACCCTCCCACACCCCGAAAAAAGGAAAGAGAGAGATTGAGAAAAGAAAAAAAAAAATCCTGGACATCATTTCCCCGCTCTTTCCCTTTCAATAGAATCTCTCCTTCTGACACCTCCCCCTACCCATCACCCCATCCCCACCACCCTCTTCGCCCCCGCTCTCCTCAAAAAAAAAAAGAAAAAAAAAAAAGAAAAAAAAAAAATCCCGAGATATGCAAATGAGCGCTTGTCCTCCCCTCCCTCTCCCCCCCCCCCCCTGTCGCTGGACCTCCCGAGTCCATCAATAAAGGATCGCATTCCTGCCTCTTGACCCAGCTGCTCTTTTGCCCTGATTGCTTGCTTGCGCTGCTTGCATGCTTGCCTTCTTACCGCTCAACCCTGCCTGCTTGCCCTACTTGTTTGCCTTCTTACCGCTTGCCTTGCCTGTTTGCCTACCTGCCTTGCCCTGCCGCGAGCGATCTGTTTATTTACAAGTCTTCCTTGCTTGCCTGCCTGCCTGCGTGCAAGCATGCTCGTTCCACCGGCCAGACTGATTTCCTCGCTTGCTTGCATGTCTTTCATCGCGCCTGAGTTTTCTCTCTCTCTCTGCTTGTTTTCACCTCCTCCTGCCCCGTGTGCCTTTGCCTTTGTGCTTTGGCGTCTCCTAGCTTTCACTATCATACTCTCCCTGCTTCCCGGTCTGGCCTGCTGCTTGCTCTCGCGGTTGCATACGTATCTACCTGCTTACTGCTTGCTCCCCTGCTTCCCGATCTCGCCGCTTGCTTGTTCCTGGCCTTGATACTGCCCTGCTTGCCTGCTTGCTTACTACTACCTCCCGTGCTTGTTGTACAGTTGATGGTGAACAGGGCTTTGGTGAACTGTAGACGTATGGTGTAAAATATGGTGAAACGAACGTGGTATTGCGTAATACACTTAACGCGAACACAGGCTCCGGACACTATCTTTAAGCGATAAGGGAAAAACAACAACAAAAAACGGAAACGGAACGATTAAAAAATAAAACGGAAATCGACCACGTTACAACAACAACAAAAACAACAACAACACCAATAAACAAACAACCCCAAAAACGGACGTCATGTGACACGGACCATAAAATCCACCCCAGCGCGGCAGCCCAGGAGACCCATAATGCAACCGGGCAATACATCAACAAATACACAGCACAACAGAATACAGACAAGAGACAACGAGACGTGTCACAACGACGACATATGGTGCTGTATAGTGATTGCGAAAAGGAGAGCACTGTAAATGGAAAGTACACAGACCGGATCGCTTCATCGTCATAGATGGGGTTTGGGATGACTAGGCCTACGGAAATAGGTATTGCCCAGTAACGACACCATATAGATTGCAGAAGGAGGGGGAGGGGGAGAGGAGGGAGAGGGGAGGGAAGAATGGAAGGGGAGGGGGAGGGGGAGGAGAGTGAGAGGGAGAGATTACAAATAAGAACGCGACACTGAAACAGTGACGAACTTCTGCAATCCAAAGATGACGCCATTTTGATCAAACAAAATACCACCTTCCAAAAAGAAATAAACAGATAAGCAAACCAATAACAGCAATAACATCGACAGCATCAACAGCACCAACAGCAATAATCGCAATAACAGTAGGCCTAACACTAGTAACAACAACAACAACAACAACAACAACAACAACAACAACGACGACGACGACAACAACGGAACCCCTCTGTCCCCGAAAGCAGCCGATCGCAAGCACAGGCAAGCAGCCCCGAGATCCGCGCCGGATCACTGAATCAATACCCCCCCCCCTCCTCCTCCCCGTTGACTGTCACGTATTCCCGCCCGCCCGCCATCCGCCCGCCCCCGCCCGCCCGCCCGCCCGCGCGGACGAGCGACGGCGGTGGCGACGAGTCACGGCCGGAGGAGGTGGGGGGGGGTGGGGCGAAGGGTAGGGGTGGGAGAGAGGGATGAGGAGGTGGAGGGAGAAAGGAGGGAGGAGGAGAAGGAGAAGGAGAAGGAGGAGGAGGAGAGAAGGAGGGAGGAGGAGAGGAGCAGGAGGAGAGAGAGAGAAGAAGGGAAGGAGGGAGGAGGGGAGGAGGAGGAGGAGGAGGAGGAGGAGGAGGAGGAGAAGGAGGAGGGAGGAGGAGGAGGAGAAAAAGAAGGAGGGGGAGGAGGAGGAGAAAAAAAGGAGGGGAGGAGGAGGGAACAGCAAGAGGAGGATGAAGAAGAAATAGGCAGATGAAGCACAGAGGAAGAGGAGGAGGAGGAAAGTAGCACTAGAAAGCACTGAATAAGAGGAAGAAAAAGTATGAAGAGGAGATAACGAGAAAGGAGAGAAGGACGAGGAGGTCTTACAGAGGAGGAAGAGGAGGAGGAGAAGCAAGTGAGAAAAAGAAAGAATGAAAAGAGAAGTGCAAAAAAAAAAAAAAATGCAACGCAAGTGAAAGATGAGCACGTAAAAGAAAAAAGAAAAAAAATCCATTCAGAAAAAAATAAAAAAGTCATAACACAGCAAAAGAAAAGAAAAAAATAAAAAAAATGATAAGAATGAACAAAAGGAAGCAAACAAAAAAGATACAAAAGAACTAACACACCACAGAAGGAAAACAAAGACAAAAAAAGACGAAAAATGTTGAGGAACAAATAAGAAAGAAAGAAGGAAAAAAAACAACACACACACACACACACACACACACACACACACACACACACACACACACACACACACACACATATATATATATATATATATATATATATATATATATATATATATATATATATATATATATATATATAGGGAATACCAACCTCACCCCATAAAGTAAAAAATAAACAAATAAACAAACAAATAAATAAATAAACAATAAACACTAACATGAGACATGAGTTTAATGAAAAAGTTAAGTACAAAAAAAAACGAAAAAAAAATGCAAATAAAAGACGAAATAACATGACCATTTCCTTCCCAAAACGCACCACGCAAGCACGCACGCATTCACAAACACACAAGAGCCACGTCCCAAAGCCCCAAAGTGACCAGGCAAATGGGGGGGAGGGGAAGGGAGCCAAAGGCGCCTATGACACCCCCCCCCTTCCCCACCCACCCCCGTCGGACACACCGGCCTGGAAAGCGAGAGAAAAGTGAAAACCAGAAAGTCCGCCGCGGAGGGATGGAGGGAGGGGAAGGGAGGAGGAGGGAGGAGAGGAAGGAGGGAGGAGGGAGGAGGGAGGGAGGAAGGAGGAAGGAGGGGGAGGAGAGGGAAGGAAGAGAAAAGAGAGAAGGGAAGGAGGGAGCGAGAGATCAAAACAAAGCCAGAAACTTAAAGAGAACGAGAAAGAAAATAAGAAAGAAAGAAAAAAAAAACAGAGACAGCCAGAGACCCAGAAAGAACAACACACACACAGACAGACAAACGGACAGACACAAACAGAAACAGAGGCAGAGAGAGTAACGAGGGAAACTTGCATAACCGCCCCGCAATGCTTTCACCCGAAGGCGCCCCGATCGAGCGACGGCGGACGCAAGAACCTCCGATACTCCTCGAGGCTCCAGAAGGCCTTTGCGACAGAAGGACCCGCCCTCCTCCAGGATTTTTTTCCGTAGTAATGGCAATGCGAACTGCTAACAATAATGATAATAATAATGATAGCAGTAATGAGGATGATGATAACAATAATCATGATAATAATAATGATAGCAATAATGAGGATGATGATAACAATAATCATGATAATAATAATGATAGCAATAATGAGGATGATAACAATAATCATGATAATAATGATGAATGATGATAATAATGCTGCTGCTGCTGCTGATGATGATGATGCTAATGATGATGATGATGATGATGCTAATGATGATGGTGATGATGATGATGATGATGATATTGATGATGATGATGATATATAATAATAATGGTATAAAAATAATAATAACTACAATTACAATATACTGCAATAACACAAAGTAATAACAATAATGATGATGATAATAATGATAAAAATAATATTGATCGTGGTGATGATGATGATGATAATAACAATAATAACAATAATAATAATAAGAATAAGAATAGTAACAATAGCAACAATGGTAATAATCATAGTAACAGCAATAAGATCCTTTTTAACGAAGAATAACCGCATTAAAATCAACAAACGAATATATATCGGCCATAATTATAATAATGACCCACATACCGAGACTCCTCCACGAACGGCAAAAACACCCCATCTGACCTAATTTCCCCTCCCCCTCCCTCTCCCCCTTCCCCTCCCATCCCAACCCCTCTCCTCCCCTTCCCCTTCTCCTTCCCCTTCCCTTCTCATCCCCCCTCCAAATCCCCTTCTCCTTCCCTCCCCTTCCCTTCTCATCCCCTTCTTCCCATCCCTCTCCTCCCCCCCAGCCCCCCTTACCCCCCCGCTCCCCCCCTTCCGTGATAGTGGATCAAGGTAACAATCCGACACGTAAGGCGCATTAGCGGTCGGGGTGTCGGTCTGTGGGTCGGTCGGTCGGCGCGGTAACGCCCGGCGATTCCGTCATTCCGGTCCGGGAGTAACGATGTGCGCAATCAGGCACGCACGCACGCACGCACGCACACGCACGCGGCGACCTTCGGAAACTTTTCCTTCGGTTTCCTTCTGTCTCTCTCTCTCTCTCTGTCTCTGTCTCTTTGTCTCTCTTGACTCCTTCGTCTCCCCATTTCTCTCCCTTACTTCGTAACCATCTTTCCCGCTCTTTCCCCTTCCGTCTTCCATCCTCCTTTACAAACCTTTTTTTTCCCCCTCACTACCCCCTCCCCATATTACACCCCTCCCCTCCCCTTTCTCCTTGCCATCAACATCGCGAATTTTCCAATGAGAAACCATGTTTTCTTTCTTTCTTTCTTGATCAAGTAGAATATTTCCATTTTTTCCCCCTCTTCGCTTATTTACCCCCCCTTTCCCCTCTCTCCGTATATCAAGAACGATTAAAGCTATTTTTATCGCTCATCCGGTTGGCCTTTCCAGAAGGGAGAAGGGAGCGTTGCCTCAGCCGTGTCCTGTGATATGACCCAAGATTACGAAAACCGCCTCCGGTTCTTATCTTATCACAACAACGTTACAATTTCCATCGAATCCCGTGCGAATCATGTGCACTTATTTGTATACACGTACGTAGTCATACATGCACACATACAAAGGCCTACATACAGACGTACAAATATACTAACATACATGCAAGCACGCACACGCGCGCGCACACACAAACACAAACACACACACACACACGCACGCACACGCACCCACACCAAACAAACAAACCCTCCGACCAAATAACCCGCCCGAATAACCAGCACAGATCCAAGATTCATCCCACAAACACGCCCGCACTTCCACCCCATGCCCCCCACGCCCCCACACGCCCAGCGAAACGAGTCTCATTTCACGTCCGCACCGTTCCGGAACGCTGCTCGCCGCCACGAGTGAACCGGGAGTGAACCGTGAACCCAATGAGAACCGGGCAGGCCAAGACCGCCGGGGAAATGTGGGTATGGGTCCCGTTATCTCCAGTTCGCACTCTCTCCTTCGTATTTCGATTTATCTCCGCCGCTGGCGATTTCTCTCTCTCTCTCTCTCTCTAGTTACAGCTTTTCTTGTCATTTTCTTATTCACCCCTCGTTTTTTGTGTTTTTCTGTTTGTTTGTCTTTTTCTTTTTTTCTTAGTCTTCTTCTTCTCTTTCTCCTCTTCATCCTTCCTTCTTCCTCCCTTCTTATACCCTCTCTCTCTCTCCTTTTTCTTTCTCTCTCTCTTCTATCTCCTCTTTCCCGCTCTCTTCTCTCTCCGCTCTCCGCTCTCTCTCTCCTCTTCCTCTCTCTTCTCTTCTCCTCCTCTTCCCTTTTCCTTCCATCCTTCCTCCCTTCTTACCCCCCCCCCTCCTCCTCTCTCTCTCTCTCTCTCTCTCTCTCTCTCTCTCTCTCCTTTACCCTTCGCCGCGGAAATGATATATAATACATGATGATTAGAGTTCGCAGTCTGAAAAGGCGAATTATATCTTGAGACACACTGCAATCCCGGGTTTCATCATTGGAAGGATGGGGAGGCTGATGCAAGAGGAGGAGGGAGAGGAGAGAGGAAGAGGGGGAAAGAGAGGAGGGAGAGAGGAGAGAGGAAGAGGGAGGAAAGAGGAAGCAGGGAGAGAGGAAAGAGGAGGAGGGAGAGAGGAAAGAAGTAGGTGGTGGAGGAAGGAAAGGGAGAAAGGAGAGAGAAGGGTGAGGAAAGAAGAGAGAGGAGAGAGGAGGGTGAAGAAAGAGGAGAGAGAAGGGTGAGGAAAGAGGAGGAGGGAGAGAGGATAGAACTGGGTGTTGAAGGAAGGGGAGGGAGAGAGAGAAGAGGGTAATGGAGGGGAGGAAGAAAGGAGGGTGAGTAAAGAGGAGAGAGGTGAGAAGTGGGTGGTGAAAGAGAGGGAGAGAAGAGAGAGGAGTGTGATGAAACAGGAGGGAGAGAGGGAAAGGAGAAGAGGGTGATGAAGGGGAAAGAAGAAAATAGAGAGCGAAAGAAAATAGAGAGAGAGAGAAAAAAAACGTCAAACTAAAAAAAAAAAAAAAAAAAAAAAAAAAAAAAAAAAAAACAGACCAGTTCAACGCTTTTTACTTTTCCTAACACAAACAAAACAACACCAACGACA
>NW_020870214.1:345937-380937 GCF_003789085.1 Penaeus vannamei | reverse complement strand
CTATATATATGTCTATACGTCAGTATGTTTGAATTAAAGCCCATTCCCCTCTTTTCCCTTCTCCATCTCTCCCTCGAACACAACTCCACTCTGTCGCAGCTTAAAAAAAAAACCGCCCCCAAACCGCAGCGAGACCCGCCCGCAAAATCGCCGTCGACGCGCCCTTGTCACCTTGGCTCGCGCGCCTGCATGTCTTCTTCGCCCACGCCCTTCTCGCTCGCCGTAACGTAGCTTTTGTCTCTTCTTCTTCTTCTTACTCTCTCTCTTTGCCCTTCAAATTCACAAAGCCGAATTCAATCCGTCAGGTATTTCTCTATTTTCATCTCTCTCTCTCTCTCTTTCCCCTTTCTATTTAGCATAAAAGAAAAGAAAAGAAAAGAAAAAAAGGCTGGGAAGCCAGGGTTCCAAAACCAAGAAGTAAAGGCAAAGAGATAGATAGAGAGAGATAGATAGAGATAGATAGATAGAGAGAGTGAGAGTGAGAGAGTGAGTGAGTGAGTGAGTGAGTGAGTGAGAGTGAGTGAGAGAGAGTGAGTGAGTGAGTGAGAGAGAGAGAGAGAGGACTAGGACGCAAACGAACCATAGAAGAAAACAAAACCGACACAAAAAAGGAAAAAAGAGAAAGCCTGCCATAACAAGAGAGAAAGCGGCCATGTTTGTTGTCCGAGGAAATCCTGGTACTTTGTTAACTAAGGGGAATTTCTGGTAATTGCTATGAAGCGCTGGGGAAGGCAGGGGGCAGGAGGAGGGGACAGGAGGCAGGGGCAGAAGGGAGGGAAGGAGGAGGGAGACAACAAAAGAGAGGGAGGGGAAGGGGAGGGGAGTGGAGAGGGTAACAGAAGAGAGAAGGGGAGGGGAGTGGAAGAGTGGAAGAGCTGGAAGAGAGCGTAGGAGAGAAAGAGAAGGACGGTCAGTAACAAGTAGGAGGTGGATGGGGAGTTTTGTTCGATGTGAGAGAGAGCCTGAAGAGGTCCGAAAAGCGGGAACCGCGGCGGCAATAAAGGAAAACAGAGAGGGAGAGAAGACCAGAGAGGAGAGAGAAGAGAGAGAGAAGAGAGAAGAGAAAGAGGAGAGAGAGAGAGAGAGAGAGAGAGAGAGAGAGAGAAGAGAGAGAGGAGAGAGAGAGAGAGAGAGAGAGAGAGAGAGAGAGAGAGAGAGAGAGAAGAAGAAGAGAGACGAAAGAGACCGCGAATAAAAAACACAAACAAAGGCAAAACAAACAGAAAAACATAACCCAAACGACACAGGAACCCCCCTTCGAGAGCTTCGCCGGCCCTCAACAGGTGTTCCGCCGCCCCCTTCCGCCAAGGCCCGCGCACCCTTCAAGAAGCCCTTGCGCCGGCACAGGTGTCCCGCCGTAACGACCAATTTCTCTTCTGATCCTCTCCGCCTCCTCTTGCCCTTTATCATCCTCTGCTGCTCCTTCCTTCTACCTTTCTTGCCTTGCCGTTCTATAAGGACCATTGTAGTATTTCTCGCTTCGTGTGTGAGGAGTCAGAATGAGTTGCCATTCCCAGGCACAGGCAGAAGAGGGAGGGAGGGAGGGAGGGAAAGAGGGTTAAGGGGGAGGGGAGGGGAAAGAGGGAACGGAAAAAGAAGAAGAAGGAGAGAAAGAGAGAGAGAAACTGAAGAGAAGAAGAAAAGACGAAGAAAACCAAGAGCAACAGAGCCCAAGACACCGCCCGCCCTCCTCCCCGCGCAAAACAAACCTCGCCGCCATCCTCTCTCGAGCACGCGCAAGCATAATGCAAGCACAGGAGCGTGCGCGTGCGTAAGAAGCCCTTCCCTCCCCTCCCCTCCCCCCTACCCTCCGACCTTCGTGGAGTTAATGAAGGGTGGTTAAGGGGATGGGGCAAGGAAGGGTGGGGGTATATGGGAGGGAGGGGGGGAGGAGGAGGGAAAGGAAGAGAAGGTTGGGTGGAGGGGAAGCGGAGGAAAGAGAAGAGCTGGGGGAGGAAGAGGAGGAAGAAGAGGAAGAGGAGAGGAGGAGAGAGGAGGAGGAGGAGGAGGAGGAAGAAGAAGGGGGAGGAGGAAAAGGAGGAGGAGGAGGAAGAAGGAGGGGGAAAGGGAATTAGAATAAGGGAGGGAGAAGTGAAAGGAGAGAGATTAGAGAAGAGGAGGAGAAAGAGAACGAAAAGGTGGAGGAGGAGAGGGGAGAGAGCGGAGCGTTGGCTAACCTCAAACGCCCCACGTGCCGTAACGTTGACCCACTAATGTAAAGACTGGAGCTTGGCTAGCGGGTCTTGTGGGGAAGGAGAGGGGGGGGCGAGTACAGGTGGGAGGGGGTAGAGAGAGTGAGAGTTTTACCTTCAGTTTCACTCTTACTGATCATTCGGCCATCTTTCTCTCTCTCTCTCTCTCTCTCTCTCTCTCTCTCTCTCTCTCTCTCTCTCTCTCTCTCTCTCTCTCTCTCTCTCTCTCTCTCTCTCTCTCTTCAATCGGACTCTCTTCATTTACCTTTTAAAACATTTCTTTTAAACATTCTGTCGCAAAGAGAGAAAGAGAGAGAGAGAGAGAGAGAGAGAGAGAGAGAGAGAGAGAGAGAGAGAGAAGAGAGAGAGAGAGAGAGAGAGAGAGAGAGAGAGAGAGAGAGAGAGAGAGAGAGAGAGATAAAGAGATATAAAGAGAGAGAAAGAGAAGAGAGATAACCTATAAAAAGCCCAGTGAAAAACCGGTTGGCATCTATTTCGTCCAGTCATCCCGCTCGCTTCTCTCCGTCTCGCTCCTAACCTGCGACCGTTTTGGCGTCCCGGGTTCCTCCGCCTCCGTCAGGTTGTGATCCAGAGGCAAGAGAGAGGCCTTTCGGGTCGTCCGCGTCGTGCCTTGGATGCCGGATGCCCACCGCAGTTGCCGCCCTGCAATGCCCCGACGACGCTGCTGCAATGACGACGACCAGCGGAGCGAGAGAAAGACCGCGGTGGCACCTCGACCGGCTTCGGGAGTGACAAATCATTCTTGTTAGAAACTCCCGCGGTCGACATTTGCACATTGCATTCAATGGATGCGTACGCACACGCATATGCACACATATGCACACGTGCAGACTCACACACATAGACATGCTCTCTCTTTCTCTCTCTCTCTCTCTCTCTCTCTCTCTCTCTCTCTCTCTCTCTCTCTCTCTCTCTCTCTCTCTCTCTCTCTCTCTCTCTCTCTCTCTCTCTCTCTCTCTCTCTCTCTCTCTCTCTCTCCCTCTCTCCCTCTCTCACACATAAAGAGCCAGAGCTTGGCCGCCATCGCCCTTCAGGAGCAGACGCCCGTCCCCTATAACCTGAGCAACACCCTACACGTGCAACTGACACAGGCGATCTTGCAACAATTTCCCCCTCGCACGGAAACACTTTCAATTGCACGTGGCCGTCAAGTAGTCTCCCTCTCTTCCCCATTTTTCCCCTTATCTCCGCGTTTCGTCTTTATCGAAAAATTTTCCTGCGATTTCTCTTTTTTTCGCTCGTTCCCCCGGTCGAGATTCGCAATCGTCTACGGTACTCCACATTGTTTGTTGTTGGTGCAATTCATCCACTGGCGGGGGGAGAGGAAGGGGTGAGGAGAGAGGTGGGGGTGGGAGGGGAGAGGTGGGGTGGAGGGGAGAGGGAGAGGGAGAGGAAGGAGGGAAAGAGGGAGGGAAGGGAAGAGAGGAGGAAGGTGTTGGAGAAGAGGAGGAAGCGCAGAGGGAGAGGAAGGAAGTAAGTAAGGGGAGGGAAGGGAAAGGACGGGAGGGGAGGGGACGAGAAAGAAAGAGAGAGTAGGGAGGAGGAGGAAGAAGTATAGACCAAATTATACCTCCTACACAGCAAGTTATTACATATAAATATCTCATTATGCAGCCAATAATTACCTGTCGATCACGACGTTCCTACCCCCCTTCTTCCCTCCTCACCCCCTCCTATTCAATTCCCATTCCCACTGCCTCTCCTCCCCGCACCCTGTTTCTTCTTATTTTCCTCCTTTTCCTACTCCATTTGCGCTTCAGTTCTTGCCTTATCCTCCTGTCCCTTTATCCTCCTTTCCCTCTTCCTTTCAATACATACTTGGGCTCTATCTATCCCTTCACGTCCACTTTCCTTTCCCTTTTCTCCATCCTTCTCCTTCCCCTTCATCCCCCCACTATCCTACCCTACTCCTCATCCTCCCTCCCCTTCAGCCCTACCCCTCCCTTCAGCCTACCCCTACCCTCCTTGCCCACCCCCTACCCCTTCACCCTAGCCCCACCCTCCCTCCCCTCACCCCACCCCCATTAGTTGCTAGGCCGGCTGACGGTAGCATCGCACCCCACTCTCTCCCTGACCCTCCCCCTCTCTCCCCTTCCCTCCCCTTCTTCACCTCCCCACTCTGTCGCTGACCCCCCCCTTCTTCACCACCCCACTCTCTCGCTGACCCCCCCTACTCATCTTACTCCATGCTACCCCCCCCTTCCCCATTCAGGCATTTCAACTCTCACTTTCTGACCCATTCCCATTATCTGCTTCCCCCCCCTCCCTTCGCCCTATCGTGTATGCTTACATGTACGGCTTTGTTTGTTTGTTTGTTTGTTTGTTTGTGTGTGTGTGTGTGTGTGTGTGTGTGTGTGTGTGTGTGTGTGTGTGTGTGTGTGTGTGTGTGTGTGTGTGTGTGTGTGTGTGTGTGTGTGTGTGTGTGTGTGTGTGTGTGTGTGTGTGTGTGTGTGTGTGTGTGTGTGTGTGTGTGCGTATGTGAGTCTACTCGACCGTGGGTCCCTTATCCATCCACCTGCCTTTCTTTTAAATTAGACCAAAAGAAAAAAATCCGCCTTCCGAACAGGGACGGATAAGCATTTCCCCGTCGACCCCGAGCCCCGTGGCGAGCGAACGGCAATTCTCGAACGAAATGCGGACTCTTTCCCGCTCCATATTTGGCCAGAAATAATCTTTCGGGGAGAAAACGGCAGCGTGAGTCCGGCCAGACATGCCAGCGCGACAGTGACTCTGATTAGTGGCGAAGAAAACCCGAAAGTTCCATCGCCGACAAACTCAAATGCACTGTGTGTGTAAGTATATGTACGTATGTGTGTACACTATTTATGTCTATAAGTATATGTATGTGTGTGTGTGCAATATGTATACTTATAAGTCTTTGTAAGTATGTGTATACAAGTATATGTATGTACGTGTGTACAAGTATATGTATGTATGTGTGTACAAGTATATGTATGTATGTGTGTAAAAGTATATGTATGTATGTGTGTAAAAGTATATGTATGTACGTGTGTACAAGTATATGTATGTATGTGTGTACAAGTATATGTATGAATGTGTGTAAAAGTATATGTATGTATATGTGTACAATATGTATGTCCATAAGTATATGTATGTGTGTACAATATTTATGTATATTATGAAGAGAGAAAGTTATAATTCAGAGGAGTTGGGAGGAAGACGGCTAAAAGGCAGCGAAGAAAGGAAACAGATATAACAGATGAAAGGGACACAGAAGGGGACGAGAGTGTCGGGGTGGAGAGGAGAGGAAGGGACGAAAGGGCTGGAAGGAGTCAAAATACGAGATGATAGCCGAGGAGGAGGAGGAGGAAGCACAAAAGAGAGAAGGATAAAGATAAAGACAGAGAGGGAAGGGAATTGAATAAAGTACACACATACAGACACAAACACACATACAAAAACACAAACACACACACACACACACACACGTTTAAATACGTACACAGACATATATTCATACACATACACCAATACATTTATAATATTTGGCGAGCACTCGACGCCGCCCATGTGTGTCCACCTCTCCAGCAGAGTTCCACCGCCCCTCGACTGCCCCCCCCCACCGCCCATCTAAAGCCAAGCCCCCCCCCCCCCCCCGCGGCAAACCAACCCCGCGGTCCATCTTCCTCGCAGGCAAAGCAGTGACCCGCGACATACTTAGGGCAGCGTTGGCCAAGCGGCGTCCCTGACCCTCGCCCGCTGCTCGGCGGCTCGCGCGGGGCAGGGCTCGGCCGACCCGCACGCACGCACGCACGCACGCACGCACAGGCACTCACTTTCCCACTTTCTACATGATCCTGGCTTGCTACCTGCTCCTCCCGAACTCCCTGTCGGTCGGAGGGCGAGGGAACGAGGACTGCTGACCCCAGCTGACGATCGAGTGAGCTCAGCAACCACGACGGCCTATGCGACGAGTGTCAGCCTGTCAGCAACAGCTCAAGGACGCCGGGCTTCGCACCCACGAACCCACACGCTCGCCGGCCCGCTCTCACCTCGCCCCGCGCGCCCGGACCCACGCTCCTCAGAAGCCCCGTAGAAAAACACTCGCCTCCTGAACAAACCTTTCTCCCTCCCCTTCCCTCTCCCTCTCCCTCCCCTTTCTCCCTTCCCCTTCCCCTTTTCTACCTCTCTTTTCTCTCTCCCCCCTCCCCTTCCCTTTCTCCCTCTCCCTCCCCTCCCTTCCCCTTACTACCTCTCTTTTCTCTCTCCCCCATCCCCTTCCCCTTTCTCCCTCTCCATCACCCTACTACCACCCCTTCCCCTTTCTCCCACTCCTTCACCCTACTACCTACCCTCCTCCCCTTTCTCCCTTTCCCTCTCACTTCCTCCACTTTTCCTTTCCCTTATGCAAACATGCGAGAACGCACTTACACAAGCATGCCTTCGCCACCATAAACACAGGCTCAACAAACGTCCACAAAATACCAACTAATGCCTGTCTCTCGTTCTCCCTCTCTCCCTCTCTCATCTTCTCATTCTTCTCTCCGTCTCATTTTCTATTTCTCCCTTCCTTCATCTCTCTCTCTCATCTTCTATTACTTCCTCCCCTTCTCTCTCTCCCTTTCATCTTCTCCTCGCTCTCCCCGTCTCATCTTCTCCTTCTCTCTCTCCGTCTCATTTTCTCCTTCTCCGTCTCCTCTTTTCCCGTCTCATCTTCTTCTCCCTCTCCTTCTCTCTCCCAGTCCCATCTTCTCCTTCTCTCTCCCCGTCTCATCTCCTCCCTCTCCTCTCCCCGAGAACCCTACCCATGAGCCAGTAACTTAACGAACAAACGACCTCCCGCGACGAACGAGACACGCCGTCGCTAATGCAGCCGTTATATCGAGGCTCCGACCAACTCCATATTACCCGCCGCTTAAGCAAGAGGATTAAGAGTCCGCTGTTGAATGAGGCTGCTTAAATGGAGCTTCTGGTGAGCGTTGATAAAAAAAGGTCAAGTTACTCCCATATCCAAGTGGACGTCGAGGACATGGCCGTAAAAATAGGACATGCATTATAGGCCGCGGGATGGTGTAGTACAATGGCCATTTCCTCTTGAGATTATAAACATCTTGTTTTTTTCCCCTACTCCTTTGCTTGTCGGTTGGCAGCTTGTACGTTCATCGGTCTGTGCCTCGGTTTCCCATTGCGCTCTCGCTCTCTTCCATCCCTTCCTTCCTTCCCTCTCTCGTCTCGTTACGTCTCTCTCTCTCTCTCTCTCCTTCTCTCCTTCTTCCCTTCTTCTCTTCTCTCTCCTTCCCCATCCTCCTCCTCATCCTCTCCCTCCCCCTCTCTTTCTTTCTTTCTCTCTTCCTAGCCACTCCTCTCGCTCTCCCTTCGCCCACCTCCTCCTCCCTCCTTCGCAACATCCCCGCAGCACCACGCCATTCCCCCGCCGCCCCATCATATCCCCATCAACTTTCGAGGGATCTTCCAGGCCCCTCCATTAACACCGCGTCCCCTTCTGCGACAGGGCTGATAAACGACGTCTTGCAAGATTTACCCGTGAGATCCCTTTCCCCTTTTAAAACACAATACGACAACACCAAATCCGATTCAAAGCAAGTGGCAGCCGTTGAATTATCCGAGAATAAAGAGTCAATAAGCATCGTACATAAGGCAGTCATGCGAACAGGTAAAACCAGCAGAGCCAGCATGCAGCGTATACGATTCCATTTTTTCCTCCAAAAAATCGATCCCGGGACAAAAAATAAAAATAGAAAAAAGGATAATAAAAAATAATTGAAGTAATAATAATGTATATAAAATAATCAACACAAAAAATAACAACTCTGAATAAAACAACTGTAAAAAATAATAAAAAATAAAATAAAAATAAAACTGATAAACATATAAACAAACAAAAGTAAAACAAAACAACGAAACATATTACAATGGGTCTAATATATATATATATATATATATATATATATATATATATATATATATATATATATATATATATATATATATATATATATATATATATATATATATATATATATATATATATATATATATATATATATATATATATATATATATATATATATATATATATATATATATATATATATATATATATATATATATATGAGGATATATATATATATATATATATATATATATATATATATATATATATATAATATATATATATATATATATATATATATTAAAAACCTCAAATGCCTCCAGAACAGGCAGTGCCAAACCCGGGTGTGCTCGAAGGGCTTGTGTTGTCATAGGACTTAAGTAAGCTTGATACGAATGGATAGCCCTCGCTCGACTCTGCGGGATGTGGATGGAAGAGGAGAGAGAGGAAGGAAGGAGGAGGAGGAGGAGGAGGAGGAGGAGAGGAGGAGGAGGAGGAGGAGGAAGAGGGGGAGGAGGAGGAGGGAAGAGAGGAGGGAAGAAGGGGAGGAGGAGGAGGAGAAAGAGGGGGAGGAGGAGGAAGAAGAAGAAGAACAGAAGAGAGAGACGAGGAGCAGCAGGAAAAGGAGAAAGTGAAGAGGAGGAGCATGAGGAAAAAGAGAGAGAGAAGAGTGGAGTAAGAAGAGAGAGAAGAGGAGGAGGAGGAAAAAGGGGAAAAGGAAAAGGAGGAGGAGGAGGAAGAGAAAAGGAGTAGAAGGAAACAGTAATAGCAAGAGGAGGGGGAGGAAGAAAATAAGGTGGAGGAGGAGGTGGAGAAGGAAACGAAAAAGGAAAAACAAAGGAAAAGGAGAGGAGAGAGAAGGAAACGAAGAAGGAAAAGGAGGAAGAGAAGGAGGAGAACAAGAAGCGCAGATGAAGCATAGAAAAAACAAAAAAGAAGGGCTCGCAGCAGGAAAAAAATATGGAAAAAACCCTCGACCCGCCGCACACATGGACCCAGTGCCAGACCCAACAGCAAGGAGTGCCATGCCCAGATAAGGTGCCAGTGCGGCCTGCGGTGCCTGACTTGACCGGCAGAATGGCATTAATCCCCCGTACCCCCCCCCCCTCTCACCCACCTGACTCATCCCTAATGACAGGTCAAGGAACAGCTTCATGAGGATAAGTCACGTGACCTGATAAAGCTGAAGCCAAACTTCTTTCTTTCCTTTCTCTCTCTCTCTCTCTATCTTTGTTCTCTCCTCTCTCTCTCTCTTTGTTCTCTCCTCTTTTCTTCCCCCCCCCTCTCTCTCTCTCTCTCTCTCTATCTTGTTCTCCTCTCTCTCTCTCTTTTTCTTCTCTTTTCTCTCTCTCTCTCTCTCTCTCTCTCTCTCTCTCTCTCTCTCTCTCTCTCTCTCTCTCTCTCTCTCTCTCTCTCTCTCTCTCTCTCTCTCTCTCTCTCTCTCTCTCTCTCTCTCTCTCTCTACTCTCACTTGCAGCATCTGTGCGTGTGCGGATCAATGGTACGAGTAGTGTGCGTGTGCTTGTGTGTATGGATCCATGTCCCGTGTGTACGAATGTGTGTGTGTGTGTGTGTGTGTGTGTGTGTGTGTGTGTGTGTGTGTGTGTGTGTGTGTGTGTGTGTGTGTGTGTGTGTGTGTGTGTGTGTGTGTGTGTGTGTGTGTGTGTGTGTGTGGTGTGTGTGTGAGAGTGTGAGTATGAGGTTGTGTGTGTACGTGTGTGTACGTGTATCTGTGTGCGAGCGCGCATTTGTGTATCCACGTACGCATACTTATACATATACGCGTATCCACCTATATACATGTACGCAAGTATACATATCTATACATCTGCAAGTGCATGTAAGTATGCGTGCGGATCAATGGCCATGTGCGTAGATCCGTGTGCACCCGTGTCGGAATCTCCCCGCACGCAAATCCCGGCCGAAGCCCAAGCCACACGTATTCCCGGCCGGCAATCACGTAAAAAGCGAACGGAACACCAAAGATACAACCTGCCCGACGTCCGAAAGAGAGAGAGATTATTAAAAAAAGGAAAAAAAAGAGAAATTCTAAACCAAAAATAATAAAAAATAGAATGAAACACACAAACAAACAAAGGAAAGGAAATGAGAGAGAATTTTTTAAAAATGAAGCATACACTAGGAAATGAAAGAGAAATTTTCTAAAATGAAACAAAAAAAGGAAATGAAAGAGAAATTTTCTAAACTAAAACAAAAAAGGAAACGAGAGATATTTTCTAAGATTAAACAAAAAATGAGAAAGTGAAGAAGCAAACACACACACACACACACACACACACACACACACACAACACACACACACACACACTTAAAATCAATTACAACCACACACACAAACACACACACACACACACAACACACACACACACACACACACACACACACACACACATTTCCTCGTAGATGTGAATACATATAGCATTCATACACGCAACATCTATCCACATGTGCAGGTATACACACACCACACACGAACCCAATACATTCACGCACGAATACGCAGACACACTCACCCCCCCCCACCAAAAAAAAAAAAAAAAAAAAAAAAAATCATTTTTCTATTTTGCATTTTCGATATTTCGCTCCACCTTTTGAAAACGAGATACACACAACGCCACCGGGAGTACAAAACAAAAGAATTGCAATTCGGTAAAAAAAAAAAAAAAAAAAAACAGAGGATAGGAAATTACGAAACGCGAAAAAAATAGGAAAACGAATGAATAATAAGAATAATAATAAAAAAGAAAATACAATAATCGATATGCTGGAGAGAAAACTTAACAAGGAAAGAGGGGAGAGGAGAAACTGAAAAGGAGGGGAGGAGAGGAAGGGAGAGATAAGTGGGGGAAGAGGAGAAAGTGGGGAATGGGGGAGGCAGGGGGAAGGGAGAGAAAAGTGGGGATGTAAGGAAAGTGGGAATGGGGGAGGGAAGAGGGGAAGTGAGAGAGGAGTGAGGGTGGAGTCAAGTGGGGGATGGGGAGGGTCGATAGGGGGTAGGGAGGATATGAGGGGCGGGGTGAAAAGGAAGAACGAAAAAAAGAAGGATGCAGAAGGAAAACAGAAAAAGGAAAGGAAGTGAGGCTGGGACGGAAGAAATGAGAGGAAACGGAGACAACGGGAAGAAGGTAATAAAAACGAGGAAAAGGGATAGGATCCAAAAAGAAAGATGAAAATGGAAGAAATAAAGGACAGAGATAAGAGAGGTACAAGCAATAACAGGAAAATTGGGATATGCGAGGAGGAAGAGAAGGATGGAGAGGAAAGAGAGAAGAAAGGAAACGAAAATGAAGAGGGAGGAGTAGGAGGAGAAGAAATAAAAGAGAGAAAAGACGACGAGGAGAAAAAAAGAAAGGAAAAGAAAAAAGAGAAAAATGATACGACGAGGAGGAGAAGAAAAAATAAAGAAAAATAAAGATTAAGAAAGAAAAAGAAGAAAAGAGAACAGGAGGAGGAGAAAAAGATAAAGAGTAGAAGAAAAAAGAGGAAAGGAGGAGGAGGATGTGAGGTGAGCAGCGGGTGTCCACACGGCGAATTTCCATCAAGCATCTGATTCGGCAATCCGGTGACGTCAGCGTGACAAGTGACGAGCCCCCCCTGCCCCCCTCACCCCGGACCCCTCCCCGCTCGGGCGCCGTCGTCTCTCGCTCCGACGGCGCTCGTCTCCTCCCGAGGCCCTGAGGAGTTCTCCAGACGCTTACCTTCTGGCTCCGCTTTTTTTCTTCTTTCCTTATCCTGCCTGGTCTCTCATTCTCTCTCTCTCTCTCTCTCTTTTCTTTCTTTAATCCTTCTGGCCTCTCCGCTTTTTTTCTTCTCTTTCCTTTTATCCTGCCGGTCTCTCCATTCTCTCTCTCTCTCTCTCTTTTCTTTCTTTAATCCTTTCTGGCCTCTCCGCTTTTTTTCTTCTTTCCTTTATCCTGCCTGGTCTCTCCATTCTCTCTCTCTCTCTCTCTCCTTTTCTTTCTTTCTTTAATCCTTTTTGGTCTCTCTCTTTTTTTCTTTCTTAAATTCATTTTGGTCTACAATTTATAAATTTTTCTTTCTTTAATCCTTTTTGGTATCTCCATCTTTTATATATTTTTCTTTCTTTAATCCTTTTTGCTTTCTCCATTTTCTATATATTTTTCTTTCTTTAATCCTTTTGGTATCTCCATTTTTTCTTTGTCTTTACATTATGCTTTCTGGACTCTCCATCTTATATTCATTTTTCTTTCTTTAATCCTCTCTGGTCTCTCCGTTTTCTTATTTCTTATTTTTCTTTTATCCTTTCTGACCTCTTCACTCATTTCATTAGCTTCTTTCCTTTATCCTTTCTCTTTTCGTAGCATATCACTTTCTCTTTCTTCTTCTGTCCGCCTCCCCCCCCCCGTCTCCATTCCTCTACTATCACAAAAACCACACAACCGCATACAAAAAAAAAAAAAACTTTAATGGCCGTGGAATCCTTTAAACGAAACAATTCCTTTACCGGGATATCTTTCCGTCCTCTCCCTTGTCCCTATCCTTCTCCTTCCCTTCCTTTCCCCTCGTCTTCTTCCTTCCCGCACCCCCCTTCCTCTTTCTTCCTCTCCCTCCCGTTTCCCTCCTTCCTTCTGTTCCTCTCCTCTCCCTCCTCTCCTCCTTCCCCTTCTCCCCTTCATTTCCTTTCCTCTCCCTTCCGCTTCTGTTCCTCTCCTCTCCCTCCCCTCCTCCTTCCTCTCTTCCCCCGTTCCCCTTCCCCCTCTCTTCGTTCCCCCCCTCTCTCTTCCCCCCATTTTCCCCTCGTGTGCACGTAATTACCAGCAAACACCAGCTCGGCGTAGAACAAATACCTCCCTCCGTGTGTTCCTTCAGACACAAAATCCCTTTTCCTTTTGAGGGAGGGAGGGGAGGGGGAGAGGGAGGGTGGGGGAGGAGGGACTGGGAAAGGGGAGAGAGAGCAAAGGGAAAAGGGGGAAAGGGGGGGAGAAGGGAGGAGGGACTGGGGGAGGGGGTGGAGGGGGAAAGGGAGGAGGGACTGGGGGGGAGGGGGAGATGGAGGGAGAGGAAGAGGGGCGGGCGGAGGGTAGAAATCCACTTGATGGGCGAACTCTTAAGACGATTTACATATAAAGACATATAATTCATTTTTTGCTGTTACTTTACTTCTCCTTTTTTCCATTCTTTCTGCAAGTTTTTTTTCTTTTCTTTTTTTTAAGGTCTCATTACATGACCAACAAAAAGAGAAAGAATAAACAAATAACAAATTATATATATACACATGTCACACATAAACCTTAATATAGAACTAATGTAGTTCATTGCAACATCCGCAACACGACCTGTACATTCTCGACCTCGTTATGCAAGCAGATTAGCGATATAATACCTGTTATGAACCTCCTGTGATGATGAAAGATGAAACAAAGACATTCTGATGAGGTTGTGGGGGTGGGGGTGGGGGTGGGGGCTAGATTTAAAGGGCAGTTTGTCTTCCTCTTCTTTGTCTTTCTCTCTCACATAGACACCAAGGCAGAGGTGGACAAAGAGACAGAGAAACGGACAGATAGAGACATAAATACATAGACATGGTAGGCAGAGACAGAGACAGTGAGACTACACAGACAGTCACATACATTAAAAGTAACAGACAGACAGACACAGAGAGTCAGAGAGAGAGAGAGAGAGAGAGAGAGAGAGAGAGAGAGAGAGAGAGAGAGAGAGAGAGAGAGAGAGAGAGAGAGAGAGAGAGAGAGAGAGAGAGAGAGAGAGAGAGAGAGAGAGAGAGAGAGAGAGAGAGAGAGAGAGAGAGAGAGAGAGAGAGAGAGAGAGAGAGAGAGAGAAAAGAGAGAAAGAGAGAGAAAGAGAGAGAAAGAGAGAGAAAGAGAGAAAGAGAGAGAAAGAGAAGGAGAGAGAAGAGAGAGAGAGAGAGAGAGAAGGAGAGAGAGAGAAAGAAAGAGAAGAAAGAAGAAAGAAAAGAAAGAAAGAAGACCGCGGCACAACAAAGGCAGAGAAACAGACATACACACAGACGGGCAGTGAAACAGACACATACATACAAAAACAGAGACAGGAAAAAACAGAAGAGAAAGAAAAAAAAAGAAAGAACGAAAAAAAAAGAAAAAAAGAAAGAACGAGAAAAAGAAAGAAAACGAACGAAAAAAAAAGAAAAAGAAAGAAAAAAAAAAACCCGGCCCACTCGCACTCATCACCACGTCATCACCACCGCCGCGAGGAGAGAAATCCAGCGTTTCATCACACAATAAAAATTGGTCTCCGGGAATTCTGCATCACGTTAACTGGCGCAAACCCACGCGGCCTGAGACGAGGCGCGAGCTTCCTTTGTTTAACTTTTTTCTCTCTCTTTCTTCCTTTTACTTCTTTTTTTTTTAATCGCTAGTTGTGCTTTCTGTTTTTTTTTCTTCTTTTTTATTATCTAGGACCTTTTTTATCATTTTTTGGCTTTCTCTGCACATTGGTTATGTGTATTTGCGGTTGGCTTCTTTCATCGTGGTGTATTTTTTTCTGTTTTCCTTTTTTCCTTGCGTCATCCCTCCCCTCTCTCTCTCCCTGTGTGTGTGTGTGTGTGTGTGTGTGTGTGTGTGTGTGTGTGTGTGTGTGTGTGTGTGTGTGTGTGTGTGGTGTGTGTGTGTGTGTGTGTGTGTGTGTGTGTGTGTGTGTGTGTGTGTGTGTGTGTGTGTGTGTGTGTGTGTGTGTGTCCCTTTCCTTCTCCCTCTCTATCTCTTTCAATTTTAGATTTCCCACTTTCCCACCTTCTTCCTCCTCTCTCCTTCTCCCATTCCTCCCCCTTCTCCACCTCTCTTCTCCTTTTCCTTCTCCACCTCCCTTCTCCTTTTCCTTCTCCCTCCTCCCTCCTTCCTCTCCAAAATAACAGGTTCCTCGTCAAAAAGCTAGGGGGTGGGGGGGGCTGAGGGGGTCTGGATTCATTAATGGCGGACTCGGCTGAATAGACACGTATGTAGAGAGGAATGAATGAGTGTATGGATGCAAGAGTTAAATTATGTTGGTATATATATATATATATATATATATATATATATATATATATATATATACATATATATATATATATATATATATAAATAAATTACATACACGCATATGTATATGCATTTATATTTTTTTAATTTACAACCGTATGAATACATACAAATCTTTATTATACAACATACAAAAGAAAAAAAAACATCCCTTTACAGTACATCCATATTCACACAACACTAAACCGACTGCACGTGCAGAGATAAGTGCACGTAAACCGCACACAAGAACAAATGAAAGAGCACGTCCATCGCCCCTCCGACTGCACGAATGGACGCAGTTCACTCGGGTCGACGGCGGCCGGGAGACACAGGGGATAGCGATGGGTTTCGTCGGCGAAGCAACGGGACGAGAGATGGGGCCGGAAACGTGGATGCTACAGGCGAAGGGAACGGAGGGGGAATCCCGTGCGTAGGCGAATAATAGTAAGGATAATAATAGTAATGATAATGATGATTCATAATAATAATAATAATAATAATAATAATAATAATAATAATAATAACAATAATGATGATGATAACAATAATAATAATAATGATAAAAAAATGATAATGACGCTGATCACTGTAATAGTAATAACAATAATGATGATGATAATACTAATACTAACGATAACAATAACGACAATAATATTACAAACGATACTACGACGACATCAATATAATTTACAACAGTAACAGTAACAACAATAATAATCAACAATAAAAAAAAAAACTAGCGTACGAAAATTCTCAATCATAACACCATCATCTACAACAACAACAACAACAAAACAATGGCAGCAAACTAATTCGAGCAATAAAAGGAGTAAAAAATACGAAGAAAAAGGCCAGCCAAATCGGCGGCGCCCACCCGCGAGCGACAGCCGATAGATGAGGCGCCCAAAAGGACCGCCAGATCGCCTCTCTGACCCCATCAACATTGCACGCTGAAAGGTTCTGCAACAATAACATCTCCCGAGCCTCTCTCTCTCCCTCCCTCCTCCCTCCCTCTCTCCCTCCCTCCCTCTCTCTCTCTCTCTCTCTCTCTACTCCCTTGCCCTCTTACTCTTTTCATCTCCCTCCCCCTCACTCCCGCTCTCTCACCTTCTCCTTCCCCTCTCATCGCACTCCCTCCGCTTCCTGTCTAAACCTTCTCTCTCCTCTTTCTTTCCCTCTCTCTCGCTCTCTCTCTCCTTCTCCTCTGCCCCGTTTCCTCTCCACACCCCGTCCCTTGCGCCTTCCCTCTCTTCCTTCTTCCCTTTATCCCCTCCCTCCCTCCCTACCCTATTCGCATCTAGATCCTCGTTCTCCTCTCCTCCCCTCCTTTTCTGTCCGCGTCCCTCCTCCTCTCCTCCCTCCCCCCTTTCACTCCCTCCCTCTTCCCCTTTCCCCTCCCTTTCATCCCTTCCCCCTTTCCCCCTCCCCCCTCCCTTTCCCTCCTTTCACCCTCCTCCTCTTTCCCCTCTCCCTTCTCCCTCCCTCCTTCTTTCCCCCTCCCTTCTTCTCCCTTCCTTCTCCCCTCCTCCTCCTTTCACCTCTCCCCTTCTCCCCTCCCTCTTCCCTTTTCACCTCCCCCCTCCCCTCCCTCTTCCCTTTCACCTCTCCCTTCTCCCTCCCTCCTTCCCTTTCACCTCTCCCTTCTCCCTCCCTCTTCACCCTCCCCCTCCCTCCCCTCCTCCTCCCTTTCACCCCTCCCCCTCTCCCTCCCTCCTCCCTCCTCCCTTTCACCTCTCCCTTCTCCCTCCCTCTCCATCCTGAATTAATGGTATTCGGGGAAACTACATCTGACTGTGTGAAAGATTAAAGAAGAGAAATTTCATCAACAAGAGAGAAGAGAGAGAGTGGGAAGGAGGGAAGGGGGGGGGGGGAGAACGAGGGAGGGAGAGGGAGGGAAGGGGAGGGAGAGGGAGAGGGAGAGAGAGGAGAGAGAGAAAGAGAGAGAGAGAGAGAGAGAGAGAGAGAGAGAGAGAGAGAGAGAGAGAGAGAGAGAGAGAGAGAGAGAGAGAGAGAGAGAGAGAGAGAGAGAGAGAAGAGAAAGAAGAGAGAGGAGAAGAAATAAAGAGAGAGAGAAAGAAATAAAGAGAGAGAGAAACTGAACAAAGCAGCGCAAACTCCGAAGAAAAGATATGGAGAAAGAAAATTATTCTAAGAAAATACAAACCTAATTTGCCTTCGCTTACTCGCTCGCCCAACTCACCGCCGCGACTTTTTCCCTCCTCAATAGTAATAATAATAATGATGATAATAATAATTCAAAAAAAAAAAAAAAAAAGAAATCACTGTGATAAATAATTAATTTCCATCCTTCTGTCTCCTGATCTGGCTATTTCTTTTCTTTCTCACGTTTTTCCCTCTCTCTTTCTTAATTTCTTCCCTGTCCTTATCTTCTCCCTCACTTTTCCTCTTCCACCCTCCTTTCCTCTTCTCCTTCTCTCACACCCATCTTCTCCATCTCTTCCTCTCCCTCTCCCTTTTCCTTTCCTACCCCTCTCTCTCTCCTCCTCGACCTCCATCTTCACTCACCAAACAGCCCCTCCCCTCCCCCCCTCCTCCTCCTCCTCCTTGTCCTCGTCCACCACCACCACCCCCACCCCACCTTTATCCTTCCCACCTTCACCTCCACTTCCAACTCCATCCCCACCTCCACCTCCTCCTCCACTCCCTCCCCCCTCCCCTCACCCCCACCTCCCCCTCACCTCCCCCACCCCCTCCACCTCCCCCGCCCCGCTCCCCGAGACCTTAATTCATAGATGAACTTAAAACTTCCCGCGGACATAAGTTCCCCGGCCCGCCCTGGCATTCTCGAGCGAAACCATTATTTCCTTCAGCCCAAACGAGGGATACAAACGCTTACGCACGCATGTACATAAAGACGCACATGTGTACGTACGTACATAGAGTTATAAGCGTTTTTTTCCCCTCCGCTAATTCTCTGTCTCTGTGGATTTGTGTGATTTTCTTTCTGGATTCACTTGTTTATTTATATTTATTCATTTAGATACTTACCTATTTTTTATTTATTCATATATTATATATTCATGGTATTTATATATCTATTTATAATTCTAGTGGGGAAGGCTCGACCTCTCTCTTCCATTCTATCACATTCCCCTTCTCTCTCTCTCCTCTCCTCTCTTCTCAATTCCCTTTCCTCTCGCCTCCCCCACCCCCCTCCTTCTCTTATCCAGCCTCCACGCCATTCACCTCAGCCCCCCCCCCCCCCGCCCCCGTTTCAGTACATCAGGGAGCTTAGCTTTGGGGACATTCACTCGTGCGCAATAAACAAACAAAAAAGACAGAAGAAAGAAAGAAAGAAAAAAAAAAAAAAAAAACTAATTAGGTAGAACATGCACCAAACCTACGTCATGTTTCCGGTATTATCAACATTATGATACCTGCTCTATTTCACAATCGGCATAACATTAATGACATTGCCAATAACGCCATCGAGTAAATTACCACTGCTGGCGCTGCTTCTGTTGTCGTCGTTTTCACACTGCAATAACTCGTGTTTTTTCCTACGAGTGTTCACGATTGCGACTGTAATTACCTCTTCTTTTTCTTTCTTTTTTTCTTAAATTCTGCCTTCGTTATTGTGAAGAAAAGTACAGAAGAGAGAAAAAGGAGAGAGGGGAAGAAGAGGAGAAAGGAGTGAGGAGAGAAGAGAAAAGAAAAGAGATAGGAGAGTGGATAGAGGAAAGAGAAGAGCGGCGATTTATGAACAGCTTCGCATTCTTATCTAGAAGAGAAAGAGCCAAAGCGGCCATGCAAACTTTAATTAAAGCAAGCAAAACTATAGCAAAAACATAAAGATAAAGAAGACAACAAACATCGAAAAATAGAAGAAAAAAATCATATAGGCCTATGATCCAAGCACTCACAACACCCCTCCGATCTGTCATCACCCCCCCCCCCACACACTCGAAAGGAGGTGGGGTGAGACGAGGGGAAGAGAGGGGGTGAGGGAGAGGGGGAGATGACTAGATAAATATTTAGATAGGCAGGTGGGGGGGGGAGAGAGAGAGAGAGAGAGAGAGAGAGAGAGAGAGAGAGAGAGAGAGAGAGAGAGAGAGAGAGAGTAGAGAGAGAGAGAGAGAGAGAGAGAGAGAGAGAGAGAGAAGAGAGAGAGAGAGAGAAGAGACAGAGAGAGAGAGAGAGAGAGAGACAGAGAGAGAGAGAAGAGACAGAGAGAGAGAGAAGAGACAGAGAGAGAGAGAAGAGAGAGAGAGAAGAGAGAGAGAGAGAGAGAGAGAGAGAAGAGAGAGAGAGAGAGAGAGAGAGAGAGAGAGAGAGAGAGAGAGAGAGAGAGAGAGAGAGAGAGAGAGAGAGAGAGAGAGAGAGAGAGAGAGAGAGAGAGAGAGAGAAGAGAGAAGAGAGAGAGAGAGAGAGAGAGAGAGAGAGAGAGAGAGAGAGAGAGAAGAGAAGAGAGAGAGAGAGAAGAGAGAGAGAGAGAGAGAGAGAGAGAAGAGAGAGAGAGAGAGAGAGAGAGAGAGAGAGGAGACAGAGAGAGAGAAGAGACAGAGAGAGAGAGAGAGACAGAGAGAGAGAAGAGACCAGAGAGAGAAGAGACAGAGAGAGAGAAGAGAGAGAGAGAGAGAGAGAGAGAGAGAGAGAGAGAGAGAGAGAGAGAGAGAGAGAGAGAGAGAGAGAGAGAGAGAGAGAGAGAGAGAGAGAGAGAGAGAGAGAGAGAGAGAGAGAGACAGAGAGACAGAGAGAGAGAAAAAGGTAAAAAAACAGAGAACAAGATTAACGCCGTAAATCCCATTCACAGAGCGGCTCGCCTTATTATATACGGGCGCGGCTGAGGGGCGTCGTCTTTCAGCTGGAGGTGAATGGGGGAGGGAGGGGGATGGGGAGGGAGGGGAATGCGGGAGGGAGGCGTGGATAGGAGGGAAGGAGGAGTGGAAGGGGGAGAAGGAAGGGTGGATGGGGAATGGGGGAGGGAGGTGGAATGGGGTGGGTAGGGAGAGTGCATCGGGAAGGAGGGAGGGGGGTGAATTCCTTCCTTCCTTCCTTCTTTTCTCCCTCCCTCTTTCTTTCCCATCCTCTTCCTCCTCTCCTTCCTCCCTCCCTCCTTCCCAACCTCTTCCTCCTTCCATTTTACCCTTCCTTTCTCTCTCTCTCTCCCTCTCCCTCTTCCTCTCCTTCTCGCTCTCGCTCTCCCTCTCCTGTTTATCCACCCCCTCCTCCTCTCCCTCGCCTCCATCGCCCACAGGACCGAGAAGAAAAGTCGCACCTGAAGTGAATCAAACGCGAGCCTCGAACACAGGAAGAAAAGGAGGAAAAGGAAGAAAGAGGAAGAAGAAGAAAAACAAACAAGGGAATATTTCAGAACGCTTTGTATCTCCATTCGGAAAATAGTGCGAAGGTGAGCGAAGGAAGTTTTGGATTTTGTTTTTAGTTCACTTACTCCTTTTCTTACTTTCTTTCTTTCTCTTTTTTCTGCCACCGTAATTGTGCGCGGGAGAGGGGAGGTGAGAAGAAAGGAGAGAAGAGAGGGGAGGGAAGAAAGAAGAGAGGTAAGAGGGGAGTGGGAGGACGGAAGAGGGTCAAAGAATGAAGAGAACAAGAAGAACGAGGAAAAGAAGGAAGGAGGAGAGGAGAGAGAGAGAGAGAGCGGGAGACGCGGGAAAGGGTGTGCGAAGGATCTTTTGGATTTTGATTTTAGTTCACTTACTCCTTTTCTTTCTTTCTTTCCCTTACATTGTGCTTTCGTAATTGTGCGCGGGAGAGGGGAGAGGGGAGAGATGAGAGGAGTGAGGAGAGAAGAAAGGAGAGAGAGAGAGGGAGGGGGGGGCAAGAAAAGGCAGAAGGAAGAAGTTAGAAGAGGGAGAAGGGAGAAAGGGGAGAGAAAAAAAAATGGAGGAAGGAAGAGTAAACCGGCCAAAGAAGTGAGGATGGGGGGGGAGGGGGCGAGGGGTGAAGAGGAGGCAAAGCGCGGACCTCCCCTTCCTCACACCTCCGGCATAGTTGCACTTAAAGAATCCTGCGCGAGCTGTTGCAAAGGGCGCCAGAGGGGAAGGGATCCAAGGAGACGGACCTTTCTCGTATTTTTTGACGTAAACCGACCTTCCTTTACGCTGCTGCTGACCTCTTTGAGCTTGCCGACGACGCTGACCCTGGGCGAGAGGATGCGAATAGGGAGAGGAGGAGACAGAAGAGAAGGGGTGGGGGAGGAGGAGACAGAAGAGCAGAAGGAAGGGGGGGAGGAGGCAGACAGAAGGGGGAGGGGAGGGGAAGGCAAAGGGAACTAGGGCAAGGAAAGAGGGGAAAGGGAGAAAGGGGCAAGGGGAGAGGGGGAGGGGCAAAGAGAGAGAAGGAAGAGGAGGGGCAAGGAGGAGAGGGATAGGAGGAGGGGCAAAGAGAGATGGAGAAGGAGAGGGGAGAGTGGGAGGGGGAGAGGGAGGAAAAGAGGCCAGGGGCGAGGGGAACGAGGGAGGGTTGCAGGGGTGGATGCGCAGTTTGTTTGTTTGAGAATCAATTCGGCAAATATACAGGCGCAGATACGCAAACATAAATATGAACACCCGATACTATGGAAAAAAAAAGGATATTTCTCTCTCTCTCTCTCTCTCTCTCTCTCTCTCTCTCTCTCTCTCTCTCTCTCTCTCTCTCTCTCTCTCTCTCTCTCTCTCTCTCTCTCTCTCTCTCTCTTTATTTACGTATCTATATACATAATCAATCTCTATCTGTCCATCCATCTAATTTCTCTGCCTCCTCCTTCTATACATAAAGATCATTCTTCTTACCTCAACGCGCGCGCGAGCACACGCATACACACACACACACACACACACACACACACACACACACACACACACACACACACACACACACACACACACACACACACACACACACGCACACGCACACACGCACGCGCGAGAATGAGAGAGAGCTTGAAGGTTGCAGAGAACGAGTACCGCCCAACACGAGCCAAGCTTAAAAAAATGATAAAGAAAGGTCAAGCTATTCAATAGGTGAACTTTGCGTCCCCGACCTTAGCTGGGATTGAGAAATTGTGTCAGATACCCCCCACCCCTCTTTCCCCTACTTTCCCCCCTATCCCCCACATTCTCCCCCTCCCATTTTCCCACTCCCACTCTCTCTCCTCCTCCCATTTCCCCCTCTCCCTCCCCCTCCCATTTCCCCCCACATCTCCCACTCTCTCTCCTCCTCCACCCCCCACATTCTCCCTCCCCCCCCCCTCCCTCATATTCCCCCTCCTCCCCCCCCACATACTCCCCCTCCACCCACTCTGCGTTCCACCCATTTTCAGCGCCCCGGACCTCGGCCTCCAAGCACCATCATGCGACACCCATTCACCTCGACGTAAGCTCCTCATAGTCACGCGTCGATTGCCGTCCGGGCTCATCTATCGGGCTTATCTATCGGCCCCGCTCCTCCCTGGTTCATCTGCCCAAATCCAACTCCCGTTCAATTGCATTCATTTGCAACCTCGGGCTTTATACGCCTCCGTGTATTTACTCTGCGCCCGTGTTTAATCCGATAAATCCATTAACCACCGCTTTGTTCTCGCCCCGAATTCGTATCATCAGACCTAACCAGACGCACACAGACGCACAGAAACACACACACACACTCAAATAAACGCACACGCACATACGTACGTACATACGCCCACGCACGCATACATGGTATTATACACACACCATAATTTCTCTCCTAAACGTTGGCGTGTGTCTCGCTTCTCGTTTTACTTGCTATGCATTTATGCTCTTAACGTGTCTTCCTTTATCAATGGTTGATTCTGATGATTTTTCAGTTCATTATCCAAATCAAAAGTCCTTTGGTTGTCTTTTTGTTGTCTTGTTTTTAACCTGTTCTGATCTCTTATGTACCTAATTATGATCATATTTGTATCTTTAATGTTTTTAATGTACTTGATTTTATCCCACTTCTCGTTTATATGATACATATTTATGTTCTTAATGTGTGTTTGTTCATTAATTAATAGCTGATACTGACGATTTCTCAGTTCATTAACCACATCAAAGTTTTAGGTCGTTTTTTTTGTTTCGTTTTTAATTTGTTTTGATCTTTAATTACTTAATTACGATCATAATTGTGTAATTATCACAATTTAGTGATTTTCATTTTTATCTCATTGTAGCTACGCTGCAAATATTGTGTGAGACTTTTGTATTTGTATTTTATTCAAATAAGTTTAGGGATAATTTTTTTTTGTTTTAGGTTATAATGAGATTTATACAGTAATTTTATGGACTACAAATTTATCTTATGTTTCAAGTCTTTATAGGAAGCTGCTTAATCATCTGTAATGTTATCTCCGCGTTATGTCTATTTCCATGATGTATCCATGTACATTTGTGGCCAATAAAGATCTATCTATCTATCTATTTATCTATCTATGTATGTGTGCGCTCTCCGTTAATTAATTCTCCCTCTGTTTGTGCGTCTGACTGCTTCTCACTCTCTTCCTCTCTCTCTCCTCCATCTTCTCCTTCCCCCTCTCCCTATCTCTCATTTACCGTCTCTTACGCACGTACGATCCTGCACACACACGCCCACTCTGCCTCGCGCCGCAGAAAAGCACGCACATCGTCCTCAAGTATGCCACACGGGCGGAGAGGGGCGTGCGGGCGTGTGTGAGGGCCGTCTCTCCCTGCCCACCCCCACCCACTCCCACTCCTCCCCCCCCCAACCCCCACCCACTCCTCCCTCCACCCCTTCGCCCTCGCCGACTGCTGCTCCAAGCCTCGGTCCTCGCGATTCATTATAAAACTCCGCTTCCAGCCATGTTGTGATGCGGGGCGTGCCCAGAACGGCTAATTACGGCCGCGCGGTTTCTGCTCGCGTCGCCGTTCTGACGCACACTAGATAATAGGGGTGTGGACACATTCATACCGGATATACTCATGGTATACTCAAGCATGCACACACACGACAGACAGACAGACAGACAGACACACATCACACACACACACACACACACACAACACACACAACACACACACCACACGCACACACACACAACACACATACCTATTCCCCCAACGCACGCCTCCTCTTTCAACACAATTACATCCCCCGCCCACACGTCCGCACGCCCACACACCTCCCCCCTCCCCCTGCCCTTAAATACGACCTCCCCCCCCTTGAACCCCCGCCTTACCAGCCTCGAGACCAGCGCCGCGCCGACCCGGGGGAGCGTCCACGGCTGCCTCGTACACATACCTGGGGAAAGGAAATTTGCATAAGAATAATGGCGCCGGCGAATACGTTCACGTGAAACTTCCAATATTAATCCGCACACACGCCTGTATTTATTTACTTATTTATTTATTTGGGTCACAACTCGTACCCGAAATGCAGTATGGAAATGTGCAACACTGACTGCACTAAACAACAATGAAAACATACTAATATGTGTGTGTGTGACATATATTATACATATATTTATACATAAACATACATACATACATACACACACACACACACACACACACACACACACACATTATACATATACATATATATATATATATATATATATATATATATATATATATATATATATATTATCATATATCATTAATATCAATACATCATCATTAGCATTACCATAATCCTTACTGTTATCATTATCATCTTATCATTGTCACTGTCATTATCATTAAGATTATCATAATCATCATCCTGTAATTATGATGGTGGCACGTGATATTTTTGCAGTACGACCAGCAGCAGCAGAATCAACACCAACTGAACAACAAAGATTAATCTGCAGGTGACGGCGGCGGCTCGACCTCAGAATCGTCACAAATGATTCAACGCGTGATACTAAAATCGCCACAACCCCCCCCCCCACACACACACACCCCGTGAACGAAACACAACACGGGCGCTTAACCCATCACCCGCTCCCAATTAAAACAAACAAACAAACAAACACAGCATAAAGGGCAATAACAATAACAGTAACGATAACCCGTGGAACAGCAGATGAACAACCATGAGAACAATAACAGTGTGACAAACAAACGCACAAACAGAGAACAAACGCGCACAAAACATGAACTAAATAAACGAGGATTAAGTTTCCTAATAAATCTTGTGAATATATTTTTCCACTTAAAAAACAAACAAACTCTAAATCACATCAACATTAAAGTCAAATGTAATGGACATTTATTTCCACGTGTGTCTGTAAGTCTGTCTGTCTGTCTTCCAGTGTGTGTACCTCTCTCTCTCTCTCTCTATCTATCTCTATCCTTGACATTTTCTCACTCTCCCTCTTCTATCATTGTCTCTCTCCCTCTGTTTCTGCCTCTCTCCCTTTCCCTCTCCCTTCTTTTTCTGAATTGTGAAAGTTACATTTGTTTTTGAACTGTCAAAGTCGCACTGAAACACACAAACGAAAAGGTCATAAAACTTGCGCCATTGTTCTAGCCCTTTGAATGTTCATTAATAAAAAATAATGGGTTGTATATAAAGCACATAATCGTGTGTGTGTGTGTGTGTGTGTGTGTGTGTGTGTGTGTGTGTGTGTGTGTGTGTGTGTGTGTGTGTGTGTGTGTGTGTGTGTGTGTGTGTGTGGTGTGTGTGTGTGTGTGTGTGTGTGCGTGTGTGTGTGCATTTGCGTGTGCGTGTACGTGTACGCGTATGCGAGCTTGCATGTATGTATTCACTTCTTTGTGTAAACCTTTGCATGACTCTGTTTAATGCATGGCCGTTCGAGGTAGGTAAGTCAGTGCACAGCAACAACAAAAACAGCAAAACAAAAACAATAAGCGGCAACCCCTCGCATGACAACAGACCCCACAAGAAGGAAAAAAGTAAATTGACCAGTGATTCACGTGGCGAGGACGAGCGAGTGTGGCACTGACGAAGAGTGAGCCTGGCACTGGGGGACAGTGACGGAGCACTGCAACAGAGCAAGGGCCAGGCGATGATAAGGATAATTGCCAGATGCCGCAGGAGATGCAGTGCAGGAGGAGGAGAGAGGAGGAGGAGGAGGAGGAGGAGGAGGTGGAGGAGGAGGAGGAGGTGGAGGAGGAGGGGAGGTGGAGGAGAGGAGGAGGAGGAGGAGGAGGTGGAGGAGGAGGAGGGAGGCTGGAGGGGAGGAGGGTGGAGGAGGTGGAGGTGGAGGAGGATTGAGGTGGAGGAGAGGGGGAGGAGGAGGAGGAGGAGGAGGAGGAGTGAGGTGGAGGGAGGAGGGGTGGAGGCGGGGGTGGAGGAGGAGGGAGGAGGAGGTGGTGGAGGAGGAGGAGGAGGTGGAGGGGTGGTGGAGGAGGAGGAGGTGGAGGAGGTGGGGTGGAGGAGGTGGAGGGTGGAGGCGAGAGGAGGAGGCGGAGTGGTAGAGGATGAAGGAGGAGGAGTGCAGGAGGGGAGGGCTGGAGGAGGTGGTGTAAGGGTGAGAGGAGGGTGTGGAGGTGGAGTGGATGCTGGGAGGTAGAGAGGAGAAGAAGAGAAGGAGCGGCGTCCTGTGTTCCTATGGGATGAGGGAAATGCAGTATAATTATAAAGGATGTTTTTTCTTACTTCGCACGACATAACGGATGTGACTTTTTTGAGGTAAATCAAGTAATGAGGATGATTGATCTTGTGTGCTTGCATCTGGTGTGTGTCGTGTGCGTGTGTGCGTGTGTTGGTGTGATGCGTGTGTGTGTTGTTGTGTGTGTGTGTGTGTGTGTGTGTGTGTGTGTGTGTTGTGTGTGCGTGTGTGTGTGTGTGTGTGTGTGTGTGTTGTGTGTGTGTGTGTGTGTGTGTGTGTGGTGTGTGTGTGCGTGCGTGTGCGTGTGCGTGAGAGGAAAAGGGGGTGGAGGAAGGAGGAAGTTACATACATACATACAATCGGGATCGGCGTAGATACGCTAAAATAGACACATACATTCTTACGATACATATAAAGATGGAATATACTAACTACAGCAACCCACACAGATCTCTAACCACGACGCCGGATCATTAGATGAATGGAAATACATAGCACTTCCGTATCGGATTTCAGAGAAAAACCTCAGCCGCGGCTTAGCGCACACGGCAGTTGCTATCTGGTGTGGCAACACCAAGGCGAAGATAAGATTTACGGCATCACGGGCCACTCTGCCCAATCCGTACCCACGAAATGACACGGTTTGGATCCCGGACAATGCTACGAGAACCAACCAGAGGCGACCTTCCGGGACCAACAACGTGACACACATAAGAAGGTTGAGGTATTCTATTAAGAAAAGCTAATGTCCAAGTGTCAAAGGAAAATATCCGGGAAAGGCTGTGGGATCCGACTAGTGACAAGAAAGACATCCTCGAGAGGGAACCTCTTGTCCTTTTATGGCGTAAGGAGCTAACTAGCGTCATAGACATTACCTTCCTACTCATACACGAGTAAGGATAAGGCAAAGTTTTACACCACTCCCGTGGGCACTCGCGTAGGGGTATAGTAGAGCAGTTTCCATCCAAATCCGAAACACTCCCTGCCTGAGGTGTATTTATTAAAGATGGTTATGTATTCTCCATTCTTTACATAACATGCGATGTATAAACAACATTATATTAATTACATTACACACATGCATACATATGCCAAGTGAAGGGTTGGAGGAATCTGCCCTTCTTCAGGAACCACAAAGGACCAGCCTAGCGAGGGTCCTTCCGAGGGTCACGAGCACTGCACGAGACTTGTCCCCTCCTGGGGGCGCGGAGGGACAGGAGGGAGGAGGAGGTAGGAGAGGGAGGAGGAGGGAAGAAAGAGGAGGGGGGCGTGAAAGGGAGGGAGGGGGCGGCAGGAGGAAGAGAAAGAGGTAGGGGGTGCGTCTGAGGACGGGCGGCGTGCGCCGGCGGGGCGGGCGGCGCGGCAGAGGAGACGAGCGCAGGGTGACGGTACGGGTGCCATATGGATTTGTTAAAGGAAGAGGCAGGGGTCCGTGGGCGGCGATGAGGGGGGAGGAAGGGGGAGGGTGCAGCTTAGGAGAGGGCAGGAGGAAAGGAAGGAAGAGGGGTAAGAAGGGGAGGAGGGGGGAAGGGGAAGGGAGAGGAGGAGGAGGGGCCTTGGTGAACTAAGGTATTGTAGAGGTTGGGCATAGTCAGTGTAGAGCGCTGGTGGCAATTGCAAGGTCCCTGGGTACACGCCGGTTGCCCCTCCCCAGTCGACTCAGCTGTGAAATAGAGTACTTCGATCAACAGCTGAGTGACTGGTATGCTGACGTCGGCATGCTGGGGTCAAGTCGGCGGAAAGGACTGGCGAGCAGGATCCGGGAACCTGCCTGACCGCATCAAACGCGCAGGGGTGCGGCTTAGAGGAGCTCAGTAGGTGTAAGCTTGACAAAACCTGGTCGGTAACGTGCCAGATGAGTATGTGGAAGAATGGTCGGACTGCTTATCTTGACTATGGTATGTACTATTAAACAATTTATTATCGTAATTTCCCCCGTTTTGTCTCGTGGAATCCAATCAGTGGTATGCAAACAATATAGTTTGGAAAGGTTTTTTATGCATAGTTAAAGTTAAGTATTCTGCGGTGTACAGTGGGATCCCAGATTTGAATGGTGGGATAATTAGTAGAGGTATCCACTGTAGGAGAAAGTTATGAATATAGGAAGTTAGGTAATTTCTTCACAGAATTACACAGGAGATGTTATCTTGACCTGGTTTGAATATATCTCACTCAACGTCATGGGTATTTTTCGAAACAGAGATCAGATCCATCTCTAGTATTGTGAAATGTTATTCTATTCATGAGCTTTCTACTATGTCAACATTGACTATAAGTTCATAAAACATACAACTGGCCAAATCGTATTATTTTACACGTAGCCGAGCCATGAGTAATATTTCGAGAGACGTAAGAAATTAAACATTGTATGTTTTGTGTAGAGTGGAATGCTAGATGCTTTGTTGGATACACTTATGATTATCACATCTATCCAATGCGGATGTGTACTAGAGAACCCATAGAAGAAGTGTATGAATCAAATGCTGTAATTAGGGTGTCGAATGTAAATGGGAAGATATCGATTAACTCTTACTAATGTACTAAATTATTACGATTGCATTATTAAGGATTGTGTATTATATGTGTAACTCGTTCGAATAGAATGGTAAATGGGAAAGGACTAAGGTTAAAATGGAGTCGCAATATGTGTGAGTAGTAGGCCAAATTGTCGAAAAGACAGAGTGGTAGGAGTATGCAAAGGTAGCAGGTGGTTATAACAGTCCTTATACTTAATCAAAAATGAGCGCAAAGTGTTTATAGGAGATAATTGTACATCTCAATGCGCCCGATAAATAGATGCTGTATAATGCATATTGCTTTGTTAACTCGCAATAGGGAGATAACAGAATGACTGAGCAGCTTGTTCAGTAATGTGGTAGGGTAATCAGGGGGGAGGAAGGCAAAAGAGAAAAGGAGGGTAGGCGCTACACGTAGGCAGCCGTCGACAGGGGAGGAGGGGAGGTAGGGGAGTAGAGGAGGAAGTAAAGAGGATATGTAATGATGAGGGGAGTAAGAAGGGGGCAGGGAAAGAGGTGAAGGAGGGAGGAAGGGAGGAGGAGGAGGAGGAGGGGAGGAAGGAGGAGGAGATAGGAGGAGGGTGAGTGAAAGAGGAGGAGAGGACAAAGATTAATATTGTGGAAATAGAGGAATAGAAAGGGAGAAGAAACGGCGGAATGAAATAGAGGAAGAGGGGGAGAGGAGAAGGAAAGGGGAGGAGGGGAGAAATGGGGGAGAAGGAGAGTAGGAGGAGGGGAGAAGGAGGAGTAGGAATAGGAGGGAAGGAGGAGTAGGAATAGGGGGAGAGGAGGAGTAGGAGGGGGAGAGACGGAGGAGGAGGCGCATAAGATAGAGGAAAAAGGGAGAAGAAGAGTAGGAGGAGAAGAGTAGGAGGAGGGAGGAGGAGGAGGAAAAGGGAGGAGGAGGAGGAGGGCGGGTTCATAAGTGGATTTTGCTTCATCAAAGGCCTTGATCAAGAACCATGAAATCTGCAGCGGCTGAAATTTCAAAGGGAACTTCCTGCAGGCTGCATCGTCTTGCAGGTGCACGACCTCCTCGCCCTCCTCCGCAGGGCCAAGATAAAGACGACTTCTTCCCTGTTACATCCACCTTGGAAATGACTCCCCGTGTTGCCACATCCACCTTGGAAATGACTCCCCCTGTTGCCACATCCACCTTGAAATGAGTCTTCTCTCGCCACGTCCAGCTCACGACGATTCTTCTCTGGTCGTTGGGAATCCCTCGACGACTCCAGCCTCGTCCGTGCGGCTTCTCTTCCCCACATCCTCCCCGAGACGACTCCGTTCGCTCGCTAAAACCCCCTGGGCATGAACTCCTCCCTTGCCAAGACGACCTTCCTTAGCCTGCCTTCCTCCACCACGTCCGTTTCGAAGCGACTCCACCTCAGCTCCTTCCCCCTCGAGGCGACTCCTCCCAAGACGAGCCAGTTCACGCCAACCCTTCAGTCACCCCCCCCCCCCCTTCCACCCTTCTCCCCCTCCAACAGACCTTCCTCACCCCCCCCTTACCCCTTTTCCCCCTCCAACAGACCTTCCTGAGTTCCGCCCTCCGCCCCGCCACACGCACGCTGGGTCCCTCGCAGGCTGCTCTCGGGTCACGAGCTCCCCCTCCCCCCTCCCCCTGCCAACCACAAATCTTCAGCAGACACATCCATCTACGGAACCACCTACGCTTATCTTCCTTCCGTCTACCCTTCCTACGTGCTTCCTTCCCTTCTCTCTCTTTTTTCCCCCTTACCTCCCTTCCCTACTCCCTTCCCCTACCCCCATCACTCTTCCCATTCCCTCCACCCTCTTCCCATTTATTCTTCTTCTCACCCTCCTCTTCCCCTCCCTTCCTGCTTTACCCCTCTTCCCCTCTTCTCCCCCCCCTCCCCCTCTCTCTCCCCCTCGAAGCTACGAAGACGAAAGTAAACTCCTTTCCGAAATGTTTCTTCTTTCTTCAACTTCCTAAAGGTAAGCAAGACCATCAAAGAAACACGCACAAGAAGAAGGAGAAGAAGGAGGGGGGAAGAAAGAAAAAATATAATGACTTTCAGCTTCTTTTCAACGTATACTTCTCCTTAAGACGAGTGCATGTGCGTTAGTGTGGGGAAGAGGGAAATGGAGGGAGAGGGAGGGAAGGAAGAGAGAAAAGGGAGAAAGGGAGAAAGGGAGAAGGGAAAGAGGAGGGAGAGAGGGAGAGAGAGAGAGAGAGAGAAGAGAGAGAGAGAGAGAGAGAGAGAGAGAGAGAGAGAGAGAGAGAGAGCGAGAGAGAGAGAGAGAGAGGAGAGAGAGAGAAGAAAAAAAAAAATAAATCAAAATTAAAAAGTGCAGACAGGCACGCGGGCAGACAAAAATAAGAGGGTCTTAGAATGGAGGGAGGACGAAGGTGAGGGAAGGCGAGGGGATGGAAGTGAAGGGAGGGCGGGGGAAGGTGAGGGGAGGGAGGGGGAAGGAGGGAAGGGGATGTAGGACCTTGCCAATAATCTCCTCCATGTACAAAATGTCACCACTTTGTAGCAGATGACAGCCTCTCCATCCTCGAAGGCCAATAAAAAGCGTATGGGGAAAGGCAAACAGGGAGAATTACAAGCAGAGACAGAAGAAGAAGAAGAAGAAGTGGAAGAAAATCAAGAAGATGGAGATGGAGAAGGAGAAGAAGAAGAAGTGGAAGAAAATCAAGAAGATGGAGAAGAAAAGAAGAAGAAGGAAGTGGAAAGAAAATCAGAAGAAGAAGGAGAAGAGAAGAAGAAGAAGAGAAGAAAATCAAGAAGTTGGAATGGAGAAGGGGAAGAAGGAGAAGTCAAGAAGATGGAGAAGGAGAATGAAGAAGGTGAAGAAAATCAAGAAGATGGAGTAGAAGAAGAAGTGGAAAAAATCAAGAAGTTGAGATGGAGAAAGTGGAAGAAAATCAAGAAGATGGAGAAGGAGAAGAAGAAAGAAGAAAATCAAGAAGATGGAGTAGAAGAAGAAGTGGAAGAAAATCAAGAAGATGGAGAAGAAGAAGAAGAAGAAGACCAAGAAAAAGAGAAAGTGGAAGAAAAAGAAGAAAATGGAAAAGACGAAGATGAAAATAAAGGAGTAGGAGGAGAAAGAGGGGAGGGAAGAGAGAGAAGAAAAAAAAGAGGAAAACGAATAAGATGATGAAAAATGAAGCGCATATTGTTGGATAGATAAATAGACAGTAGGGAGAGAGGAAGATAAGACGAGAGGGAGGGGAGAATGGGCGAAGGGATAGAGAGAGGAAGAGGGAGAAGGAGAGAGAGAGAGAAGTATGTTTATAGATATAGATACAGGCACAGAGAGCAAACAAACCACTGCAAAGTAGAGAAAAATGAGTTTAATAAGGATTAATAATAAGAACGGCAACAACAAAAACAACAACAACAATAATAATAATAATAATAATAAAATAATAATGATAGTCATGAATAACAAATTTTAATAAATAATAATATAATATAATAATAATATAATGATATAATAACAATAATAATAGTTACAATAAAAAATAAAATCAAATAATAATAATAATAATAATAATAATAATTAATAATAATAATAATATAATAACAATAATATTCACCATAATCATCATCATGATAGTAAAAACAATAAATAAATATAATGATTATAATTATTATTATTATAACAATAACAATAGCAATAAAAATAATAACATGACACAAAAACGAAAAATGATCCAAAAATTAAAATACACGAAAAAAAGCTGCCTGAAGTAAAAGAAGAGGGGGGGGGGCGTTTAAAAAATCAAAAAGGTCCAGCGTCGAAAACCAAAGAGGGAAGACATACGAGCCTTCTGAGGGCAATCTCATGGTGTCGAGGGGAAGAAGGAGAGGAACGAGGAGAAGGAGAGGAAGAAAGAGAAAAATGGGGGAATTATAATGTTAATGATGATACAGAGAGGAGGATGAGGAAATTGAAGGTGAAAATGGGCGGAGGAGGAACAGGAGGAGGACGAGGAGATAAGGAGGAAGGGAAAGGAAGAGGAGGAGGAGGAGAAGGAAGTGGAGAGGAGAAGGAGGAGAAGGAGGAGGAGGAAGAGGGGAGAGGAGGAAAGAGAGGAGGAGGAGGAGAGGAGGAAGAGGAGGAGGAGGAAGGAGGAGGAGGGAGAAGAGGAAAGGTTGAAAAGGAGGAGGAGGGAAGGAGGAAGGGAAGCAAAAGAGGAGAGGAGAAAAAAAAGCAGAAAGAGGGGAAAGAAGAAGAGAATAGAAAGAAGAAAAAAAAGAAAGCGAAGGTGAAGAAGAAAAACGAAGATAAAGAGGCGGTGGAGGAGGATTACAAGACACCTCACATGTTGCCAACACGTGATTCTGACCTTTGACGATAACAAGTTTGTATCGCGAAGATGAGGAGGAGGAAGAGAAAGAAACAGAAGTGAAGAGAAGATGGGGGAAATAAGAAAACGAGAAGACAGCATGCGAAGAAGAAGAAGAAGAGAAGAAGAAGAGAAAGAAGAAGAAGAAGACGAAGAAGACGACGACGACGAAGAAGAAGAAGTAGAAGAAGAAGAAGAAAACGAGAAGAAGAAAGAAAAAGAATGAAAAAGGGGGATACAGAGAAGACGGGGGAAAATGAAGAGCGACAAAGGGGGAGAGGGAGCGAGGCCAAGATAACAAAAAGACTACATCAAGCTCTTAATGATATTACAGCAGCCCGCGGGATCATTAGAAAAGAAAGGCAAACAATTGTAGTAAAGAAACAAACACAACATTTCAAAAAACAGACCGTACTTGTCTGCTGACTTCCTCGCTCACACACGCAGACACAGCCACACAAACGTACATACAGACACAAACGCACATACAGACTCAACCACACAACCGTACACACAGACAGCCACAAATCGCAGACACAGACACAGCCACACAAATCGTACATACAGACAAAACCACACAACACACAGACACAGCCACACACACACAGCACAACCACAAATCGCACAAACAGACAACCGCAGATGCCAGCCACACAGATGTACATAAAGACAGTCATATATAATATGACGAGACGCTAATCTCATTTTTTCCTTTCCTTTTCTGGAGGCGGGTTGCCTCGCTCCCCAACCCCCATGATCCCCTCTCCACCCCTATCCTCCCTACCCTCCCTACCCCTCACCCTTTCCCTCCCTATCCTTTACCCCTCCAACCCTACCCTCCCTAACCCCCTACCCTCCTCCTTCCCTACCCTCCACCCTCACCTCACCCACCTCATCCTCCCTACCCCTCAACCTCCCTCCCTCCCTCCCCTAGCCCTTCCCCCTTCCCCTCCCTAACCCCTCAACCCTCCCCTCCCTACCCCTTCCCCCTTCCCCTTCCCAGACCCCCAATGAAAACCAGGTGGGGTCTGTTGCTCAGCCCGGACGGTCGAAGTTGCAACGGCGAAGAAGCAAGGTTCAAGTCAACATCCCGGGGGAGGCGGTGTGAGGGGGGAGGAGTGGGAGTGGGGAGGAGGTAATGAACGGGGAGGGGTGATGTTGGGGGGGGGGGGGAGAGCCAGCGTCCCGTCAGTGCCAAGTACGCAATTCTAGGCATTCCTGGGAAAGTGTGTGGAGGGCGGGGGGGGGGGGGGGGAGGAACTGAAGCCTGGGCTGGGTTGGGCTAAGTGGCACTGAGGACATGCGAAAACATCAAATAACTTTCTCTTCCGGGCTTTGCTTCACTTCGCTCTCCTCTCCTCTCCTCTTCTCTGCCCCCCCCTCTCCTCTCTCTCTCTCTTCTCTCTCTCCTCTCTCTCTCTCTGCTCTCTCCTCTCTCTCTCTCTCTCTCTCTCTCTCTCTCTCTCTCTCTCTCTCTCTCTCTCTCTCTCTTTCTTACAATCTCAAGCTATGTATCCCGCTTTCTTTTTGTTCTTCTTCGCTTTTTGAAATTCTCCTTCTCATTCAGTTTATCC
>NW_020870214.1:338437-343437 GCF_003789085.1 Penaeus vannamei | reverse complement strand
ATGTACACTCGAAAACACACAAAATCAACCAAATAAACACAACAGACAATGAAGACACGCAATGAAGACGAACGAAAATCCAAGACGACCACAACGACGGCGATGACGACCTTCACCATCACCGTCGCCATCCTCACTGCACTCAACATCACTAACTTCATCATCACTATCACCCTCACCATAATGAAGTCCTTCCCACCGTCTCCGCCACCATAACCCTCGCCAACCTCACCATCACCACAACCATCACTACTACCACCACCACAACCACCATCACAACAACCACCACACCACCATCACAACAACACACAATCATCACCACTACAACTACCACAATCATCACCACAACAACAACCACAACCATCACCATCATCACAACCCTCACCACCACACCACAACCTCCCTATCACGACACACCATCAGCGAGTGTTCGTTAACCTGTGAAGAGAGTTTTATACGGGCGCGCCGAAAGTGTGCGAGAGGAGGCGAGGAGGAAGAGAGACGGGGAAGGGAGGAGAAATGAGGGGAGATAAGATGTGAGGGGAGAAAGGAATGAAAGAGGGAGTGAAGGGAGAAAAAGAGAGCACAGAGAAAGTGAGGGGAGGGAGAAAGGAGAGAAGAGGGGGGAGAGAGAAAGGAGAGGAGAGGGGAGGGAGGAGAGAAGAGAGGGGAGGGAGAAAGGGGAGGAGAGGGGAGAGAGAAAGGAGAGAAGTGAGCGGAGAAAAAGAGCAAACAGAGAAAGAAAGTGGAGGAAGAAAGGAGAGAAGAGAGGGGAGAGAGAAAGTGAGGGGAGAAAGAAAAGCGTGAAGTGAGGGGAGAAAGTAATGAGAGAAATGAGGGGAGACATGAAAAGATGAGAAGAGGGAAGAAGTAAGTTTAAAGGAAATGAGGGGAGAAGAAATGAGAAAGAGAAGAAGGACAGAGAGAGCGAGGGGAAAGTAAATGGGAGAGGTGAGTGGAGAAGAGAGGGAAGGAAGGAAAGTTAAAGGAAGGGAAGAAGGAGAAGAAGGTAAATTGAGACAAAAAAGGAACGGAGACGAAAAGGAAAGAATGAGGCATTGGAGAAATTAGAAGACGAGAAAGAGAGAGAAAAAAGTAAGAAGAGAAGAGGAACAAAAAAGAGAAAAATAAAGAATGGAGTAAGAGAAAGATCAAAGGAGAGACGGTGAAGCGGAGAGAAAGAAGGGCATAGCGGAGTAGGAGTGAATAGACCGGAAGGAATTAAGAAAAGCAGGGGAGACGTGGAGCAGAATGAAAGGAAAAATAAAGAAATATGTGGGCAAAAGGTGTGGAGACGGTCATTCAGGAGAGTGGGGGGGAGAAGTGAGACGGGAAAGAAATAAGAGCGTAAAAAGTGTATCTCTCTCTCTCTCTCTCTCTCTCTCTCTCTCTTCTCTTCTCTCTCTCTCTCTCTCTCTCTCTCTTCTCTCTCTCTCCTCTCTCTCTCTCCTCTCTCTCTCTCTCTCCTCTCTCTCTCTCTCTTTTTATCATACTTCCTCTCCCCCCTCTCCCTATCTCTTCTCCTCCTTGTTATTCTTCATCTTCTCACTCTCTCGTTCTCCTCTTCCTCTTCCCCCCTCCTCTCACTCTCCCTACTTCTTATTCTTCATCTTCTCACTCTCTCGTTCTCCCCCTTCCTCTGCTTCTCTCCCTCCTCTCTCCCAGTGAAGCCGATATCCTCTCTCCCCTCCCCTCCCCCACCCCCCTCCTTTCCACATCTCTCACGATACCACAAACTTTCCATCAAACCTCCTCCCCCCCCCTCCCATCCTCATGAAATTACCCTCCCCCTTCCCAAAGAGGCGGATAAAGACGCGATCATTACCCCCACCCCCACCCCACTCTACCCACCCACCCATTCTGAATAACTCCACTTACGAGGTAATGCCACTTGGTTTACATCACCTCTCTTCCTAGGGTGGAGGGGCGGGGGGGTGGGGTGGGGAAGTTGTAGTAGGGGTATGGGTGGAAGGGAGGAGGGAGGGAGGATGGAAAAGAGAGAGAGCGAGGGAGGAAGGGACAGAAGGGGGAAAGAGAGAGCGAGGGAGGGAAGGAGGGAGGGGAGAAAGGGGGAAGGAGAGAGCGAAAGAGGGAGGGAGGGAGGGTGAAGAAGAAGGGGGAGGGGAATGATAGGGAGGGGAGGGGGGAGGGAAGGAAAGATGAGAGGAATGGCATCAACGCAATAAACGGATGATGGGAAATTTATAGAGGCCTAAACAGGTGACTTTAGATAGAGGGAGGGGAGGGAGGGAGGGAGGGAGGAAGGGAGGGAGACAAAACACAAAACAGAGAGACACACGAGAGAGAGAGACACCAGAGAGAGAGAGAGAGAGAGAGAGAGAGAGAGAGAGAGAGAGAGAGAGAGAGAAGAGAGAGAGAGAGAGAGAGAGAGAGAGAGAGAGAGAGAGAGAGAGAGAGAGAGAGAGAGAGAGAGAGAGAGAGAGAGAGAGAGAGAGAGAGAGAGAGAGAGAGAGAGAGAGAGAGAGAGAGTATAGAAAATAAAAGATCAGAGAGAGAACAAAGATATAATGATAAAGACATCGACAGATATAGATAGATAGATAGATAGATAGATAGATAGTAGATAGAGAGACGAGACGCCACTTGAGCACGGAAAACACACACAAACACACACACCGCACCGCTCACTAAGTGCAGCGGGCAAGCCATAGCTCCAGAACAGGGAAAGGGGGAAGGGGAAATGAGCAGACAAAGAAAGGGAAGGAAAGGGAGAGAGCGAGAGAGAGGAAAATCAGGAAAGCCATTGGCAAGAGGGGAGAAATAATAAAGGAAGGAGAGGAAGGAAAATGGGTGAAGGGGACGGAGAACGTGAAGGGGGGGGGGTAAATAAAGGAAGAGGGAATGTGAAGGGAAAGAGAAAGGATAATGATAAGATATGGAGAGTGGAGGAGAATGGAAAAAATCTAAAATAAAAAAGAGAAAAATGAAAAGGGAAAGGACAAATGAAAAGGAGACAAAGTAGGGTCAAAATAGGAGCGAGGGAAGAAGAAAGGCAAGAACGAGGGAAAGAGAAAGGAGGAAGGGAAGAAGAGAGAAAGGGAAGAGAATGATGGTAAGGAGAAAGGGAAGAAAAGAATAAGGAAAGAAGAACAAGGCAAGAAGGGAGGAGAAAGGAAAGAGGAACGAAGGAAGAAGGGAGAAAGGGATAAGGAACGGTAAAGGAGAAAGAGAAAAGGACCGAAGGAAGGAGAAAAGGAGAAAGGAGGAAAAGGAAGGAGAAAGGAAGAGGGAAGAGGAACGAAGGAAGAAAGAAAGAGAAAGGCAAAGGCAGAAGGAAGGAGAAAGGAAAAAGACATAAGGAACGGAGAGGGAGAAAGGGGAGAAGAGCAGGGAAGGCAAAATGAAAGTCGCCATTCTCCGCGTCACCCCCAAACAGCGCCCCCCACGACGCCAACCTTCCCAAGCCTGTCTGTCTGTCAGTCAGTCCGCCTCCCTTTCCAGTCTGCGTGCTCTCCCGTCGCCTTTCTTCTGCGCGTCCTTCTCCTTGTCTGTCTGTCTGCCTGTCTTTCTTACTCCCCTCCTCCTCTTCCGGAAATAAGTACTCCTCTCTTATTGCCACACGACCTCTTTAATCCCATGTCCCTCCCCCTTCCACCCCAATGCCTCCCTCCCATAGCCCTCTACCCTTCCTCCCCTCATACCTTCTCATGTCCCTCCCCTCCCACCCCAATACCTCCCCACCCATGCCCCATCTATCTCCCTCTCCACTTCCCTCCCCACCCACCCACAAACCCATCCCCCCCCAACCTTCTCCCACCCCCACCTACCTCCTCCACTCATAACCTACCTCCCTCCCCCCCCCCATTCCCCAACGCCCCACCCACAGCCCGTAATTGACACGACTGTCAACTCCGCGCGTTAAATACGAGGAGTCGGCGTCCGCGGCGAGAACACAGTCCGACGCGCGGACGAAATGCAGGAGCGGCGGCCTTCTTATTGCGGGCGTTTTCTCGTGCTTTGCTCCCCTGCCCGCGTGCCTGTCTGTCTGCCTCTCTTGCCGCTGTGCGTGCGGCTGTCTGTCTGTCAGGTTTTCACTTGTAAGTGTGTGTGTGTGTGTGTGTGTGTGTGTGTGTGTGTGTGTGTGTGTGTGTGTGTGTGTGTGTGTGTGTGTGTGTGTGTGTGTGTTGTGTGTGTGTGGTGTGTGTGCTGTGTGTGTGTGGAGTGTGTGTGAGGTGTGAAGAGTGAGTAAGTGAGTGAGTGAGTGAGTGATGAGTGAAAGAGAAAGAGAAAGAGAGAGAGAGAGAGAGAGAGAGAGAGAGAGAGAGAGAGAGAGAGAGAGAGAGAGAGAGAGGAGAGAGAGAGAGAGAGAGAGGAGAGAGAGAGAGAGAGAGAGAGAGAGAGGAGAAAGAGAGAGAGAGAGAGAGAGAGAGGAGAGAGAGATGAGAGAGAAGAAGAGAGAGAGAGAGAGAGAGAGAGAGAGAAGAGAGGAGAGAGAGAAAGAAAGAAAGAAAGAAGAAAAAAGAGAAGAAAAAGAAGAGAAAGAGAGATAGACACACAGAAAGACAGACAAACAGACATAACCCGAAAACACACGAAAAAGAGAGAAAAAATAAAAACAACAAACAGGGGGGAAACTAAATTACAACAATAACAACAATAAGGCAAAAAACCGGCCTGATCCTCCCCATGTTTAACAATCTGGCGGCGGGCGTTTTGCATGCGGCGCTCGAGGGGCGGTTTATTAGGGCGTGGAATGAGGTAATTGTCGCTTTATATATGGATGATAGAAGTCTGGATATTAGATGGGACCGCGGAGGGACGCCATGCGCCTGATAAGAGCCTCTAAAATTTCTCCACTCCACCTCCCCCCTTCGCCCTCCTTCCTTCAGTCTCCTCTCCACCCTTCCTTCCCGTTGGCCCCCATTCTCTCCTTCCTTCATCCTCCATTCCGCCGTTCGGCTCCCCTCCTCCCTGTTCACTTTCCTCCTTTTTCCCCCCCTCGGCCTCGTCCCTCCTCCCCTTCTCTTTAATCCCCGCTT
>NW_020870214.1:316450-333012 GCF_003789085.1 Penaeus vannamei | reverse complement strand
CTCCCTCCTCGCTCTCCCTTCCTCCCCAACCCCCCCCCCAAACCCCCACAAAGAAGAGAGGAGGGGAAAACGACCACCAGTTGATTACGGTGCGATTACGCTCGGGGTGCAACAGACAGACAAACGCACAGACAGACGACAGACATTTTCTCGAAGCCCCAAGACGCGACGCAGCGCTGTGTCGGCCTCGCAGCATTCTCCTCGGGACATTCCCTTGCAATATCGCCTTGCTTCGACCTGCAGTAAGAGGATGCAACGCTTCTGCATCGCCGGCTGCGGAACCGCCCGGGGCAACGACGCAGGGCAGAACTATTCAGCGAAGTAAAAAAAACTTTTTTCGTAAGGACGCTCTGGGAAAGAAAATAAATGTGCACATGGTCACGTACACATAAAGGAGACACAGACACAGGCACACACGCACAGACACACAAAAAAGACACACAAAGATCCCTAATAATTGAATAAACATACATAAAAAAGAAAGAAAAAAAACGATTCCTATATTTACCGTTTTAACTTTTATCACATCATCATAATCATCAATATCAATACGTTATTTTCTTTTCTTATCTGTTTCCTATACATCTTTTTCATACATTTACCTAAAAAGCAAAATCCTCATTCTCATTTCAGTAACTTAATTATTTTTCGTTCTGTGTTATCTATTTCTTTTATAAGGTTTGCAATAATCTAGAGCCACACAGACAAGCCTGTTAAATAACGCAAAGGATTAAAAAAATACATAAATCAATAGAATAAAACAACGCAAAAGATTTTTAAAATAGGATAAAATGGAATAACACAAAAGAAAAAAAAATAAACGACACAAAAGACAAAAAAGATAAAATGAAACAACGCAAACGATAAAAAATAAATAAATAAAATGAAACGACGCAAAAGATCCAAAAAATAATAAAACAAAATATTAAACAAATATATAAAATTAAATTAAACGACGCAAAAGAAAAAAAATAACAACACAGAAGATAAAGAACAGATAAAATGAAACGACGCAATAAAAATAAATAAATAAATAATAAAAAAAAAAAATAAATAAAAAAAAAAAGTCCAGCTTAAGATACTGAACAAAACAACCACTAACGCAAACAGGCGAAGACGCGATAATAATAATAAAAAAAATCTTAAAGACAACCCGTTAATCATAAGAAAATAACAGGACAATCACACCACAACAACAGGGCGAGAACACGTAAATGATAAACATAATAAAAACAAAATAATAATAACCAATATAATAAACAGCGTAAGGTAAGTTACATCAATAGCCAAGGCAACGAAAGCGGAGAGAAAAAAATGGTGATAAATGACAAGAGATAAAGAAGGGGAACAATCACAGAAGGCGAGGGAAGACGGAGAAGACGAAGGAAAAAAAAACTAAATGCGGGGAAATCAAATCGAATGAAAACTGAAGGGAAAGGGGAAAGTGGCGAAGAGAAGGAAACGAAAAGAAAGAGAAACGAAACATGTAAATGAGAAAGAGCAATAGCGAGCAGGAAGGAGGGAAGATTTTATCTGGATGAGATAGAAAATGAGAAGAGAGAGATGAGAGAGGAGAGGAGAGACAGGAGAGAGAGAGAATGAAGAGAAGAGAACGAGAGAAAGAGAGAGAGTGAGGATAGGAATAAGGAGAGAAGAGAGAGAGAAGAGAGAGATGAGAGACAGAGAGAGAGAGAGAGGAGAGAGAGAAGACAAGAGAGAGAGATAGAAGAGAGAGAGAGAGAGAGAGAGAGAGAGCGAGAGAGAGAGAGAGAGAGAGAGAGAGAGAGAGACGAGAGAGAGAGAGAAGAGAGAGAGAGAGAAAGAGAGAGAGAACAGAGAAAGAGAAAGAGAAGAGAGAGAGAGAAGAGAGAAGAGAGAAGAGAGAGAGAGGAGAGAGAGAGAGAGAGAGAGAAGAGAGGAGAAGAGAGAGAAGAGAGAGAAGAGAGAGAGGCCAAAGAAAGAAAGAGAGAGAGAGAATGAGAGGAGAAGAAAGGAGAGAAGAGAAGAGAGGGCAGACTAGAACAGGATATCAGAGGAGAAAAATTGAAGAAAAGAGAGAAAAAAGAAAAGAGAGGAAGAAGAAAGAGAAAAAGAAAGAAGAAAAAGAGAGGAGAGAGAAAGATACGAGCCTAAGAATACACCAAAAGCTATATAAACCAAAAGCCATACAAAAGAAAGAATAAGGAATAGAAGGGAGGAAGAGGCCGAAATTTCTCTTATTCAGAAGAAGAAAACCAAGAAAGAAAAAACAGAGAACAAAAGACAAGGGAAGAATGGGAAAGGGCGAAAAGAATTGAAAAGGAGGGGAAGGGAAAGATGGAGAAGGGGGGGGGAGTGAAAGTGATAGCGGGGGGAAGAAAACAGTAAGAAGGAGAAGATAAGATAGTACAAAAGAAGAAACAGAAAAGACAGTAAAAAATGGAGAAGAAAAGACAAAAAAAAAGGAAAATAAAAGACAGTAAAAACGGAATAGAAAAGATAGTAAAAAAAAAAGAAGAAAAGAAAAGACAGTAAAAATGGTGAAGAAAAGATAACAAAAAAAAAAAGAAAAGAAAAGACGTAAAAAGAGAAAAAAGACAGTAAAAATGGAGAAGACAAGAGAGTAAAAAAAGAAGAAAAGGAAAGACAGTAAAAATGGAGGACAGTAAAAAAGTGGTAAAACGATGTATTAGATGATGACGGTAATTATGATGACGACGACGATGACGATGACAATAATAACGATGGTGACGACGGATTATGATGAAAGAGTAGGTAAAAAAAAATAATAATAAATAAATAAAATCAACACCAAATAAAAGGCAAAAAAAGTCAAACAAACCGATACGATGATGAGATAGGGGAGAAGAGAGGAAGAGGGACACAGGGAAAGAGGGAGAACATGAAAGGAAACGAAGACAAAGCGGAGGGTTGGAAAATGCAAAAGAATAATAACAAAAGACAAACAATAATAAAAACAGAATCAAGCCGAACAAAGGAGCACAGCGGACACAAAAAGGGAAGGACACAAAAATGGAAAAGAGGAAGACAGAGAAAGGGAATAAATGAGAAAGAGGGTGAGAAGGAGAAATTGAGATGCCCAGATTTGATGAACAGATAATAGGAGAGGGAGAGACAGAATAGAGAGAGGGAGAAAGAGAAGGGAGAGAGAGAAGAGAGAGATGAGAGAGAGAGAGAGAGACGGAGAGAGATGAGAGAGAGAGAGAGAAGAGAGAGAGAGAGAGAGATGAGAGAGAGAGAGAGACGAGAAGAGAGAGAGAGAGAGAGAGAGAGAGAGAGAGAGAGAGAGAGAGATGAGAGAGAGAGGAGAGAGAGAGGAAAGGAGAAAGAAAGAGAGAAGGAGAAAGAAAGAGAAAAGGAGAGAAAGAGACAGGGAGAGAGAAAATAGTGCAGAAAATAATAAAGAGCAGAAACGAAGATAGAACCATGCGAATAGAGAAAAAATTAAAAGAAACGGAGAGAGAGTAATGGACCAGAAACATGGGAGAGAAGATAGAAATGCGAAATGAAGAAAAGAAAAGAGAGAAAATCAGAGAAGAGTACAAAGAGAAAAGGGAGAGAAAAGAGAGGCGAATAAAGGAATGACAGAAAAACAGAGAAGAGTATAAAGAGAAGAAGAGAAAAGAAAAGAACGAACGAGTGACAGAGAAAAGAAAACAAGAATAGAGGAATGAGAGATAAAAAAGAGAAGAATAAGGAGTGAGAGAGTAGACGAAAAACACGAATAAAGAAGTGAGAAAGAAAAGAAAACAAGAATAAGGGAGTAAGAGAGAAAAAAAATAAGGGAACGAGAGAGAATAGAAAACAAGAATAAAGGAGTGAGAGAAAAAAGAAAACAAGAATAAGTAGATGAGAAAGAGAAAAAAGAAGAGAAGAATAAAGAAGTGAGAGAGAAAAAAGAAGAGAAGAATAAAGAAGTGAGAGAGAAAAAAAAAAAAACAATAATAAATGCGCGAGAGAGAGAGAGAGAGAGACAAGTGAAAACCGATAACGTTCTCACACAGTCCAGAGAACGGTCCAATAACAGCAGCAATAACAACAACAACAACAACAACTACAAAAACAACAACAAAACAATATTCAAAGCAATATCTTTATCCGAGAGAAAACAATCAAAACATTTAAAAAAGAAATAAATAACCAAGGAAATACAGAAGGGCGAGGGGACGGCTTTCGGAAAGGCAACACCTGGGAATTAATCTGATAAAAAAAATAAAAAAATAAAAAACGAAAGAGGAAAACCACCGCATTAACAGTAATAAGAGGATATAATGAGAAGAGGATGACAAAGCAATTTAGCCCGTACACACCCTAATCCCTTAATTAAAAAGGAATGAAAGAAAGAAAGAAAATAAGAGGATAGAAGGAAAAAATAAAAAATAAAAATACATCCTTTTTGGAACGCCGAGAGCCCCCCCCCCCCTTCCCTTTACACTCTCTTACCAACTCTCCCTCTCCAAAACAAACAAACAAACAAAACAAACAAACATGGATAAAGCAAGAGAGAAATGCAGAGAGAAAACAAAAAAAGATTAAAATAGAAAAAAAATAGAAAAAAACAGTAAAAACAAAATAGATAAAGAAAGAAAATTGAGAAAAAAAAAGATAAAGAAAAAATAAAAAGAATCAAGAAAGAAAAAAAAAAAAAAACAAAACAAAATAGATAAAGAAAACACGAGAAAAAAAAGACAGAAAAAGAATAAACGAGAAAACAAAACAAAGAAAAAATCACACACAGAAAAACAACAACACAAAAACTGCAGACACAAAAACAAACAAACCCAAACAGATAAAACAAAGAACGAAATAAAAGAGAGAGAGAAAAGAAGGAAGGAAACTCACCTCCTCCTCCTGCAGGTTGACTCGTTCACACACACTGAAGCCTTTTTTAAACAGGTTAAGCGGCTACCAAGGCGTATAAAAAGAGGAGAGACAAGAGACGTAAAGAAGGGCGGAAACTGGGGAAAGAGGGGAAGAGGGAGGGGAGAAGAGGGAGGGAGAGAGGGGAGGGAGAGAGGGGAAGAGGAGTGAGGGAGGAGAGCAGGAGAGGAGGGAGGAAGAGCAGGGAGGGAGGGAGGAAGAGGCAGGGAAGAGAGGAGGGGGGAGGGGAGGAGAGGAGGGAGAAAGGAGGAGAGGGAGGAGGGAGGGAGAGAGGAGAGAGGAGAGAGGAGGAGGGAGAGGGAGGGAGGGAGGAGAGAGGGAGGAGGGAGGGAGGGAGAGGAGGGAGGGAGGAGGAGGGAGAGAGGGAAGAGAGGGAGAGGGAGAGAGAGGAGAGAGGGAGAGAGAGAGAGAGAGAGAGAGAGAGAGAGAGAGAGATGAGAGAGAGAGAGAGAGAGAGAGAGAGAGAGAGAGAGAGAGAGAGAGAAGAGAGAGAAAGGACGGAGAAAAGAGAGAGAGAAAGTGCGAGAAAGAGAGAGAAAAAATAGAGAGAGGGAGAGGGGAGAGGGGAAGGAGAGGATGGAGAGGGGGGGAGGGGAAGGAGAGATGAGAGGGAGAGGGGAATGAGAGATGGAGAGGGGGAGAGGGGATGAGAGATGGAGTGAGAGGGGAGAGGGGAGAGGGGAGTGGGAGAGAGCGAAAAAGAAACCTGTTTATCTTGGCATAGTAATTAGCTGAAGAGCAAAGGCGGGCAACATTTAAATCGCTCTCTGACATTCTTTTTTTGTTTTGCTTTTTCTTCTTCTTCCGAAGGACTAGGAGATGGAATAGGGTAAGAAGACGAAGGAGAGGAGCAAAAGTAGAGAAACTGGAAGTAAATGATGATGATAAAGAAGAAGGGAAGAGAAGAAAATAAGAGGAACAGGAAGTAAATGATGATAAGAAAGAAGGTAAGAGAAGAAAATAAGTAACAAACAATGAGGAGAGGAAAGGGAGACAGAAATCAAAAACGAGAAAACAGGAACAAGAAATAACAAAAGATAAAAGCACGAATCCTCAACATACAAAAAAAAGAATCAACGAACTCTAACAAAGCGCAGACGGGAAGGCAGAGGAGGCGACGAACAAACAGAATCAGAGAAGAATAAAGAGAAAGGAGAAGGCAAAAGGAGAACCAGCTGGTCTTCCCTCGACGAAAAATGAAAAAAAGAAGAGGAAGATGAAGTTCAGACGACACTCCATTGTTTGCTTTCGCGTTCCCAGATTGAGTCTCTGCGGACTTCTTGCCCCGCCGCCCGGCCGCGCCTTTGTGGGGTGCGGCCGGGTTTAGGTATGGACGTATGCGGGTGCATGCAGGAATACGTACATGCATGAATACATACGTACATGCATTATACTATGTATGCATACATATATACATACATATGCACAAACATACACACACACACACACACACCACACACACACCACACACACACACACACACACACACACAGAGAGCAGAGAGAGAGAGAGAGAGGAGAGAGAGAGAGAGAGAGAGAGGAGAGAGAGAGGAAGAGAAGAGGGAGAGAGAGAGAGAGAGAGAGAGAGAGAGACCCCCAGGAGAAAAAAAAAGAGGGAAGCGAACCCGTATCGACAGCGAGAAATAACGAATAAGAAAACAAAAAAAACAGAAAAAAAAAAAGACGCCAAAACGAGGAGATAAGCATCGAAGAAGAGAGAGGAGGAAGCGAAAGAGACCCAGAGAAGACGCAGAGAGAAGCGCGACCGGGTTGCCGGAGCCTCAATGCCGCTTTGAAAAAAGAGGGAAAGCAGTGAAGGGAAAGTGCGGGTGACACTCGTGCCGGCGTGCCCTCCGCGGGAAGGTTCCAGGGGGGGGGGGGGGGGAGAGGAAAGCCGAGGGAGGGGGGAGGGAGGGAGGGATGGAGGAATGAGGAAAAGATTAAAGAGGGAGAGGGGGGAAAAGGAGGAGAAAAGGGGAGGGGGAGGAAGAGGGAAAGAGAAAAGATTAAAGAGGGAGAGGGGGGAAATGGAGAGAAAAGGGAGGAGGGAGAGGAAGAGGGAAAGAGAAAAGATTAAAGAGGGAGAGGGGGGAAATGGAGAGAAAAGGGAGGAGGGGAGGAGAAGAGGAAAGAGAAAAGATTAAAGAGGGAGAGGGGGAAATGGAGAGAAAGGGAGGAGGGAGAAGAGGGAAAGAGAAAAGATTAAAGAGGGAGAGGGATGAAATGAGAGAGAAAGGGAGAGGGAGGAAGAGGGAAAGAGAAAAGATTAAAGAAGAGAAATTTAAGGGAGGGGAAGAGGGAAAGAAAAAGATTAAAGAGGTGAGGAGGGGGGAAAGGAGAGAAAAGGGAGGAGGGGAGGAAGAGGGAAAGAGAAAAGATTAAAGAGGGAGAGGGGGGAAATGGAGAGAAAGGGAGGAGGGGAGGAAGAGGGAAAGAAAAGATTAAAGAGGAGAGGGGGAAATGAGAGAAAAGGGAGGAGGAGAGGAAGAGGGGAAAGAGAAAAGATTAAAGAGGGAGAGGGGGGAAATGGAGAGAAAAGGGAGGAGGGAGAAGAGGGAAAGAGAAAAGATTTAAAGAGGGAGAGGGGGGAAAATGGAGAGAAAAGGGAGGAGGGGGAGGAAGAGGGAAAGAGAAAAGATCAAAGAGGGAGAGGGAGGAAAGGAAGAAAAGAAGAGGAATGGGGGGGGGGAGAGAAGGGTAGGAGAAAAAAGGAAACAGGCAAAGGGGAAGAAATGTGAGGGAGGTGAGAGAAAGAGGAAACAGGGAGGGGAGGGAATAGTGGGAGAGACGAAGAAAGAAGAAGAGAAAGAAAAAAGGGAGAGGGAGAGGTGAAGAGAAGTGAGAGAGGGGAAAGAAAAGGAGGAATAAGGAGAGAGGAAAAGAAATGAAAGAGAAAGAAAAGGATGGAGAGGGAGACGGAAAGAAAGGAGGAAGAGGAGAAAAAGAGGGAGAGGGGAAGCAGAGACGAGAGAGAAAGGGTAGAGAAAAGGAGAGTATGAGCAAGCCATGGATTTAGAAGTGTAAGAAAAGAAGAAAAAAGAAAAGATAAGAAGCGAAGATAGGCAAGATGATACGCTGAGAAGTAGGCCATGAGGAAAGGAAACAGACGAGACGAAACGGAGAAGAGAAAATGAAAAAGAGAAAAAAATATATCTCTGAGGAGACAGAGAGAGAGAGAAAAAACAGGGAAACAGAGAAACATATACACAAGAAAAAAAAATAAGGTCACACCTTAGATTCTCCACACACACCCCCACACACACCCTCCCCCCTCCCCTGCCATGATCGTCACATGACCTGTATTAGGAATCTCGAAGAAACCGCTGACCTCAGACCAAGGGAAAGGCGAAAATGAAAAATAAATAAATAATAATAATGATGATAATAATAATTATAATAATAATAATAATAATAATAATAATAATAATAATAATAATAATAATAAAAACAAATAAAAGAAAAATCATCTATTAAACTTTCCACGTGACCTCCATCGCTACAGGGGTCAAAGGTCAAGGCTCGGGGACGCGTCATTATCAAGACCGGAACGCCGACGATTATTTTGATATTTCCCTTCTCACCCATTTCCTATTCCTCTTTCTGCATATACCCCTTCCCCCTCCTTTTCCCTTTCCCCTTCCCTCCTTTCCCTCCCCGCCTTCAACCTTCTTTTCCACTCATCTTTCCCTTTCCTTCCTTCCCCTTTTTTTCTCCTTTAATCCTTTCCCCTCTCATTCCCCTTTTCGCTCCCTCCCCCCCTTTTCCTTTCTCTCCTTCCCCTTCTTTCTCCTTTAATTCTTCACCTCTCTCTACCCTTTCATCCTTCTCCCTTTTTTCCCCTCCCTCTCTCCCTCTTTTCTTCCCTCCTTCCCCTTCTTTCTCATTAAATTCTCCACCGCCCCCTCCTCTCTTCTTTTCTCCTCCCCCCTTTTCCTTTTCTCTCCTTCTCCCCCTTCTTCCCCTCTCATTCCCCTTTCCTCCCACTCCTTTATCCTTTCTCTCCTTCCCCTTCTTTCTCCTTTAATTCTTCCCCCCTCTCTACCCTTTCCTCCTCCTCTCTTCGTTTCCCCTCCCCCTCCCCCCTTTTCTTCCCTCCCTCGCTTCCCACGCCCGAGTTAGTTTTCACTGTCTCATTATTTTCTCTTCTACTCTCATTCCATGACTGATTGATTGCCTGATTAATCATCCCCTCTCTCCCTCTTCTCTTCTTCCTTTGTACTGCTTACCTCCACTCTCACTCCCGCTCTCTCTCTTTCTCTTTCTCTTTCTCTCACTCTCTCTCTCTCTCTCCCTCTCTCTCTCTCTCTCTCTCTCTCTCTCTCTCTCTCTCTCTCTCTCTCTCTCTCTCTCTCTCTCTCTCTCTCTCTCTCTCTCTCTCTCTCTTTTCTCACTCGCTATCTCTCATTCTCACTCTCATTCTCGCTCCCACTCTCTCTCTCTCTTCTCTCACTCACTCTCTCTCTCTCTCTCTCTTTCTTACTCACTCTCTCTTCCTCACTACTTTTTTCGCTCTCCCTCTTACTTTCCCCCTTCCCCCTCTCTATTTTTCATTCTCCCCTAACATAACATTTTTTTTATTTCCTTCATTTACAACTGTTTCCCCTTTCACTCCAATACAATTTTTCTCCAACCAACATCCCGTTTTAATATATTTCTTTATGCCAAAACTAGATTCCTTTATGTGACCCTTCTTCTTTCCACTTTAGGGACGAAAAAGGAGGAGGAGGAGGAGGAGGAGGAGAGGAGGAGAGAGGAGGAGGAGGAGGAGGAGGAGGAGGAGGAGGAGGAGGAGGAGGAGTTTTCGTCCTCCACTTCTCTTCCTTTTCAGTCCCTCTTCCTCTTCCTCCTGCTCCTCTTGACTTCTTTTCAATATCCATCCCTCACTCCCCGTCCTCTTGTCTCTTCTTTCCCACTTACTCCTAATCTATCTATCTATCTATCTATCAAAGATATATAATATATATATATATATATATATATATATATATATATATATATATATATATATATAGAGAGAGAGAGAGAGAGAGAGAGAGAGAAGAGAGAGGAGAGAGAGAGAGAGAGAGAGAGAGAGAGAAAAGAAAGAAAGAAAGAAAGAAAGAAAGAAAGAAAGAAAAGAAAGAAAGAAGAAGAGAGAAGAGAGAGAAAACAAAAGAAAAATCAAAGCCGCCGTGACCTACATGAGAAAAGAGACAGACAGACAAGAAAAATCTAAAAAAAAATCTCGACGCCCTTTTCAGAAAGAGGAAAAAGGCGAGACCCGCAGAAAGAGAAAGACCGGACCAAAAAAGGGAGAGAAGAAAAGAAAGGAGAAAAGAAATTTCCCGAAACCCTGGGCGTCCCGAGGATTAGCGCCAGATTCGCAGCAGTCGATCAAATAGAGTCAAAACTGTGTAGGATTAGAGGGGGTGGGTGGGTAGGTGGGTGGGTAGGGGGTGGTGGGTGGGTGGGTGGGCGGGTGGGTAGATGGGTAGGCGGGTAGGTGGTATGGGTGGGTAGGTGGGTGGTGTGGAGGAGGCAAAGGAAAGGTAGGGAGGGGAGAAGGAGGTTGAGGCGAACGAGATATGGACTGATAGATGGTAGGAAGGTGGAAAGGAGATGGAAGAGAGAGAAAGACAGAGGAAAAGAAGGCGAGGGAAGGATAGTGGGTGGGTAGGGAGGCTAAGGGGGGAGGGAGCTGGGGAAACAAAAAGGAGACAAGGGAGGGAGGAAGGGCAGAGGAGGGGTAGATGAGGGAGGAAGGACAAAAAGAAGGAGAGAAGAGGGGTAGATGAGGGAGGAAAGAAAGAAGGAGAGAGGAGGGAGAGAAGAGAGGGATTAAGATTTAGCTGCCTTTGGAATGGGGAGAGATTGGTAAAGAATATTTCGGGTAACCAGACGTTCTCCTTCCCTTCTTTATATCCATCTCCAACATCAACTGTTCTCTACTTCCATGACTATTCAATCAATTTATAGCCACTTTATAGACATCTTTTCTGTCTGTCTTCCTCTTATCATCTCACTCTTCACCATCTCTCCCTTTCTCTTTCCAGCCTCCTCTTCCAGCCCCCCTTTCTAATCTTCTCTTATCCTTCTCTGCCATTTTATCTCTTTCCCCCCTTTTCCCATTTCTCATTTCAACCTGATTCCTGATTCCCATTCCAAAGATCCTCCCCCCTCCCCCCTCCCCCCAAGCTAAATACCACCCGTGTCTCCTCATCTCCAGACGTCTTAACTCTCAAAAGGGAAAGGAAAAAATATCTCATTTTTCAATTAGACTGAATCATTATACATCATTGAAAGTTTCCCTATTACTTTCCCCCTTCCCCATTCCCCCTTCCCAATCCCTCCTCTCCCTGCTTCTCTCTCCTCCCCCCCTTCCCTGCCTCTCTCCTCCCCTCCCCTCTCCCCTGCTTCTTTCCCTCCTCCCCTTCTCCTCTGCGTCTCTCGTTCCTTACCCTCTACCCTGCCTCTCTCCTCCCCTCCCCTCCCCTCTCCCTTGCTCTATCCTCACTTCCCCCTCCCCTGTCCCTTGCGTCTCTCCTCACTTCCCCTCTCCCCTGCTTATCTCCTCCCCTCTCCGTCGCCTCTCTCGTCCCCTCCCATCTCCCCCCTCCCCAAACATCGCACAAAACCAAGAAAGTGCCATACCACATGTCACATGATCGACCACATAGGCGCAATTACACGCATAGAGCGACCTTATTAAAGGAGGAGGAAGGAAGTGAGGAAGGGAGGGAGGGGAGGGAGGGGAGGGGAGGGGAGGGTGGGAGAGGGTAGGAGGGGGTGGAAGGAAAGGGTCTAAGCGAAAGTGGAAGTGAAGGAGGAGGAAGGAAAGGGCGAGAAGAAAAGAAGAAAGGAGAGAGGGCGGGAGATGAAGAAAGAAGGAAAGACGAGAATACAAAGAAGAGGAGGAGAAAGGGGAAGAAGAGAAGCGAATACAAAGGAGAGGAGGAAAAAAGGGGAAAAATAAGGAGAGGAAGAGAAAGGCGAAGAAGAGAAACGAATACAAAGAATAGGAAGGTGAAAGGAAAAAAAACGGAAAGCGCAGACAGAGGAGGCGATCGAGAAAGGTGGAAGAAGAGGCAGGAGGATAAAGGCAGACGCAGAGAGCGGCCTGAAGACGCCCTCGTACCCTGCCGCACCTCTTGTGAAGGACTCCGAGGATCTGTTCAACTGCACGATGGAATGATCCTGGCTAATGGGGCGGGCGGGCGGGCGGGGCGGGCGGGGCGGGCGGAGAGCGGGGGTGGCGCGGCGGAAGGGGGGCGGGCGGAGGAGGGAAAGCGGGGCGGAGGAGAGGGAGGGAGGGCGAAGGCGAAGATGGAGACGGAGAAGGAGTGTTAAGGATAGGGTTGATAAAGGAGGAAAGGAGGAGGAGGATGGGGAACAGGAGGAGGAGGAGGAGGAGGAGGAGGAGGAGGGAGGAGGAGGGGAAGGCGTATTATCGAGGGAGTTGATAAGGAGGAGGAGGACAAGGAGGAAGAAGAAGATGATGAAGATGAAGAAGAAGAAGAAAAAAAAGGGGGAAAAGGGTGAAGTGGAGGGCGAGAAGGCGAAAGGTGTTAAGAAGGCTTTTCCAGAATGTAAGGGAGACGAGGGGGGGGGGGGTAGAGAGCTGGACGAGGAGATATGAAGGAGACAATGAACCGGAGCCTAATTTTATATTAAGCAGGAGAGAGAGAGAGAGAGAGAAGATGAGAGAGAGAGAGAGAGAGAGAGAGAGAGGAGAGCAGAGAAGAGAGGAGAGAGAGAGAGAGAGAGAGAGAGAGAGAGGGGAGGGGAGGGGGGGAGAGCGGGAAGAAAGAGAGAGAGAGAAAGAGAGAAGAGAGAATAGAGAGTCAGAAAAAAAGAGAGACAGAAAGAAAAAGAGAGAAAGGGCAGAAAAAGCAAAAAGAAAATAGAAAGAGAAAAAAAAAAGGAAAAAAAAAAAAAAACGACATGGAAACTTCAAGACAGAAAGCCCATACCACATACAAACCAAAAAACAAAAACAACAACAACAACCAAATAATAACCAAATCAAAACATCCGCATCGTACACTAAATAACCCACGGACCTGAAGCCAGCGAAGTCCCCCCCCCCCCACCCATCCCCACCCCCGCGTCCGAATCCTCGACGGCGGTGCGAAATTAAGCCCCGGGGGATGAATACGAACGCGGCGAGACGAACGCTGCAGGGGCGTACGTGTCGAGATGATCCGATCGTGACGGTGATGATGATGATTGAGGTGAGGGTGGAGTGGAGGGGTGGTGGTGGTCGGTGGTAGAAGTGGCGGAGGTGGATGGTGTGATGATGGAGGTGCGGGGTTGGTGGAAGTGGCTGGTGGTGGAGGGGGGGGGGAGGAGGAGGAGATGGTGGGTAGTAGAAGTGGCGGAGGTGGAAGAGGTGGTGGTGGAGGGGGGGAGGAGGAGGAGATTGGTGTGGTGGAGGTGGTGGTAGAAGTGGGCGGAGGTGGAGGAGGTGGTGGTGAGAATGGTGGTGGTGCGAGGTGGTGGTGGTGGTGGAGGGAGGAGGAGGAGGAGGAGATGGTGGTGGTGGAGGTGGTGGTAGAAGTGGGGAGGTGGAGGGAGGTTGATGGTGGACGGGGGGGGAGGGAGGAAGGTGGTGGTTGGTGGGGTGGTGGAGGAGAGGAGGCTGGTGGTGGTGGAGGTGTTTAGAAGTGGCGGAGGTGGAGGAGGTGGTGGTGAGGGGGGGGAGGAGGGGGGGAGGAGGAGGCAGATGGTGGTGGTGGAGGTGGTGGTTAGAAGTGGCGGAGGGTGGAGGTGGAGGGGTGGTGGAGGGGGGGGAGGAGGAGATGGTGGTGGTGAGGTGGTGGTAGAAGTGGCGGAGGTGGAGGAGGATGGTGGTGTTGTGGGGGGGGGGGGTAGGAGGAGGAGGAGGAGGAGGAGATGGGTGGTGGTGAGGGTGGTAGAAGTGGAGGTGGTGGTGGAGGGAGGAGGAGGAGGAGGAGATGTGGGTGGTGTTGGGGTTTGGTTAGAGGTGGCGGAGGTGGCGCTGGAGGTCGGAGGAGGAGGTGGTGGGAGGGGTGGAGGGGGGAGGAGGAGGAGGAGGAGGATGAGGAGGAGGAGGAGGAGGAAGGAGGAGGAGGAGGTGGTGGTGACGATGATATGATGACGGACGACGATAATGCTAATGCTAATTGCTGATGCTGATGCTGATGATGAAGGTGATGCGACGGTAAACCGGAAGCGGGAGATGAATCAATAAAGCAGCGATGCCCCACTATCGGGGTCTCGGCTGAATGGCCAAGATAAACGATTCGGAGGAGAGGGTTAAGGAAGAGAGGAGGAGGAAGAGGAGAAGAAGGAAAATGGGGGAGGTGTGGAGGGGCGATGAGGGAGGAGGGAGGAGAATTGATTGCATGATGTGATGATGATTGATGATGATGATGATGATGATGATGATGATGGAGGAGGAGGGGAGAAGGAGGAGGTAAGAGTAGAGCAGCAGGAGAAGATAGCAAAAAAAAGGGGGGGAAGGGAAAAAAAAGAAATATAAAAGGCAGACTAAGGAAAAAAAATGGTGCAGCACGGAAATTTAACAAGATAAATACAATATGAATATGATCCTTACGAAATCAACCCAAACTGCCACATTCACCCCCCCCCCCTTAAAAAACTTCCCCTAAAGCAAAAACAAACAAACACACGCAACCCGAGGCGTCGACCCCTCCTGCAGCTCAGGCATTATGCAAGACGCCGGAGTTGTCCTGAACGTGAGGTCCCACTCCAGATGGCCCGAGTGTCTCGAGACGTCGAGGGTGACTTGTCTGCGGCCGCTCCTGGGCTGACGCTTATATTTTCTTACGCCTGGCCACGCCCACTGTGAGGTATGTGGCGTGGATAGGCACGCACTCGCCTGTTTGTACATGTGTACGTGTTTATGCGTACGTATATAGTATATGGACAGAGAAACAATACATATGCACACACACACACACACAAAACATACACACACACACACACACATAGTATACATGTTATACATTTATAGTTATATATATGGGTATATGTATAAATGTAAAATATGTATATATATGCCATAAATAAATTACAATACACGCAGGCCCAAAAATACATACACCCACGCACATAATATATATATATATATATATATAATATATAATATATATATAATATATATATAAATTATATATATATATTCTATTTATATACATAATACATACATACATACCATAATACATAATTAAATACAATACATAAATACCATATACATACCACAATACACACACATTAACACATACAGAAACCCCGTAGAAAGTGCACGGCGTGCGCACAGATGCGTTAAAGCCCATGGGCAGCACAGCCAAAGACGCGACACATTACCTTTGCCGGACCAGCAGTGGCAGCAGCAGCAGGTCAACCACTCACCTGCGACAGAGAGAGAAAACGGTAAGAAAAAATAAAGACACATTAGACGCGACTCGAGCACCTGGGGAAGGGGGGAAGGGGGGAAGGAAGGGGGAGGGGAGAAGGGGGGAAGGGGGGGGGAAAGAGTGGGGAGGAGGAAAAAAGAGATGGGACACCATGCGAGGAGGAGGGAGAGGGACGAAAGGGAGGGGGAAGCGAGGAGGGGAAACAGGGAAAGGGAGAGGAAAAGGAGGTAAAGGGAAGAGGAAAAGATGAAAGAAAAACGGATCAGGGAAAGACACGTGCACGTACGCGTGGGCGAACTGCAACAAAACCTACAATACTTCAACACCGTGAACCTGCATCATGCAAAGGCGACGCACAGACAATATGCAAATCCAGCCAAGCCTTCTATCTGAAATTCGCACAATGAAAGTTCCCCCCCCCCTCCCCGCCCCTGCAAAGCCCACGGTCTGCGCCGGGCCTCGCCATTGTCTGCCGCTGTGCAAGAGGAGTGCTTGCGACTGCACACAGAAGCACGCGTGTCCGAGCGAGAATACCCGCCGAGACCTGCTTGATGCATGCAAAGGCTCTGCCTCCGCGCCGTGTTCTTGTATACATACACCGGGCGCGAGATATGGCCTTCCGTCGCTGTGAATAATTACGGCGACTCCGCTGTGCTTGTCCGCTGGCGCAGTTTGCTCCGTCGGGGCGGATGGGGCAAGCGCGGAGTAGACGGGACGGGGCTCCCTGCCCAATCTCCTCGGCTCAGTCTCGTCTCTATTCTTTTCTTGCTTCCTTTATCTTCCTCCCCGCTATCTCTTTCTTTGTCTCTTTGTCTCTGTCTTGTCCCACCCTTCCCTAATTCACCATTCCCTATCTCTGTCTCTTGTCTGTATTGTCTCTCTCTCTCTCTCTCTCTTCTCTCTTCTCTCTCTCTCTCTCTCTCTCTCTCTCTCTTCTCTCTCATCTCTCATCTCTCTCTCTCTCTCTCTCTCTCTCTCTTTCTCTCTCTCTTCCTCCTACCCAATCCTCCTCCATCTCTTCCCCTCAACCCCTTCCATTTAGTATTTCCGCTCAGTTTCCGCATTCCAACGCCACTGCAACCGTTAAAGAGATTGCCAACGGAACAGAAAATACAAGATAGAACTCGCTGTAACGGATTACGGGACAGAGACAAAAAAAAGTCGGAATGAAAATCCCCCCTCCCCCTCCCCTCCCCTTCCCCTCTCCCCCTCCCCTCCTCTCCCCCTATCGAGTTGAACCGTTTTACACAGTGAGCCGTTACATGCNAAAAGAGAAGAGAAGAGAAGAGAGAAGAGAAAATAC
>NW_020870214.1:303950-306450 GCF_003789085.1 Penaeus vannamei | reverse complement strand
ATATTGATACTATTATTGATAGTGATAATGATACTACTACTAATAATAATGAAAATGATAGTGATAAGACTAATAATAGTAATAATGATAATGATAATAATAATGATAACGGTAATAACAATAATAATATTGATAATGATAATAATAACAATTATATTAACAATAATTCTAATGATGATAATAATGATAATATTAATGATAATGATAATAATTATAATAATAACAATAAAAACAACAATAATAATAATGATAGTGATGATTACGATGATGATAATTATAGTAGTATTGATGATAATGATAACATTGGTGAGGATGATAATAACAATAAGGATGCTGGTAATGAAAATGATAACAATAATGATGATGATGATGATATAATTATGAAAATTATAACAAGTAATGTTAATAATGTTACTATTTCTGCTATAAATAAGGACAATCATTATCATAAGGATGATAAGAGTAACAATAACATAGTAATAACAATGGTGATAATAATAATAATAGAATGCTAATAATAATGATAATAGTAAAGATATAAAATGTTAATAATAATGGTAATGATAATAATTATGATAGTGATAATTACAATACCAATAGTAATGCTAATAATGATAATAGTAATAATAAACATAATATTGATGATAATTTCAAAGCTGATGACAATAATAATGATAATAACAATTATGACAATGATATCAATAGTAATTACACAAACAAAAACAACAACAACAACAACAACAATGATTATAATAATAATACTTATTACAAGGATGATAATAATAATAATGATACTAATTTATACATATGAATATATAACTAATGATAATAGATACTAATAAAACAATGATAATAATAATCATGATAATGATAATGCTACTACTAATATTAAACATGACGATAGAAATGATAATGATAATAATCATTAAGATAAAAATAACAATAAAAGTAATAAAGATCGTAATAGCGATAGTAATGATCGTGATAAATGAAAATAGTGATAATAAAATGGCAGCAAGATTATAATAAAAACAATGATATTAATATTATTGATAATAATATAAATAATGATAGTAATAATAATAACAAAAATAATGATAATAATAATAATATGATAATCATGAATGAGGATGATGAAAAATGATTATGAAGATGATAATAATATAGAAATAATAATAAACAATGATATTAAATTATGATAAAGATAATGATAAAGATACTGATATAATGATATAATAATAGTAATACCAATATTACTAATCATCATTATTATTATCATTATTATTATTTTATTTCATAAGATTAGTGATAATAAAAAGATTATGATAGATAATAAATGATGATACTGATAAATTATAACAATAAGGACTATAATATAGTTAGTGCAATGATAATAATAACAATGACTGTAATGATAATAATTCATAATATTAATGATAATGATAATAACAATAATAATAATAAGATATATATAAAAATAATAGTAAATGGCAGTCATGATGATACACTACTACTAATGATAATAATAATAATAATAATAATTTATTATTATAATGGTAGTGATAATACTGCTAATAATAAGGATTAACATGATGATGATAATAAATAACAATAACATCAAATGATAATAATGATATGATAATAATAATAATGATGATAATATGGTAATAATATAAATAATGATTAAATAATATTACAATAACGGTAATAATAACAATAAAATAATAATTGATGATAATAAGGATAATAATAATAGTATTAAGTAGTGATGATGATGATTAATAATAATATTCAATATATGGTAATATGATAAGATAATAAGTGATATGACAAAACACGCTAATTATATGGTAAAAAAATATATGAACACAAATATCAATTGAACAATACGCATTGCAAACGTAAAAAATGCCACAATATCAATTGCAAACGAACGTAACGCTGCTAACTCGCCTAATTGTAGTATTAACCTTCTCGTTTTTTGTTGTTGTTTTTTGGTACATCTGATTAGGGACTATTGGTATGTTGGATATGTTAAGATTGTTTTCCATTCATATTATGGCAGCTTTTCTTGTTTATCTTTGTGTATATGTTATGCATGGTGTTTATTTTGTTTTTAGTATTTATTCATTTTTTTGCACCCGTAATGTGGGTTGTGTAGACACATTCAACCCCAGAGTCGAACGAACCGTGTATCATTTGAATATCTTTTCATAAAACTTCTTTTTATTATTATGATAATTTTTAACGGCTGCGATTGATGTTTTTGTCGTTACTAGTATTGATATTATTAGTGTTCTTAACAGCATCAATTTTATTCGCATACACCGTACAGAGAAGGTGAAAAACTTTGACAATTTCCATATTTGTGTTTTTACTAGAAGATACATCCAACCCGAGTTCATTTGTTATTAATCTCCGGACTGCGGTCACCGAGTTTCAAAGCATAAGAAAGCCCGCAGCTGTTAATCAACGACATCACACGCCGCCCACACGCACG
>NW_020870214.1:293950-296450 GCF_003789085.1 Penaeus vannamei | reverse complement strand
CCAGTGGCAGGAAAGATCTTCTATCAGTATAGCCGACATGCAAAACTAATAGTTAATTGTAATTACACAAGTTCAAAGGATCTAACACTTCTTTTCAAGGGATCGTAGCTTTAATCTTTTTCGAGAATGCTTTTAGCCCAACAAAATAATATGCAATTTGTTCCCTCTCACACACACACAAAGAGGCAATCTTTGACTTGTAAGAGTAGAAGGAGAAGAAAGCAGACAGAGGGAGCTTAGCTTATCATGATACATAATTTGCATATTTGGTATATCAGAGAAGTATCATAAATTCTTCTTCTTTCTCTCTCTTTTCCCATAAATCTAGGGAAAGAATGGCAGCCATGCGAGATCTACAATATGTGTAGTTTAATCTGTATCAAAAACTATGATCATTGCTTTAATAGTCATGGTGCCATTAATAACTAGGATTAGCACTGATTATGGCGATAATTATGTTGTTGATAACAAAGATACTACTACTAGTAGTACTGCTACTATTAGTATTACAACTACTGCTGCTACTACTACTTCTACTGGTACTACTATTACTACTATAATAAATGATTGATGATAATGATGATGATTAGGATGAGATAAGATATTGATGATGATAATAATGTTGATAATAATAATGATAATAATAATATAATAATAATGAACGATATATGGGATGATAAGTAATAACAATTATTATTAATGATGATAAAGATAAGAGCAATAACGATAGAGTTAATAATAATAATAATTATTATTATTTTGATGATAATAATGATAATAATAATGATAACTACAATTAGAAAAATGATGAGAATGTTGATGATAATGATAGTTATTTTTGTAACCTCATCATTAATGATAAAACCAATAATGATAATGATTATGATAATAGCAAATATAATGATAATGATAAAAATGATAATAATGATGATGATGATAATAATAATAATATAAATAATCTTATTAACAATGATGATTATATGAATAATGATGATAATGATATCAATGATAATATGGTAATGATGATAATGGTAATGATAAGAAAAATTATAACAATGATAATGATGATAATAAGAGCGTATTTTTAACAAAAGTAATAACAATTATGATAATGATAGGTACAATAGTAATGATGACGATATGAAGTGCAAGTAAAAGAATGTGCCAGTATCATCATAAGCATAAGCTTTATTATAAGTATATATATAATATAATATAAAAAAAAAAAAAAACGAAAATAAGAGACCTAAAAGAGTAGAGAGAAGAGAAGAGAGAGAGAGAGAGAGAGAGAGAGAGAGAGAGAGAGAGAGAGAGAGAGAAGAGAGAGAGGAGAGAGAGAGAGAGAGAGGAGAGAGAGGGGGGGGGGGGAAGAGATAGAGATAGAGATAGAGAGAGAGAGAGAGAGAGAGAGAGAGAGAGAGAGAGAGAGAGAGAGAGAGAGAGAGAGAGAGAGAGAGAGGAGAGAGAGAGAGAGAGAGAGAGAGAAGAGAGAGAGAGAGAGAGAGAGAGAGAGAGAGAGAGAGAGAGAGAGAGAGAGAGAGAGACGGAGGAGAGACAGACAGACAGACAGACAGACAAGACAGACAGACAGAGAGAGACAGAGACAGAGATACGGAGAAAGAAAGAAAAAAAAAAAAAAAAAAAATACATAAAAAAAACAAGAACCAAGTGGTAATGGACTTAACGGCGAAAGAATCTCGAGAGCCCTGATGCTGCCGGTCCAGCAAGCCCCAGATGCATCTTGTCCCGGGATGCGATGAAGCTCAAGATCTCATCTGACGTCTGGTGATGAGGAGAAAAATCATCAAGGGGCGTGGCGGGGAGGCTGCTGGGTGGGGTGGGAGGTGGGGGGGGAGGTTGCTGTGGTGGGGTGGGAGGGTGGGATGGGGGCGAGGACTGTGGTGGGGTGGGAGGGAAGCGTGGTAGGGAGGTTGGTGGGGGTGGGGGGTGGGAGGGGAAGAGGTGGAGGGAGGAAGAGGGGGATGGGAGAGGGAGGGAGGAGGGAGAGGTGGATGAGGAGGAGGGAGGAGGGGAGGAGGAGGATGGATGGGGAGGAGGTGGAGGAAGACGAGGGAGGGAGGAGGTGAAAAAGAGGAGGAGGAAGAGGAAGAAGAAGAAGAAGAAGAAGAGAAGAAACAAAAGAAGGGCGAGGAAGAGAAACAGAAAAGGGGGAAGGGTAAGAGGAAGAGAAAGAGAAGAAACACAAGAAGAATGAGGAAGAGAAACATAAGAGGGAGAAGGGGAAGAGAAAGAAAAGAAACAAAAGAAGATGAGGAAGAGAAATAGAAGAAAGAGAAAGGGAAGAGGAAGAGGAAGAGAAGAAACAAAAGAAGATCGAGGAAGAAAAAAGAAGAGGAATTAGGGGAAGGGGAGGAGGAAGAATAGAAACAAAAGAAGGTGAGGAAGAGAAATGGAAAAGAGGAAGAGGAAGAATTAGAGGTGGGGAAGTAACAAAAGAAGAAGGGTGAGGCAAAGAAACAAAAGGAAAAGGGGAAGAGGA
>NW_020870214.1:276450-281450 GCF_003789085.1 Penaeus vannamei | reverse complement strand
CAAAGCGACAAATCGACAGAACAGGCTAAAGAATGCAATTAACACGTGACCTTACTAATTTGAAAATAACTGAATCTATAGGGGTGCGCGCAGACGATCGCAGATGCGCCACATAATTCGTTCAAAACAAATTTCCTTAGACGTGTATGGCGACCATAACAAGGTAGTTTATAGAAACCGGTCTTCAACAATGCCGAAAACTTTCACGTAGTAGCCTCCAATTATGCTCGTCCTGTAATTTGAAAAGGACAAACAGTTTTCAATTTCTCTGTCTCTCCCGTGTTCCATCGAGACGAAAGTAAGTAACGCCAGGCACCACAGCTGACATAGATTAATTCACCCTTATTCTGGCACTTATAGGTATGACCTTAACTTCTAATTTGCCTCGCAACCCCTTTGCGTCTGTCTTAGTCTGCTCAAAGACCTCCGCGAGCTGCAACAGACAAGAGTTGAATTAGCCCTGTCATATTATTGTCATACGAATGCTATGATTACCTAATTTCCCGTTGGTTGCCATCCGCAAATCTTGAAATATTTTACAGATGAACACAGGGCAGGGAACTGGCTTTTTGTAAGACGACACGTCATAAGGCATGATTAACCTGTCATTTTGTCCACTACATTGCAATATGTCGCACACTGCCGCGCCTGTAATTTATGTACCTTCTATTTATACGCTGCAATCATCATCGGCAGTAGCTCTCCCTAAAGAGGCTTTTGTGGTAATCTTTGAAGCAGCGATTAAGCGCTTCGAGCCAATAAGTGAGACGGAACCCGGCCGAGTCCTTTTAAGATTGTGAGGCTGATAGCATTACAGTGTAGGACGGGTGATCCAGCCAGTCAGATGTGTCACAGACATGGGGAGAATCCTTGAATGGGCTGCTCCAGACCCTACCTGTACCCCTCCTTTCACCCTAGGCTCACCCTAACCTTAATCTAACCTACGCTCTCTCATCTGAGGGTGAACCTCGACCCAAATCCTTCGAGTGTTGTCTTCGGGTAAACTACAAGGTGCAATTCCCTGTCTACACTAAGTCCTTAGAATGAACCCCCCATAGGCCCACTTTGCGTTCGGCCTTCCCAGGTTACCCAAGGAACGTGTCGGCATGGTTGATACACGTGGAATAACTCAAGGCGGTGACAGCGAACAGGTCATTTGTGTCATTCACTTGTGCCCATATTTCTTGGTCTTAAGAGAAGGTTTACTTAGGAAGATTATTTACGGGTGGGGAGAGTTAGTGGTGATAAGGGAGAGGTTCTGTTTGTACTTGGCTGCATTTTGACCTCTGAAAAATAAGGTTTGACATCCTATATTGTTGCACATATCATAAACTCAATTAAATTGTTTGCCCAGGTCTTTGCATGCATATACCACGCGAATACTCACATGCACGCGCACGTATTCACACTAACACTCAAATACACAGAGCTTCACCAGTACACACGGTGAACGGCATAACGTCCAATGTTTGTTTTGTGCTGTGAGAGCCATAACATCAATGCATGCCAGCAAGACAGTCTGATGTAACGCTATGGGGATGAGAGAGAGGGAAAAAAAGAGAACACCGTAACGCCATGATAACGAGAGAGAAAAAATCTTAACGCTATGAGAGAGAAAAAGGAACTTCCAGTCCACCAACGATTTATCCGCATATTCAGAGAGAGAGAGAGAGAGAGAGAGAGAGAGAGAGAGAGAGAGAGAGAGAGAGAGAAGAGAGAGAGAGAGAGAGAGAGAGAGAGAGAGAGAGAGAGAGAGAGAGGCCACAGGAGGGTAGGGACAGAAAGCGTACCGTAAGGTAAGCGTTTAAAATCGGACTCCCTTCTGTCTGTTAAGGTTAGCGCGCCCGTGGAGGCAGCTGGACTGGCGCCTTCGGACAAGCGGGCGGGCGGGCGTCAAGAGCGGTAGACAAGTGGGCGGAGGCTTGACATGTGTAACGAATTCGTAGGTACGACAGTTGCGAGTGTTTGGCGGCCGTCAAGAGCTGGAAGGTCCGAAGCGATTCAGGTGTTCACAGGAGCGCATGAATGAGTGGATGTGTTCGTGTGCGCGTATTGATGTTTTCCGTGTCGGTATTTACACTGATCACTGTTCATGCGGATGGTCGCGGCGTCGGCGGCTGTGTTTGTTTATTTGTGATCTTGCTGCGGTCCTTTTTTTGTCTTCTCTAATCTGTTTCTTTTTTCGGCATTTTCTGCTTATGCTGGGAGTGCGTGTTTGAGGTATTGTTGTCATCGGCATTATGAGGGTATCGTGACGTGAAATATTTTTTAATGTCTAATGTTTATTGTATTAATGAGTATGATAATGACAATAACAATATTATAACGTTATTGGCATTAACTAATCATAAAGACAGGAATAGTAATAATGATAATGGAAACAATCATAATTACGATAATGATAATCGTAATGATAATAACGATCACAATTCTTAATTTTACGAATTGAATGTTATTGTTACTATTTTTTACTCCCGCTCTTATTTATTATTTTCATGTCAAAAATGTTACGCAAGACGTCTCCCAGTCTGCTCGATATTGCAATTCCTTTTTACTCCGTTTTCTATTTTTTCTCTTTCTTTATTCTAGATTTCTCCTCTCATTACGTACATGACCGCGATTAGACTTTATGTTCATTTATTTATTTATCTTCTATTGTTCTAATATATATGTTACATTTCTAAAAAAAATTAAAAAAAAAATAAAAAAATAGTACATCTACACGTATTCATGATAATCGAAAATAGAATAAAATTAAACACACACGTTATAGATTTGGCCCCAGACACTCACGGTTTGCCCAAGGTAGAAAGTCGTGGTCGTTCGCACCCTTTTTCCGTCTGTGCAGTTCGGTGTGCTGTGTGTGACTGCATGTACGTTTTATATAACTGTTAATCGATGTCACAGGTATATAATCACCGGATAGTATTTATCGCCCGTGGTTGAGGAATCTTTGATAAAACCGAAAATTACACACACTCACCCTGCGTAGTAGGTGTGAAAACTCGCATTACATGCCTGGATGGAAACTTAATGCCTCTTTGGATATTGAGTAAGAAGCTGGCACCGTCTGGATGACTGTATAACAAGGCGTCGCTGTGTTGTCAGTCTCCACGGCGGCTGTATTCGATCGCTTTTCTTGGGGGGGGGGCGATGGGAGTGAAATATAATCGTAAAAGAAAATAAAACATTCACATATTCTGCAGTTGAGGCCAGGCTAGAAAGGGATAGAGAGAATAGTTGTGAAGGGGATGAGAAGATACGCTTGCATATAGTACGTACACACCCAAGTACCGCACGCAAACCCAGTATAGTATGGACATACCAAGAAACTGAAATGGACCGAAAAAAACGAAGAGAAATAGAAATTATGGAGATAATAGAATGCCTCGTATGAGCACGGACAAGAAAGAAGAAAAAGAAGAAGAAGAAAAAAAAAACACTGAAAGTTATGGGTCTGAAAAAGAAGCGCAAAGGAATCAAATATGAGCACCAAATTTATAATTCCATAATTATTGTCATTACACTCAGCCGAGACATGAGATCCGCGAGTGACTTTGCTTGGCGCGCACTGTAAAAGGTTAGAATGTTTTTAGAGCGAAGGAAGGGGGTAAGAGAGAGGGGAGGGGAGTGGTGAAAATGGGAGGGGGTGAAGCCTATGGGAATTAGCTATGATTCTTTTTTGTGTTCTGAAGACTACTAAGAGTCTGAATTAGTCGGCTTACTTTTCAATCTTCTTCAAAATATCGTATTTCACGAAATATGTCCGAAATTCGGGATACAGATCACTACAGGAGACATGGCATCATACCTACCATAGAAGACGGTTCATACCATTGCGTTGTGCCAGCTTACCTGCCTATTAGTGTTCTTAATGCATAAAACAACTAGAACACCGTCGAGACTCATTGTGCGTGTACAGAGTCCCTCCATTAAGGACCACGCAAATCAGAGGAAGAGGAAGAGGAGGTAGAGGGGGAAAAAGGAGGAAGAAAAGAGACAGGGCGTTTTATGGGGGTGTATTTTACCGACGCCAGACTACGATTCCTTTCCAGAAAACCAAACGGGCAAAAATACGCGATGAAGACAAATCGATGTTAACGCCGCCTGTATATCTTTTCGAATATTGCAGCGGAGCAACTTGCGGAACTTTATTTTGCAATTATCTGCAAAAAAATACAGGAGAGAAAAGACGTGGATATGTGAGGAGAATGGGGAATAACCGTCATGTAGTGTTCATTTTATATATGCGTATATCCACAAAAGGAAGACCGTACGCCCATGCATGCAAATGGGCGTGATAAAGAAACGGGAAATGATGAGACTCGCTTTCTGGGCCATTGCATGCCTCGGTCAAGTCAAAGGAAATGCCTTTGCAAAACAACAACAGGCAGAAATATACCCGAAGGCAGAAATAAGAATTAATTCATGGGTGATTATTTCCTTGGTTTATAATTTCGAAATTAGAGAGAAACAGATAGTTATGGTAATGATATTATTTCTTGGAGTTACTTAATGTTATAAATATCGTAGTAATGACTATCAGTTAGTATTACGCCGTATGCAGTATGTACATGATAGTGATACTGATTACGATTACGAATATTAACAATGAATAATAAATTTGTTGTTGATACCGTAGGTAATACCTTTTACATTATCATGATCATCAGTTTCATTAATATAACCATTATTATTGATTGTTATTACAATTATTGTTATTCTTCTTCTTGTTATTATCATTATTATTGTTATTATTATATTTTAATTATTATTACTATTTTTATTATACTTATTATTATTACTATTATTACTATTATTATTATCGTAATTATCATTATTGTTATTGTTATTATTACCATTGATATTAATATTGTTATTATTATTATTGATATTGATACCAATACTGTTCTTGTTAATATCATTGATATTATTTTTGTTATCGTAATATATATATATATATATATATATATATATATATATATATATATATATATATA
>NW_020870214.1:241450-268950 GCF_003789085.1 Penaeus vannamei | reverse complement strand
TACACCACACACCATGATGATGATGATGGACATACTCTGGTTCCCCTTCTTCGCAGGAGTCATGCAGGTCTCATGCAGCCAGTAAAGACATGTTTCTTTTTTGACACTGATTTAGAGAGTAAAAACAAAATAGACCTGGAACTCTCCGTGCCCCGGTTACCGCGGACGGACGGAGAACCGGACTTGGGGTGTTGGAGCTGACTGTGACTACATAATCCCAACTTGATGCTGATTACAGATAGGAATCGCCTGTGACGGATCACCTATCCCCTCGTTCTGACGTGCAGGGGATTGCCATGAAGACATAACAGGTATCTGTCCACAACCACCTGGCACTCGACCGTGTCGTTGCCACTTGATGTGTATCTGTCAGTGTGCTGCACTCCGGTCGCTGTAGTGTGTACGTCTGTCACCCCTTGTCATGGCTGTTACGTAACGAGCTGTTCTACACGCCCGAGATTCCATTTTTCTTCGTGTGTGCCAATAGTTCCGGGATTTTGTATATTTTTCCTCCTTTATGGATGTCGGTTATTATCGGATGCATAGGGTGCAATGCGACGCGCATAACGCATGCCAAAACGGGCCAGGATGCGCGTTCCTGCTGTCACACCTGGAGGATCATTATGACAAGATTCTGGGTACACCCGAGGCAAAGACGAATAGCCTTGTTATTCAGGTACAATTTGTAAAGACACGCGATAAGTGCGGCCGGGGAGTGATTGCACAAAATTGTTCCGATGATAGGCTTGTAGTAACAGGTTCTCCAAGCTGTTTCTCGCACTATGTTAGACGTTTGGAAGACTGTTTTATATTGTCGTACTGGCGTTGCGCAGTCAGACTTCCGGCCCGCGGGTGCATGTGATATGAATAACGCAATTGATCTTCCACTGATGAATATATTGCTGGGAGGGAATAAAGATGTTCAGATACGATAAAAGGGAGGCAACAGCTGATTCTTAAGGCTACGCTGTTTTTTTTTTCTTGGCATACCATTTCACATATTCCAGAGAGATCGTGGTTACAGGTTTCCTGATAATGAATGGATAGAGCCTATTAAGAACAATTTAATCGATTTAATCATCTATTCACCGTTTTTACATTACGAATGACAGAAGAACCCACACGCCTTGTTCGTAAAAAAATAATAAATTAAAATAACGAAGAAAATAAGTTAGGGATTTCTCCTTACCGTTCCAAGATGCTGAATCGCACTTCGGGCTCTAAACGGGCGAGAGGACAATAGAATCTGCAGTATTAAGGATCCGTCCTTCAACCAGGGAGTTGATGAGTTTAAAGTTTATGAATACTACACCTTTGATCCTGTTTCGTGAAGAAGACGCGAACGCCGATACCCTAAAAAAAGTAAACCCTTCCCTTGTTGAATGGTGGAGTGCAACATGCAGCAGAAGTGGGCTTAGGAGAGCAAGGACAGCAATCTATGTCTCGCACGTTGATGAAGAGTCACCTTTGATCCCGCTTCCAGGGTTAAGAGTGGTCAGTATCGATCACGAAACACACGTACGCCCAGTTATTAATATTCGCGCGCACACGCACACGCACACCACCACACACACACACACACACACACACACACACACACACACACACACACACCACACACACACACACACACACACACACACACACACACACACACACGGTACACGCAAGGGGGCCGTCAGAAGCGTACACCTCTGAGAAACCACGGAAATCCACGGGAAGAGAGAGAGAAACAAATGCGAAATGAGAGAAAAATAAATGAATAAATCATAAGAACTGTACTCCGTGTTCAAGCATTTCGTCTTGCGCGGTTGCAGGAAGACATCTGATCTGCCATTGTTCAAGTGAAATCAAGATTGAGCTGGATAACCTTTGGCATATATTCATATTGTCGAACGCATTCTCATTGGCTGTTGTTTTTAGCTGTCATGAGGGTTCTGATTGACAACACTGCTGGCTTTGATGATAATGGCGATGGTAATGATATTGATGATGATAATAATAGTGATGTGATAATAAGAATGATCATGATAATAGTAATGATGATAGTATTATTAATAAGAATACTAATGATATAGTGATGATCATTTAATAAAACTGATAATGATTATAGTAACAATATTTACCATTAGTGATGGTTATTATATTTTTTCATCATATCATCATCATCATCATCATCATCATCATCATCATCATCATCATCATCACTACTGTTATCATTATCATTAATATTATTACTATTGATTATAATTCTTATTGTATTATTCTATATTATTATTATTTTATATTATTATTATTATTATTATTATTATTAGTAGTAGTAGTAGTAGTAGTAGTACTGGTAGTCGTAATATAATTAGTAGTAACAGTACTAGTAGTAGTAGTAGCAGTAGTTTTAGCATTAGTATTAGAATAATGATACTGATAATAATGATAATAACAATAATGATAATGGTAGTGACAGTAATAGTGATGACAATGATTATAACAATAATGGTACCAATTATCATTATCGTTATTAATATTGTTATTATTTGTTATTATTATTTATTATATTATATTATATTATTATTATTATTTATTATTATTATTATTATTATTATATATTATCATCATATATATCATCATCATCATATATCATCATCATCATATCATATCATCATCATATATATATTATTGATATATTACTGCAATCATTATCTTTTTTGTTATTATTATTATTGTTATATTTTTGCTAATATTGATAATGCGTTATATTATATTATTTCAATATCATTAAAATTGTTATCTTTTTTTATATATCATTGTTATTATTACCATTATTATTGTTGATGTTTTTGTTATTGTTATTATCACTATCATCATCATTATTATTATCATCATTATCATCATCATTATTATTATATTATTATCATCATTATCATCATTATCATTATTATCAATGGCATCATCATCATTGTTTTTGTTATCATTATTATTTGTCATTATTATCGTTGTTATTATTATCATTGTTACTATTATTGTCGTTATTATTATTATTATTATTTCAGTGTTGTTACTATTATTATTATTATTATCATTATTATCATTATTGTTATCATTATTATTATTTATTTTTATTATTTTATAATTTCTTTACTATTATTATTATTATTTATTATTCATTATTCATTATTGTTATTATCATTATCATTATCTTTATTATCATTATTATCATTATCATCATCTATTATTGTTGTTATTACCTCCACCAAGGAGGCTATGTTTTTTGGTAGCATTGGTTAGTTGGTTAGCGGGATAACTCAAAAAGTTAAGAACAAATTTTTAATGAAAAGTTTACCAGAGTTGTGTCTAAGGCTATCGTAGACGCCATCAAATCTTGGTGGTGATTTTGATCGGCATCCAGTATGGTTAGCAGGATAACTCAAAAAGTTTTCGACAGATTTTTATGTTTTATTATTATTTTTTTTACGTTATTATCATTATTATTATTATTTAAATTAGGGTAAAAGTTTTCGACAGATTTTTATGTTTTTATTAATTCTTTTTTTACGTTTTTTTATCATTATTACTATATTTTAATCAGGGGTGGATTTTTTTGTAAGGATTCATAGACATTGTGAGATAGGGTAACACGGACGTCATCAGTGTACTTGAGAAAGCCTTGATTTTCGTGTAATTCTTCAAGTGGGAATATTTTCATTGGAATTACTCGCGGGAGGAATATTATGATGGTTATCATTATTGTTATTATTGTTATAATAAATGGTAACAATAATCATTATTTTATTGCTATCATTATGATGATGATAATGATAATAATGATGATGATTGACTTAATCCGGATCCAGGATTTTTTTAATGATGGCGCCAGTTACCCCTATTGTCAATGCAAGAGGGGTAACCATCATTATTATGTTTACGGACGTCATCAGTGATTTTGAGGAAGTAATTTTAATGTAATTCTTCAAGTGGAAATATTTCAATTGCAAGAGTGACCCTATTGCTTGGCGGGGGTATTCGCTCTCTGAATTTTCGAATTTTTGTTGGTACTGCTTTATCCTTTTAGCTATATTTTCTTCTCATTATCATTATTGTTATTATTATTGGCTTCATTATTATTGATATTATTATTATTATTATTATTATTATTATTATTATTATTATTGTGGTTGTTCTTGCTGTTGTTATTGTTGTTATTGCCACTGCTGTTGTTATTATTATTGTTATTATTATCTTTATTGTTATTAATAATTGTTGATAATCGTAATGATATGACATTGTTTATATGAACAAGACAAATGATAACAATCATTCTCCTATTATGATGCACCGTCAATGTATGGTTATAACCTTTACATCACCCAACAATAAGGCGAATTTTGAATTTAGTTCAGGCAATAATAGACTACCTTAAATTGGCCTCATTGAGCTTGTCGGTCGAAATTAGACCATTAAATACTTTGGAGACAATTTAAGACGAATAAAAAAAAGAAGTTTTCGTATTCCTGGAAGATGACAAGGTAGCACACTTCATCGATCCCATATTTGCTCTCAATGCGAAAGACGGCCCTGGTGTGAGGCCGGTCAGTAAGGTCCATCGCGCAACTCGCCCAGCCGTAAACCACGACCTTACGGAGACCCACCGGTTGCCACTGTCTCGACCTCAAGACGGCGACGTTGTGGGTGAAGATGCCGAGTTATGAAGGAAAGTTTTTACTTCAGCGTCTCCAGGCCCTTTTGTCCTCCAGGGGCGCCTTTGTCTCTCGCCGCGGCCACGTCAGATCTTCACAGCTCTGTCTGGCTCGGGGTACCTCGATTGTGGTCTGTGAAGGAGAAATAAAAGGAGCGGGAGAGAGAGAGAGAGAGAGAGAGAGAGAGAGAGAGAGAGAGAGAGAGAGAGAGAGAGAGAGAGAAAGAGAGAGAGGGGGGGGGAAAAGGGAGAGAGAGAGAAGGGGGAGAGAGAGAGAGAGAGAGATAGGGGGGAGAGAGAAGAAAGAGAGAGGGGGGAGAGGGAGAGAGAGAGAGAGAGAGAATGGGGAAAGAAAAACCGAGGCGTGAAGGATCCCTGGTATTAACCCCCCCCTTTTTTTTTTTTTTTTTTTTTTTTTTTTTTTTTTTTTTGAGGGAGCTTTTACTAATCTACTTCATATGCTTGTTGTGTGTGTTTTTGTTTTTTTCTGTGTTTATGTAGGTGTGTTCGTGTTTGTGTTTATGTTTGGGTGAGACTGGATTCAAGCGTTTGTTTTTTGAGTGTCTTGATGCCTGTGTGTTTATGTGTATGTATATTTGTGTGTGCATGCGTATGTGTGCATCAGTGTGTGTGTGTAAGTGTGCGTGTGTGTGTATGTCTGAGACACAGACCGACCGAAGGGAACGAGCGCGAGAGAGGGAGAGAGAAAGAAAGAAAGAGAGAATTAGAAAGAAAGAGAATTAGAAATAGAGAGAGAGAGAGAGAGAGAGAGAGAGAGAGAGAGAGAGAGAGAGAGAGAGAGAGAGAGAGAGAGAGAGAGAGAGAGAGAGAGAGAGAGAGAGAGAGAGAGAAAGAGAAAGCGAGAATTAGAAAGATAGAGAAATAGAGAGAGAAATATAATTAGAATAAAAAAGAAAAGAGAGAGAGTGTCTTGATGCCTGTGTGTTTATGTGTATGTATATTTGTGCGTGCATGCGTCTGTGTGCGTCAGTGTGTGTGTGTGTGTAAGTGTGTGTGTTGTATGTCTGAGACACAGAACAGACCGACCGAGGGAACGAGCGCGAGAGAGGGAGAGAGAAAGAGAGAGAGAGAATTAAGAAAGAAAGAGAATTAGAAATATATATATATATATATATATATATATATATATATATATATATATATAGAGAGAGAGAGAGAGAGAGAGAGAGAGAGAGAGAGAGAGAGAAACAAAGAGAAAGCGAGAAATAGAAAGATAGGAAATAGAGAGAGAAATATAATTAGAATAAAAAAGAAAAGAGAGAGAGAAATATAATTAGAAATAAAAAAGAATAGAGAGAGAGGGGGAGGGCAGAGACAGAGAAAGAAAGAAAGAGAGCGACAGACAGACAGAGAGCGAAGCAAAGAAGCTCTCTCGCGGGGGCCCCTCGTCAGCCAGGCCCGCTAAGTCTCAGTGACGCGCCAGACATGTGGTGTGACGACGATAAGATAAACTTTCCGTTCGTTATTTAATTTCCGGCGATATTGTTGCGGTGTCGGAAGGAAACGTGTTCCGAGCGTGTCTGGCATGACGGGCCGCCCACTTCTCCGAAAGTTTCCCCCTGGGCGTCTTGGGAGAGAGAGGGACGGGGAGGTGGGTGGGAGAGAGAGGGGGACGGGGAGGAGGAGGGAGGGGGGAAGGGAGGGGAGGGAGAGGAGGGATGGATGGAAGGGGGTGGAGGGAGGAGGAGAGGGAGGGGAAGGGAGGGATGGAGGGAGAGGGGTGGAGGATGAAGGGAGAGAGAGAGGGGGATGGAGGGATTGAGTGGATGGAGGAGCGAGAGAGAGGGAGGGGAAGGATAGGGGTGGAGGATGGAGCGGAGGGGATTGGGGTAGAGGGAAGGAGCAGAGGGGAAGTAAAGGGATAAAAGGAAAGAGGAAAGAGAAAGGAAAGGGCAGAGGGGGAAGAAAGAGATAAACGAAAAGGAGAATGGGAAAGAGAGAAAGAGCGGATGGGGATGGGGGGGATAGGTGGATCTCTCTCTCTCTCTCTCGTCTCTCTTCTCTCTCTCTCTCTCTCTCTCTCTCTCCTCTCTCTCTCTTCTCTCTCTCTCTCTCTCTCTCTCTCTCCTCTTCCTCTCTTCTCTCTCCTCTCTCTCTTCTCTCTCTCTCTCTCCCTTCTCTCTCTCTCCTCTCTCTCTCTCTCTCTCTCTCTCCCTCTCTCTCTCTCTCTCTCTCTCTCTCTCTCTCCCCTCCCTCCCTCCCTCCTCTCTCTCTCTACTCTCTCTCTCTCTCTCTCCTCTCTCTCTCTTCTCTCTCTCTCTCCTCTCTCTCATCTCTCTCTCTCTCCTCTCTCCCTCCACCTCCCTCCCTCCCTCCCTCCCTCCCTCCCTCCCTCTCCTCTCCCTCTCCCTCTCCCCTCTCTCCCTCTCCCTCCCTCTCTCCCTCTCCCCCTTCCCGCCTCCCTTCTCTCTCTCTCTCTCTCTCTCTTCTCTCTCATCTCTTCTCTCTCTCTCTCTCTCTCTCTCTCCCTCTCTCTCCTCTTTCCCACTCTCCTTTCTCTCTCTCTCTCTCTGACATTTGAGACCACATCTACAGGAAAGTAATGTAACTTCAATTCACAACCAAAAAATACAAATTACCCACAGAAACAAGAACATGGTTATACAAACACTAGCACTTACTACAATCAATTAATCCTGCCTAAACATCTGAGGCTTCCACAAATAAAACACAAATACAAAGAACACAGAAAGGCTACAGAACATATGCAGCAAGAGTAGACTAGGAAATATAAATAATAAATATGACCACATCAATCTATCTATCTATCTATCTATTTATATATGAGTGTATATAGTGCGCACACACACACACACGATCACACACACACACAACATACCCACACCATATACACACACCACACACACACACACACACACACACACACACACACACACACAACACACACACACACACACACATCACACACCCACCGACACACACACACACGACACACACACACACAGCACACACACCACACAACCCAGCACAATACCATATAAATATATAGTATATATATATATATAATATATATATATATATATATATATATATATATATATATAATAATAATATATATATATATATTATATAGTTAATATATGTATATATACTTATATATATATATGTCATAATGTATTATATATATGTATATATATATGTATATATAATTATATACTATATATACTATAATATATATGATATATGATATATATATGCTGTGTGTGTGTGTGTGTGTGTGTGTTGTGTGGTGTGGTGTGTGTGGTATTGTTGTGTGTGTGTGTGTGTCGCGATCGTGTATGTGTACGTGTGTTTACGTATGTGTCTTTCTATCCCCCTCTCGCTCTCTCTCCTTCCCCCCACCTCTCATTCTCCCCTTCTCTTTCTCCCTATCTTCCACAAACAGCGTCTCCCCCTCCCCTCCCCTCCCCCCTACACAGATGCCGCCCGTCTTTGTAAAGCGAAGGCAACTCGCATAAAAAAAAACGCCATAATGGCAATAATTAGATCAATCAAGACCATCTAACAGTATCCCTTATCATAATTTATCACACCGTAAAAACCCAGCGTGTGTGTATATATGAATACACAGAAATACAGGTTGTAGTCCGTTGCAACGAATGTAAGAACTGAATTTATGAAATGCATTATTTGCGATCGACATGACTTGCTCTTATTGACTGACTGGATTGTTAACTGATCTGACGTCTTGTGATTTATCGACCAGAAAATCGGGTTTCAGGAACAAACACTTTAGCCTTATTGAATACTGCTTTCAGCGTTGCCAGGTGAGGGTGCAGTGTGTGTTGATGACACTGCTCGATCGCACGTACACACTGCTGGGGGAGGGAGGGAGGGAGAGAGAAAGGGGGGGGGGGAGGAAGAGAGGTGGAGGAAGGGAGGAGGAAAGGGAGAGAGGAAGAAGGGAAGAGGAGAGGGGGAGGAAAAGGGAGTGAGAGAGGGGGAGAGATGGAAGATGGAGGAAGGGAGGGGAAGGGAGGGAGGGGGGAGAGAGAGGGAAAGGGAGCGACAGAAGGGGAGGCGGAGAGGAAGAAAGGGAGATGAGAAAGAAGGTGAGGAAGAGATAAAGGAAGATAAGAAGGGGAAGGAGAGAAGGACGTATAAGTAAAGGGGCAGAAGGAAGAAAGTAGGAAGTCGGTGAGTCGTGGTGTGCAGTGTCGTTGCATGCGCGAGTGATCTTGTGTGTTGTGCTAGTTGTCTGTGCGGTCGAGCGTGTGTCGTGTGTGTGTGTGGTGTGTGTGTGTTGTGTGTGTGTGTGTGAGAGAGAGAGAAAGAGAGAAGAATGAGAGGAGAAGAGAGAAGAGTGCGCGAAGAGAGAGAGAGAGAGAGAAGAGTAGCGAAGAGAGAAAGAGAAAGAGAAAGAAAGAAAAGTAAAGAAAAAATACAAAAAAAACGATAAAAGCTACAATGAGAACAAAATACACAAAAACTAACAACAGCAGCAACAGAGGAAAGTGAACTCCCCAGACCGCGAACGGGAGGTCATGACCGAGAGGCGACGCAGTCACTGAATTGTCACTGTGGCCGGGGCGAGGGCTGACGATGGGCAGATTCGGGATGAAAGCGCACAAGTGCCCCTAAGCCCGAAGTCGTGAATCGGAGCGCTGCCCGAGGTGTGAAGTCTGGCTTTGCGCTGAGGAATGCCAAGGGGAAAGGGGCGTAGCGGGGTCGGGTCGAGTGTTTGTTTGGTCGTTTTCGAATCCATCGCGAGATTTTGGATTTTTTTTAGGGTATGTTTGTATGTTTATTTTTGTGGGCATTTTACGTGAATGCATACTCATCCCTCGGTGGATATTCATTATTATTATTCCTATAAAGCCTTTCTGTTCTCTAGGAAATCTAAGCCGATGATCTTTAAAACAAATTTTGAGGTATCTGTTGCTTCCGTAGTCGGAGCGTAAACTCTCTTCGGAATCTCCAAGGTAAACAACAATTTAAACTCCGCGGAACAGCTCCCCACGGTCTTCATTCCAACCTTTCCTTTCCCCGAGGATTTTTAAACGGGCGATACACAGCTCGTCAGTCATGTCGCCGCGCCCCATCTTTGAGTTCCTTCGCTTACAGGACTGGCGCGCCGGTATATGCCAAGGGTAAACTGTGCCCGCACCTGCCCCGAGCACAATTCATCACGGGCCGCGTCCAACAATGGCCGGGCGCCTTTCCTCTTCCCGTTTGGCCGTGTTGGCTTTCTGGTCGTTTTGCACGGAAAAAATCGAGCTGTTTGGATTTTATTGTTTATTCCGTTTTTCGTTGATGGGTTCTGGTCGTTTTGTATGCAAAATCGAGCTGTTGGATTTTTTCTGGTCGTTTGTATGCAAAAAAAAAGAAAAAAAAAAAAATCGAGCTTGTTTTGGATTTATATTTTCCCTTGAGGTTTCTGGTCGTTTTGTATGCAAAAAAAAGTCGAATTGCTGTTTATTGTGTTTTTTTTCCCTATCTGTATCCATCCCTGTGTGATTTTTAAGTCAAATTGCTGTTTATTACATTTTTTCCACGCTAATTTTCAACCTTGTTCGAGTCCATTTTTTCATGGGCTATATTTTTCCCTAAATCTAACAGCAACTCTTTCTTTTTGCTCTTCCCTCGGCTTTTTCTCACACGCTTCTCCTTTCACATCATCAAAACTAAATTTTGACAGATTCAAGAGCACCTTAACTTCAACACCAACTCTATACACAAACTTCGCGCCAAATCTTTTTATTGTTTTATTTTCCCTTCGCCTTTTTTTCTCTTTCTTGAACACGTGTTACATAGAGCACCCCCACCCCCTTCTCTCTTGTTCCTCGTTTCGCTTTTCTTGGTTCAGTAACCCTTTTTTTCACGCATACACATGTATTCAATCTCACTCCTTCTTCTCCACCTCCTCCCCTTCCTCTTCTCCCTCCATCTCATTTTTCTTCTTCCTTTTCCTCTTTCACCCTCTCATCCTTCTCCTCCTCTACTTCTTCTTCATTCTCTTCTTCTTCCTAATCCTACTTCTCCTCCTTCTCCTCCTCTTCTTTCTCCTTTTTTCCTCCCCCTCCTCCTCCGTCTCCCTTCATCCTCCTCTCCCTAGTTTTTCTCCAACGATTTTACTCAATCAGATAATCCAACATTCCTCTTTTCTAACTCCTTCCCTTCTTCCTCTTCCTTTAACGATTTCCCTCTGTATTGATAAATCCTTTCTCCTTTTCTAGCTCCTCGTCATCGTCCTCCTCCTCCTCTTCTTCCCTCCGCCTCCCTCCAAACGCATTTTCCTCCTCCCTTCCTCCTCCTATCTTTCCTCCTCCTCCTCCTCTAACGATTTTCCTCCTTCTTCTTCCTCCTACAACGATTATCCTCCTCTTCCTCCTTACTCCTCCGACGATTTTCCTCCTCTTCTTCCTCAAATGATTTTCCTCCTCCTCCTCCTCCAACGATTTTCCCCCTCTCTTCTTCCTACTCAATTTTCCCTCCTCCCTTCCTTTTCCTCCTCAAATGAGCCTCCTCCTCCAACGATTTCCTTCTCTTCTTCCTCAAATGATTTCCTCCTCCTCCTCCTCCTTCCTCCTACTTCTCTCTTCTCCCTTTCTCTTCCCTTCATACTCCTACTTCTCCTCCTCTCCTCCTTCCTCTTTCCTCCTACTCCTCCTTCCTTCTCCTCCTTTCTCCTTCCTCCTCCTTCTTCCTCCTCTTCTCTCTCCTATTTCTCGAACGCTTTCCCTCCCTCTGACCATCCCTTCCTCCCCCTTTCTACCTGTCTTCGCCAGATTGCACTGTGATATTATGGAATAAATTCAAAGGCAGCTGTCATCATGATTGCAATAAGCCCCTACTTTGCAACACCTTGATCGCAGCGCAGACGTAGGATGCTCTCCCGGTGTAGTATCCTTTCTTGCAACCGCGCTCAGGTTGCACACCAGACGTGCATTGAGTCTGTTTCTTTCTTTTTTTTTCTCTCTCTCTCTCCCGCTGTCTGTCTCTTTCTTTCTTTCTTACTCTTTCTTCTGTCTCTCTCTCTCTTTCTTTCTTCCTCTCTCTCTCTGTCTCTCTCTCTCTCTCTTCTTTCTTTCTTTCTTTCTTTCTTTCTTTCTCTCTCTCTCTCTCTTCTTCTCTCTCTCTCTCTCTCTCTCTCTCTTCTCTCTCTCTCTCTCTCTCTCTCTCTCTCTCTCTCTCTCTCTCTCTCTCTCTCTCTCTCTCTCTCTCTGTCTGTCTGTCTGTCTGTCTGTCTGTCTCTCTTCTCTCTCTCTCACTCACACACACCAAATAAGAAAAAAAATTCTCACTCTCTCTCTTAGACAAAGGAGAACAATATGTCGATCGATGCTTTGAATAATAAGTTATCCATCATAACTACTTCCCTGACCCTTAATGAATGGCCCTTGACATTATCATTGAAATAACTTTGAATCTCAAGTCAAATTGTAAGAATAGAAATAGCTGTCGAGAGAAAGCTCTAGGTATTTTTTCTTTCTCTTTTTGTTGTTAATAATAAGAGTAGTAGTAGTTATAAAAGAACTAACATTGAGAATGGCTGTTATGATAACAGCAAAAACGAAATTGGTATGGACTTTTGCTTTACAATTTCGATTATTCCTGTAACTTCATATATCTGCATACACGTTGTCCATTAGTTTATCTACAGATCTAATCTTTAAGTTGACCACGCCCACGAATTTCCACGCATCTCCACAATCCCACCCAAGATTCGCTTACCCTTTATAGAGAAAAGAAAAAATAGTAAGTATATGTTAATAATGCTTTGTTCATGAGCAAAGCTAATACATAATGCGCAAGTATGCGACCAAAAAGTTTTGCCGTTAGATTTTCTCAACGAGAAAGAAAAAGATAAACAGATAGTTAAAATTCAGGACCTCAGAGCAGGGAACGCCTCGCGAATATAGCGTCGTAGCCTACGAGACAAAGCCCCATTGCTCTTTGATATTCGCAAAGTAGAATTTCTATAAACAGCCCCGCGCAAAGGCCACCGTGGTCAGTCAAGCAACAAGACATGGACTTGCATGAGCGGCTCTGATGTATAGCTAACATGGCTCCTCGCCTTTATGGAGCCCAAATGAGCCAACGAAAATTCGCTTTCCGTCCGAGGCGAGAGGGCGCCCGACTGCGCGGATCGGCGTCGCATTGAAGGCCTTTCGCCGTTCGAGGCGCCGATACTCCGGCTTTGTGGGCCGAGGAGCGGAATCTCATTGTGTGCGGTTAGGGAGGATTAGAAGAGAAAGGTGTGTATCTGTGTTTGAGGCATTGTGGGTATGTGAGTGGATGTGCATGTGTGTGCGTGTGTGTGTGTGGGGGGGGGGTGCGTGTTGTGTGTGTGTTTGTGTGCGTGTGTGTGTGTGTGTGTGTGCGTGTATATGTGCGTGCGCTGTGTGTGTCTGTGTGTGAGCGCATGTGTGCGTGCGTATGTGCGTATATGCGTGTGTACGACCGTATGTATTTGTATACTGGTATGTGTATGCTGCCATCTACCGAGCGCGTGCGTGCCAGTACAGCATGTAGCGTGTGCGCGTGAATGTGCGGCCCGAGAGTCGCGTGTGGACAAGGACGGTGGGATTATAATGACTTTTTTATGAAAGGAAACACCGCCTCCGAGCGAATGAGATTCATGAGGGCAATCGCGGCCGTGATGAGTTATATTAGCAGAGGACGTAAGGAAAATAGCTCAGACTGTGTACACTTGTGAAAGTTAATCCTGGGGTTCATCTTGTGGTTAATAGGATGTTAATGAGGTTTAAAACACATTGATATAATACGGCGCAGACAGGTACTACCACAAGGTATTTACACAGACATATATTCACAGCCGTTTATAGAAACGTAGGAATATGTGTATGTACACAAAGATGCACTTTTGCTATCGTTTCCATTTGAAAAGAATAATATATTTGAACGAATATCTTAATCCCACGCACAGAAATGTACAGCAAACACACACACACACTCACACTCACACTCACTCACACTCACTCACTCACTCACTCACTCACTCACTCACTCACTCAACTCACTCACTCACTCACTCACACACACACACACACACACACACACACACACACACACACACACACACACACACACACACACACACACACACACACACACACACAAACACACATACAACACAAAACAAAACAAATAAAAAAAAAACACAAATGCAAACCAACACCTACTAAATAACACACACACAATATCCAAAATACCAACCCATCCACACCCATCCTCTCCCATTCGCACAACAAAGCGGTAAACCCACACAACGCCGCGTTATCTCCCTCCCCGTGCACCGAGAGGCGGCCAATGCGCACTCCATCTCCATCTCTCGGGGCGCCGCGTCCCCTCGCCAGACACAATTGCTGACCCGATACCGCTGGGCAGGTCTTCAGCGCTTGTCACTGGCGCGGTCGGATGCCTCATATTTGCCACTATTTTACTAAGCAGGGGTTCGCGCCGGCAGCCACCTTGCCCCGCCGCCCCTCGCCTTAAGTGGCAGACAGGGTGTGGTGAGGGAGGGGTGAGGGGGGAGGGGGAAGGGTGTAAGGTTGGTGAATGGAGGGACGTGAGGGGTGTGTGAGGGCGAAGGAAATTGAGAGACGGGGGGGGGGGGGAGAAGGTGTTAGAGGAGGGGGGAGGGGGGGGTTAGGAGGAAAGAGGGAGCATGGGATAGGCGCTAGGAGGAGACGAGGGACGGAGGGAAAAGGTGTTAAAGCAAGGGAGAAATGAGGGAAAAAGAGGGAGGGTAGTAGAAAGGATGAGGGAGATGGTGGAGGGTGTTCGAGGGAAATGAGAGGCAGAGGGAAAAGGAGTTAGGAGGCAGAAATGAGGGGCGAAGAGTGGAGTGTGCCATATGAGGTTGAATATAGGGTGAGGGAAATAGTGTCAGGTTGGTATAGAGAGAGAGAGAGAGAGAGAGAGAGAGAGAGAGAGAGAGAAGAGAGAGAGAGAGAGAAGAGAGAGAGAGAAGAGAGAGAGAGAGAGAGAGAGAGAGAAGAGAGAGAGGAGAGAGAGAGGAGAGGAGAGAGAGAGAGAGAGAGAGAAAGGAGAGAGAGAAGAGAGAAAGGAGAAGAGAGAGAGGAGAGAGAAGAGAGAGAGAGAGAGAGAAGGCAGGCAACGAGGGTGTAGGTTGGTTGTGAGAATGATGATTTCCGGAAAGGTGTATATAAGGTCCTAAGTCTATGGGACGAGGAGTGTAAACAAGGTGTACGTGAAGGGAAAGGGATAAAGGTAGGGTGCAAGGGTGACGGTATGTGTAGTGTAAGTAGAGCATAAAGAAAAAAAAACTGGAATAAAGGTAGCTTATAGAGGAGGAGAAAGGTTAGAGGTGAAGTAGAGAGAAAGAGAATGCTGCATGGTAGAGTGAAAGGAAATGGAAGGGTAAATAGAAGGAGAAATCGCCTCTCGTGCTGTCTGCTTTTGACTGTCGGTTCTCTATATGGTTCTTCGCGGCCGTGTTCCCCCTCATTACGCAGTCGGAGGCTTCGGGCGGCCGCTGCACATGCGGTTCTTGGCGAGTGGAGGCGATTTTGGTTCACTGGGCGGGGCGGTTATCTGTTCGGTTCGTCTCGTTGGTTCGTCTTGTCAGGTTATCTGGTCGGTTCGGCTTGGTGGTTCATTTCGTCGGGTTATTTGTTCGGTTCGTCTTGGTGGTTCATTTCTCCTAGTCGGTTCATCTGTCGGGTTATATGTCCGGTTCGTCCATTGGTTCGTCTCGTCGGGTTATATGTTCGGTTCGTCTCGGTGGTTCATCTCTCCTCGTCGGTTCATCTTGACGGTTTATATGTTTACCTAATCGGTTCGTTTGTTTGGTTTATCTTGCAATTCTTCTCGCAGGTTCGTCTCGTCGGTTCGTCTGATTGGATTGTCTTTTCGGGCTCTTCTTTGCCGGCTCATCGCGTAGGTTCGTTGTGTCGGTTCGTTTCTTTGGTTCATCTCGTCAGTTCGTATCGTTGATCCGTTTCGCCGGTTCATCTTCTCGGCTCGATGCGTCTTGTCGGTTCGTCTCCTCGGTTCCTTGTGTCCAGACGGTTCGTTTCGTCGGTTCCATTGAAAGTTTTATTTTTCCTGTGATCGTTGTTGTTATTTTTATCTTTTACTGAATCGTATTCAGTTGTTATTACCATTATTGTTGTTATCATCATCATTATTATTATTATCGTCATTATTGTTGCTATTATTATTATCATTGTTATAATTATTATTATTATTGTTATTACTATTAGTAGTATTATCATTATTGATATTGGTGTTGTTCTCGTGAATATTATTATCATTGTTTTTATTATTATTATTATTATTATTATTATTATTATTATTATTATTATATTTTATTATTATTATTATTATCATATTATATTATTGTTATAATTATTATTATCATTATTGTTATTATTATTATTATCAGCAGCAGCAGTAGCATTAGCATTATTATCCTTAGTATTGTTTTTGTTGTTATTATTATTATGATTGTTGTTATCATTATTGTTATCATAATCCTTATCATTATCTTTATTATTACTATTATTGTTATTTTCATTATTATCATTATGATTATTTTGATGATGATGAGTATTATTATCATTATTATCATTATGATTATTTTGATGATGATGATTATTATTATCATTATGACTAACATTATTATCATTATCATAATTATTATATTATTGTTAATGTTATTATCATTATTATTATTTTTATTTGTTTTGCCATCATTATTATTATCATATTTTTTTGTTATCATTACTGTTATAATTATTGTTATAAGCATAACCATTATTTTAATTTCATCATTGACCTTCATTGTTGTTGTAACTAATCAATATCAATACTTTCGTCGTTATTATTACTACTATTATCATTCTTATCATTTATACCATTACTATCAGTCAGGAAATGATAATCGGTATTCCGCTGTTGTTGTTTTGGCGCCGTTCTTGTTGTTCATCGGAAGCGGTTAAACGAATAATATCCCGAATAGGCCTACGGGAATTTGCATATGACAGGCGGAAAAGTCTCGTTACACCTTGAATGACAGAAATGCCTTCCGTCGTGTCGCTGACTTTGTGACGTCATTTCTACGTAACGGTTTTGAAGACGTCGAGTAAATGTCTTTTAAATTCTTATTGGTAATGATATTTAATGATGATGATGGTAATAATAATGATAATAATGATGATATAGTTATAAATGATAATGATGATGATGATAATGATAATGATAATGTAATATTGATAGTGATAATAATACTAGTAATTACAATAGTAATGATAATAATATTAATAATGATAATGATGGTAATAATAATGACAGTAATACTAATATTCATATTAATGATGAATGATTTAACATGATAACGATAATAACGATCATAATGAACTGACAAGACGGAGGACAGAGGAATAAGGAGAATAGGCGAGAATGAATAGAATTTAAAGAAAAATAAGAAGACGATGAACAAAAACAAAATATGATAAAACAATAAATGACAGAAAGAAACCAAACACAGAGAAGAAACGAAGAAGGAGAAAGGCACAACACGACAAAGGGGTAGATAAGAGAGAAAGGTGAAACTCTTCCTCCGAGATCCGTCGGCGGTGGGCGCTGCTCCCCCCCCCCTTCTCCCTCCCTCCCTTTCCTTCCTCCTTCCTCAACTTCCCTCCCTTCTCCCGCCTCCTTCCCCAATGCCTTTCCCTTCCCCCCCTTCCACCTCTCTCTCCCTCCTCCTTCCCCTTCCCACTCCCCTCCCTTCCTCCTTCCCTCCCGCCTTCCTTCCTACTTTCCTCCCCTCCCTCCTCCTTCTCATACTCCCCCCCCTCCGCGCCTTCCTCTCTCTCCCGAGCCTAACCCACTCCCCTGCTTACCATTCCCTCCTACGACTTCCCGCCTCCTTGTCTACTACTTTCCTCCTCTCCCTCTCCATTTCCCTCCCCCTCCCTACGCCTCCCTCGCTCGTTGCCCAGACTGTCAGTACCCACACACGGCACCACCGCCATTATGCACACTCGCGGGAGGGTCATACCGGGGTCTCCTCACCCACCACTCTTGTCCCTGGACGGCTCTGTCACGCAGCGGGGAGAAAACCCGATATTGTGACACACTTTAAGCTCTCCGGAGAGGAATGATGTGAGAGAGAGGCAGACGAGAGAGATAGAGAGAGAGAGAGAGAGGAGCGTTTCTGAAGGACGAGAGAAGCGACGAGTGGTGACGAGAGAGGAGTGGACGCAGGGGTGGTTTGGCCACTGGGTGAGGGGGAGGAGCGAGACTGCTGGGGGTTCGAGGATAAGATAGGATGATGCTATGAGGGCGACGGGTGGGAACTCTCGGGAAAGAGAGGAGAGAGGGGGAGGGGAGGGGAGTAAAGTAGAGGAAAGAGAGAAGAAGAGAAGGTAAAGGAGAGGAGAGAGAGAGAGAGAGGTAATTTAGAGTCGAGAGAGAGAGAGAGAGATGGAGAGCAGAGAGAGCATTGAAAAGAGAAGACGAGAGAGAGTAGAAGAGAGAAGAGAAGATGAGAGAGAGAGAAACCGCCCAGACTGTGAGAGAGCCAGGAGGAGAGAGGGGGGGGGGGGTGAGCTGTGAGGAAAGGAGAGGAGGGACAGGAGGGAGGGAGAAGGGCAGTAGGAGGGAGGAGGGTAGGAACAGACGCGAGGAGTGATAAGGGAGACCGTACGAGATAGAAGCAAGAGGTAAAGACGCAAGAGAGAGGCAGAACTAGAAGAAGGAGGAGAACAGAGAGAGGAAGAGAGAAACAGTCCCAGAGAAGTAGGCAGCAGGAGATGCGACACAAGAGGCAAACGCAAGCGAGATCCGACTAATAAAGTCATGGAGAAGGTTAGATACCAACAGAAGCGGAACATATACACGAAGAACCATGGCGCGGTACGTCAAAGATCGCCACGAGTCTACTCCCGCTAGCGAGAGAGCAGACAGTTACACTAGACTTCACTTCACGCAAGAATAGTGACCTTCCATGGAGATAGATGACAGGGAGAGAAGAAGAGAGAAACAGAGAAAGATTTGGAGAAAACAGAGAAAGCGGAGAGAAACATGGAAATGAAAGAAGAAATCATAGACCGAAAAACGAAAAGAGAAAACAGGGCTGTGAGAAAGAGAGAAACAGGGAAAAAAAGAGAGAGAGAGAAGACGAAAAACAAAAGAGAGAGAGAGAGAAAAACAGAGAGAGAGAGAGAGATTAGAGAGATAGATAGATAGATAGATAGAGAGAGAGAGAGCAGAGAGAGAGAGAGAGAGAGAGAGAGGAAGAGAGAGAGAGAGAGAGAGAGAGAGAAAGAGAGAGAATCAAATCGGACGACTGAGAGAGAAAACGAGAAGTTACAAAGATTTAAGAAATGAAAAAAAAGAAAAAAAAACTATTGCTTAAGAAGTGAGAAATTTTTTGAAGTGAAAAATCCGAAATCTAAAAGAAGGGAAAATTAAATTTTGAAGATTCGGTTCTTGAGTCATTAGCGCGCACGTCACGAGAGCAAGTCAACCATGACAACAAGAAGATCAAACAGCGAGGAAACGCGCTGTGATCTCAAGATAACGAAGCTCCGTTAATCGCCTGTGCAAGACAAGATCTCTCTCTCCGTCTCCTCTCGTCTCTCTCGTCTCTCATCTCTCTCTCTTCCTCTCTCCATCTCATCTCTCTCTCTCTCTCTCTCTCTCTCTCTATCTCTCTCTCTCTCTCTCTCTCTTCTCTCTAGTGTTCTTATTATGATCTCTCTTCTCTCCTCTATTCTCTCTGTCTCTCTATCTATATCTCTGGCACCTTCTCTATCTTCTAATCTACCTGTCTCTCTCTCTCTCTTCTCCCTGTCTCTCTTCCTTTTTCGTTCTTTTTCTCTCTTTTTTTCCCATTCTCTTTCTTTTTTTCCTTCCCATTGTCTTTCTTTCTTTCTTTTCCAATCTCCTTATCTCTTATCTCTCTTTCCCACACGGAGGCTGTGATCCCACCATCGCACGTCCGGGCCGTATTTGCATAATACAAGATATACGTCCCAGGGAGTGACTTTATAGGCGTTTAATAATTATACCTTCGGACATTGTGTAGCTGGAGGATCCTCAGGTGGGAACGCAGGCTCGGCCGGGCACCCTCCGAGGCCCAAAGAGAAGCGACAGTTACATGTTTTATCTCTTATCGGCATAAAACCTGTTTAATATCACGTTGCTCGTAAAGCGCGTTCGAATAACAGCTGCCCATTGACTGGGTAAGTTGGAAAAGCAATTAAATTTATCTGCATTGGTATTTTTCTTCTTGAGATTTCCGTGGGTCATTTCGGCAAAGGTGTAAATAAACAGTGTGTCACACAGCACACGCATAACACGCACACAGCACACACACACACACAGTCACCACAACAACACACACGCACACGCACACGCACACGCACACACACACACATGCACACACAGCACATCACACACACACACACACACACACACACACACATAAACAGCACACACACACACACACACACAGCACACACACACACACACACCACACACACACACACCACACACACCACACACACACATCACACACACACACCACACACACACACAGCACAACCACACACACACGACACACAACAGCACACACATATATATATACATACATTATATATTTATGGAATATCTAATGTATATATATATAATATACATATATATATATATATTATATATATATATATATATATATATAATATATATATGATTATATAACAAATTAAAGCCGTAAACGTTTCGAAATGATAGAGAGTATCCTTAACAACAGACAAATAGATTTTGACTTGGGGATGAATGGATAGGATCCCATATATAGATACACAGGGTTTAAATAAATACATTTAGATAAACGAAAGATTCTCAGTAGAAAAGAGGAAGAAAGAGGCAGGGAGAAAACAGATAGAAAGCGAGAAGAAGACGGATAGAACACGGACTGACATGTAGAAAAAGAGAGAAAGAGAAAAAAATGACAGCCAACAGAGACCAGAGATTAAAAAGAAAAGAAAGGAAAAAAAAAAGATGAAGCCAACAGAGACAGAGAGGAAAAAGAAAAAAAAATAAAAAAAAAAAAAAAGAAAAAAAAGAAAAGAAAAAAAGAAGAAGGTTAAAAAAGACAGAAAGAGATTAAAAAAAAAAAAAAAAAGAAAAAGATGCACAGACAGAGACAGAGAGGTTAAAAAAGAAAAAAAAGATGGACAGACAGACGAAGAAAGAAGAATTAAAAAAAAACAAAGACAACGACAGCGAGAAGGTTAAGGTGTAGCTCTCAAGTGGGACATCCGTGCAGGTATTAGCATACGCCAAGACTGACGCCTCGTGTTGGATTTATTAAGGGAATGACTCCAATGAGAAACTTAAATCGACTCAGCTGGATCGCCCGCTGCCAAATGTTAGATCAGATAAGGGCGGAAAGAGAGGCAGAGAGATGGAGGGCGTGGGGGGGGAGGGAGGAAGGGAGGGATGGGAGGGAAGGGGAAAAGGGATAGGAGAGACGAAAGGATAGGACATATAGTGAGGATAGAGACAAAAGCATAGAAGAGCAGAGGAGGTGTATTAGAAAGAATTATAGGGCAGGGAGGGAGGGAGGATAAGAAGATGGGAGGGAGGGAGGAAAGGGAAGGCGAGGAAGGATGGAGGATGGGAAGAGGGAGGGGGATTAACAGGACGGTTGGGAGGGGAGCTCGCGGGATTGAACGGAGAGAGAAAGATGGGAAAGGGGAAACGTAAATGAGAGAGAGGAGGCGGACGCAGGACAGGATAAACAAGAAGGCGGAGGGAAGAAAGAGAATGCGAGAAAGGATGGAGACGGGGATGGGGTTGGAGGCAAGGTTAAAAGAATGTGAGGAGATAACTGAAAATTGGATTAGAAAATAAGAGGAGACTTGGAAAAGGGAAGGAAAAATGCATGGAGAAATGAAAGAGAAGAGAATGAGAGACGGAGGGAGAGAGAGAGAGAGAGAGAGCGAGAGAGAGAGAACGACGAAGAGAGAGACGAGAGAGAGAGCAGAGAAGAGAGAGAGATAAGAGCAGGAGAGAGAGAGAGAGAGAGAGAGAGATAAAGGTGAGAGAGAAGGTGAAAAAAGTAGCCCCAGAATGTGTGTACGTGTATAGGTATGTTTCGTGGTGATGTTATCGGCGCAAGCTCCATCTTACAACGTGGGAAGCCGAGAAATCCCTTTGGTATTGACACTTGGACGGTCACTGGCCACGAGGATACCACACTCTCATTCCTTACTTCGATTACCCTCAGAAAAAAAGAAGAAATGGGGATAAAGAAGGAGAAGATGAGGAAAGGGAAGATAGGGGAGATAGGGGAAAGAGGAAGACAAGACAAGAAGACGAAGAAGATGGAGATACATAAGAAAAATCAGAAAAGAAAAGAAAGGGGAAAAGGAAAAAAATGAAGGAAGAGAAACCGACAGACATGAGGAAGAGAAGAGTGAGCAACGTAGAATGGAAGAAAAGAAAGAGATGATAATAAAACGAGAAGAAGAAAGGGAAGATAGAGGAAAGAGGAAGACAAGCTAAGAAGACGAAGAAGCTGAAGACACATAAAAAATCAGAAAAGAAAAAAAAGAAAAGGGAAAAGGAAAAAAATAAAGGAAAAGAAATAGGAAACGAATAAAGAGAGAACAACGTAGAATGGAAGAGAAATAAGGAGAAGAGTGGGGGAAAAAGGACATTGTTATTACACGTCTGACGAGCAGCACCATACCCTGACAAACACGCACGACCATCATGTACAATTATGAGCTCGAGAGACATGACCTTTATGGACACAGGTAGTGGGGTAGAGATGGCAGCGATAATTACTCGTGTTTTGGGAAAATGGTGAAAATGGTGACATGATAGTTACGAGAAAGAAGAAGAAGAAGGAGGAGGAGGAGAAGAAGAAGAAGGAAGAGGAGAAAACATACCGCTGTCTATGGTAACGGAACTATGTAGGACCTGAAGTAAAAATGTCCCCTTTCTTATTCTACTTCTTTTCTTCCTTTTTCAATGTTTATTCCTGTTCCTCCTTTTCCTCTTCCTGATGTTTCCGACTTCCTCTGTCTCTACAGTAATTTTTCTCCTTCCACTCTTCCTCTTCCTACTCCACCCCTCTCTCTTGCTCCTACTTCTTTCCCTCCTCCACCACACCATTCTTTCCTCCTCCTCCTGCTCCTTCATCTTCTTCCCTCTTCCTTTTCCCTTCCTTCCTTCCTCCTCCACCATCTCTTCCTCCCTCTCCCCTTCCCTTCCCCACTTGCAGTAATTTTTCTTCTACCACACTTTCCCCCTCTTTTCTCCTCCCTCTCTCCTCCCACTCCTCTTCCTTCCCCTTCTCCTCCTTCTCCCCCTCATCCCACTTCCTCTTCTCTTCCCCCTTCTCTCTCTCCTCCTTCTCCCCCTCATCTCACTTCCTTCTCCTCTTCCCCCTTCCTCCTCCTCTTCCCCTTCCTCCTCCTCCTCCTGCCCCCCCGTCCTCCTACTCCCTTTTCTCCTCCCCCCTCCCTTTTCCTCCTCCTCCCCTCCTCCTGCTCCCCCCTCTTCCCCTCCTCTTCTTCCTCCTCCTCCCCCTCCATTCCTTCTCCTCCTCCCCTGCCCCCTCCTCCTCCTCCTCCTCCTGCCCCTCCTCCTCCTCCTCCCTTTCCTCCTCCTCTCCCTCTTTTCTTCCTTCCTCCCTTCCCCCTTCCTCCTCCTCCCCTCCTCCTCCTCCTCCTCCTCCTTTTCCTCCTCCTCCCTCCTCCTCCTCCTTCCTCCTCCTCCTCCTCCTCCTTCCCATTCCTCCTCTTCCGACGTGCCGGTGCGTGCAAGAGGGTGACACCTTATTTCCCGAGCTTTGCATGCGGTGGGCGGCAAGAGGTTTTGTTGCGCTTCTACATTCCTGCGGCCGACGGGGGGCTGTGCGTCCTATGGTGTGTACGTTGCCGTGTGTGCGTGTTGTGCATGTTGTGTGTGTGTTTATGTATGTTGTATGTGGTGTGTGTTTGTGGATGTGTGGTGTGTATGAGTGTGTTGTAGGTGGTGTGTGTGTGTGTGTGTGTGTGTGTGTCTGTGTGTGTCGTGTGGCGTGGTGTGTCTGGTGTGTCTCTGTCTGTGTCTGTGTACTGTTGTGTTGTTGTCTGTGTGTGTGTATGTGTTATGTATGTATGTGTTTGTGTGTTGTGTGTGTAAAGGGAAATGAAAAGGGGCGGAGATTTCGAGAAAGAAAGAAAGTTGAAGTTGAGGAAAATGAGTCATTACGTGGTGAAAGGAGGAAAAGAGGAGAGAAAAATAAGGAGCCAAGCAATGAAAGAGGTAGATGAGAGGAGTAGAGAGAGAGACGAGAGAGATGAGGAGAGAGAGAGAGAGAGAGAGAGGAGAGAGAGCGAGAGAGAGATAGAGAGATACGAGAGAGCAGAGAGAGAGAGAGAGAGAGAGAGAGAGAGAGAGAGAGAGAGAAAGAGAGAGAGAGGAGACAGAGAAGAGAGAGAAAATAAGACATCAGACATTAGTAAAATCGAACGACCCCCCCCCCCCCACACTACACACACACACACACACACACACACACACACACACACACACACACACACACACACACACACACACACACACACACACACACACACACACACACACACACACACACACACACACACACACACACACACACACACACACACACACACACACACACACACACACACACACACACGCTTGACCTAGTCTCTGGTGCTGCTGAGGTCAAAGGAAAGACACAAGAGTCAGGATCACTTCCACATTACTACCAACCGAGACGTAAATTTTTTAGAGTTCATTAAATTTCATTAGCTGTAAATGCCACGATTAAAACAAGAAGAAGAAGAAGAAGAAGGAGAAGGAGGAGGAGAAGGAGAAGAAGAAGACGAAGAACAATACTATTTCTACTCGAGATAAGAGATAAGACCGACTTAAAAGCTGATGCAGACAGAAGACAGAGAGGGAGAGAGAGGGAGGAGAGAGAGAGAGAGAGAGAGAGAGAGAGAGAGAGAGAGAGAGAGAGAGAGAGAGAGAGAGAGAGAGAGAGAGAGTAGCTCAGGAGAGAGTTTTAATAGAGCCGGGTAGTTAAAAGTAGGTTTCCGCTTCTTAAGATGTAGTCGAGCTCTAGGTAGCCTCTTGGGAGTCTGCAAATGATATAATCCCAGCAGGTGACTCTATCGTGCGGGATATTTAGGTGAAAGGTGTGCCGATGATCGGGAAAAAAGATAACATCTGATTAGGTTGTATAAAAAAAGAAAAAAAGGCAGAAGCCACACTTCACGGGTGATCAGCCAAGCATAGCGAACCAGCAGTGTGTCCTCCCTCCCCTTCCCCTTCCTCTCTCCCCTCCTTCTCCCCCCCCCCCCTCCCCTACTTTTCCTATCCCCTCACTTTGCTTCCTTTCTCCTTAATTTTCTTCCCCTCTTAGCTTGTTTTCTTCTTCTTTTTGTTCTTCCTCAATTATGTTTTATAGCTTTTTCCCTTCATCTTATTTGATTTTTTTTCTAGGCTTTCTTGGTTTTATTATATTTTTCTTCATTTTTCATCATTCGTTACTTTCCTCCTTTCATTGTTTCTTCTATTTCCGTCTGGGTTAATTTTCTTCATTATTTTTTCCTCTACGAATATTTATTTATCGCCATTAATCCATTATACATTTTCTTTCTCTTTCCGTACGTTTTTTTTTTCTTTTTAAATCCTGGTCCATTAAATAACGGGTTTTGACGATTAACACATTAGATAAACCGAAGACTTTTACGAGATGCAGTTCATGAAGGGGATGCGCCGAATTCTCGTTTATTTATTCATGTGCGGAAAAGTAGAGCTGAAAGAACATAAAGAAAAAAGGAGGGAGAAGATAATAATGATGATATAATGATAATAATGATGATAATGATAATGATTGTGATAATAATGATGATGATGATGATAATTATAATTTAAATATGATGATAACTATAATGATGATAATGGTGATAGTACTAATGACAATGATAATAATTATGATACCAATGTTAATAATAATAGTAATAGTAATACTGATAACGATAATAATAATGATAAAAAATAATGATAATGATAAGAAGAAAAAGAAAAAGGTGAAAAGGGGGAGGAGGAGAAGCGAAAGACGAGAGGATAAGAAAAGAGAGAGGGAGATAAGACAAAAAAAGTAAAAGGATTTCATATTTCTTTATGGATTAGATGCGTTTTTTTTTTTTTTTTTTTTTTTTTTTTTTTTTTTTTTTTGCGCATTCTGAAATGTGCTCTTATGTACTTATGTGCTCAGCCGGCACGTCTGAGCCGCGTGTAGTACCTTCACGTCCTCAGTGCGTACGTCAGCCTGTACATTCACCGCCTGCCTCCGTCATCCTCCAGCACTTTCTTCGAGGGCGTGTGAGATCCTTGGCCGTTTCAGACACCGCTGAGACTCCTTGGCAGGGCGTCTTTTAGACACGTCTCTTGAACACGTTTCTTTATTTTTTATGGGATCTGAGTCCTTTGTTCATGATCCTTATAAATTTATTTTTTTTCCTTGTCGCTTTTCAATGCCGGTGAGCATATTCCGTATGCTTCTCATGACGACATTTATCATATTCTTTTGTGTGGCTCAGTGCTGGATATATATATATATATATATATATATATATATATATATATATATATATATATATATATGTGTGTGTGTGTGTGTGTGTGTGTGTGTGTGTGTGTGTGTGTGTGTGTGTGTGTGTGTGTGTGTGTGTGTGTGTGTGTGTGTGTGTGTTTATTTCTGTTTATAGAATCAGGTTTATCGGTGTATGATATATAAAGCATTACATCATTTTTTCTCTCTCTCTTTGTCTCTCCTTTCTCCCTTTTATCCGTTGCTGTCTTTTCATGGCGCGCTTGATTCCTTCCACGTCTGTTACTCATTGTCATCCAGCCTCCTGTCTCTCCAGGCCTGGAATGCACCTCCTACTTGCCGAATGCAAACCTTCCCCTCTCCTTGGCTTCCTTCGAGGATCCTTCTTCCCATCCTGATCACATCCTGAAGCTTCTCTCTCGCGTCGTCGCTGTAGGACATGCGCGTCCGAGGCATAAATCCTTCCCGGTCCCTCTCCGCGTGTCGAAGTGTCACCCGCTCTCCACGTAACTCGTTGACCCTCCTTCGCTCCCTCCTTTCTCTCCCTCCCCCTCATTTACTCCTTCTCTCCCCCTCATCTGCCTCTTTTCTCCTCTTCATCTGCTCCTTCCCTCCCATTCATCTGCTTCTTCCCTCCTCCTGTGCTGTGCTGGCGCAGTGGTAAGTGCTGGTCTCGCGATCTTGCGGACCTGCGTTCAATCCCACGCCCGGCCAGTGAATGGTATCCCCGGCCATTCCTTGCACACAGGGGGAGATTTGGGCAAAATAAAGCAGACAGTATGTCAGCAAAGAATATCCATTGTAACAAATGGAATTAAAACTAAAGTTTTTTTTTTAAATCTTTAAATCCTTATCTGCCTTTTCCCTCCCCCTTATCTATTTCTTCCTTTCCTTTTCTTGCTCATCTGCTTCTTCCCTTCCCCTCATCTGCTCCTTCCCTCCCATTCATCTGCCTCTTCCCTCCCCCTCATCTGCTTCTTCCCTCCCTCCCTCTCATCCTGTCTCTCTTTCCCTTCCATTTCTATCGTGTCCCCCCCATCCGTTCCTCTGGCTACCTTCCCCATTTCACCTGTCCTCCTCCTCCTCCTCACTTGTTACTTATATTCGCCCCTTTCACTCTCGTTCCTCATTTTCCCATCAGTCCCTCCCTTTCTCTTCCCTCCCTTTCATCTTCCCCATTCC
>NW_020870214.1:213121-228121 GCF_003789085.1 Penaeus vannamei | reverse complement strand
TTGATATTAACGATAATATTTATGATAGTAATTATAATAATAATGATAATGATTATAATAACAATGATGGAAATGATGGCAATAGTGATGATAATGATAATGCTAGTGTTTGTAGAATAATGATGATTATGATAAGAGTAATAGTAGTAGCAATACTACTAATGATATCAATAAAAATAAAAATAATGATATAATAAGAGTGATGATGATAATGATAATTATAATGATAGTAACAGTAGTAACGATAATGATAATAATCACAGTAATAATGATAATGATAATGATAGCAATATTGAAAAATGGCAATGAAGATAATAATTTTAGTAATAATAATAATAATGATGATGATGATGGTGGTGATGATGATAATGATAATGATAATAATAACAATAATAATGATAACAATAATAACGAAAGTAATGATAATGTTCATAACAGTGATAACAAAGTAATAATGATAATAATGATGATAAGGATAAATATTAGAATTATGATTGTTATTATTATAGTAATAAGATAAGAGCAGTGATGATATTGCCTGTAATGATGATGATAGTGATATTGATAATGATAATGATAGTGATAACGATAATGATGGTAATAATGACAATGGTATTAATAATGCCGTTGATGATGATGCAAATGATAGTAACGTTGAAACTTCCCCTGTAACGAAATGATAATTCAAGAAATTGTGATAATCAGAGAGCAAAACTGAATTTCTGTCTTTCAGTCTATCTCTCTTTACATATATTTATATATTTATCTCTCTCTCTCTCTCTCTTCCCTCCCTCTTTCTCTCTCTATCTCCTCTCCCTCTCTATCTCCCTCTCTCTCTATCTCCCCTCTCCCTCTCCCTCTCTCTCTCTTCTCCCTCTCTCTCTCTCCCTCTCTCTCTATCTCTCTTCGTCTCTCATTGTGTAAACGTGCGTTCATGTGTGCGTGTAAATCCCTCCCAGCCCACATACGTAAAATAAATATAAAGGCGGGCTGTAGAAGGCTAATTACCCCAGGTGCGGGGAAATCTTCCGTACGTTCACCTGAGCTCTCCAGGGGCAGCGCAAGGCCAGGTGGTGCCCAGGGCTCGCCGGGGCCGTGGGGACGCCTCTGCACACACCATCGTCAGAAGGATGTTATGATGGACTAATGAACCAGACCTGCAAGTTTATACCATACGAGATATTATTTTAACATCATTAAGGAGAATATTAACATCAATTAAGCAGCAGGTACGCAAGAGCCTCCCCGCATGCATCGTAGATTGCCTCTTGCTGTTTGTTTACCTAAGCGGCCGCGGCGAAGAGGAGGGCCGCCCGTGCACCAGGGCCACACACAGTCACCTATGACAACGGGGGTCAACATACGCGTCATGTGTGTCAATTAAAGACAAAATTAATGGTTTCTTACGTCTGCAACAACCTCGGGAGCGTGTACGTTAGTGAGTATATGTCCGAAGGAGTAGAGAGTGGTTTGGGCGACTCTGCTTTCGTAGCGATTCGTTCTTGCGTGGAGGCCGAAGCTCACTTGCTTCTTGACGGAATGAGCGCGAGGCGATGCCGGTGTGTGGTCGTTGAGTTATGGTGCGCAGAGGTAGTGGCCAAGTAATCTAAATAACTCATTACCATATCACTCTCGCCGCTCGGTTCTCGGCTCTCGCTGTGCCCACTTACCCATCCCTTCGTCCCAACTAAAGCCACAATTCGTAACTTTTTATCCCCGCTTTAATACCACCCACCGGCCGACACCAATGTTGTTAGCGAACACCGCCCATACATGCCACCTAGTACCCATGAGCAGCCATAATAACGGGTAGAGGTCGGTTAGCCACCAGCTCCTTGCGGGTACTTCGTGTTCCTCCATTTATATCCCCGCCTCTTCGAAATATCTCCTGGAGCAACTTGGTTTAAGAACACTTTCACGTTGGCCACGGATGTTCCACGTTCTCTCCTTAATAAATCATTAAACCTGTGTGAAGTGTGCTCACGGAGTCTCTCTCTCTCTCTCTCTCTCTCTCTCTCTCTCTCTCTCTCTCTCTCTCTCTCTCTCTCTCTCTCTCTCTCTCTCTCTCCTCTCTCTCTCTCTCTCTCTCTCTCTCTCTCTCTCTGACGTCACTCTTTTTCATTTGGAAGGTTCTCGCCGCACATAAGGAAAAACCGCCGCTGAACCTAAAAGCTTCGAAAACTTTGTAGATCAGCGGTTCACAGACTTTACTCAGTCACGTAACCATTGAATCCTTGCACCGGATACCTCTTGTATAACTAATATTTTTTACTATTACTTTCAGTAATATACATTAGAATTTACAATATTATTGGATCTTGCAAGGTTCAGATTTTAAAGTAAGATTAATAAATTCGCAGAAGCAGTATGTGATAAAGTTAATTGAATATGAGGAGTACGACTCGTATCCTCCACATTTTTTTCTTGGAACCCAGTTTGGGAACCTCCTTCCAAGACAGACGTGGAACGCCTCGAAGACCAGTTACACGATCCGCGAAGGAATGTAAGTTCTGGAGGAGTCGCTGCAAGTATCTACCAAATCGCAAGTCTCTGTCGTATATTTCTTGAAACTTCACTCCATGAATTTAGAATTTTCGGAATATGACTCCCCCATACCAAAAACCTAGCATGCGCTCTTATCCGAACGAGGAATATTCATGTGCACAAACCCCAGACAACTAGCAAGCTAACCTCCCACCCAGTCTCGAGCCCACCCAGAACGCACCTTAAACCAAGTACACAACCTCCCACCTAGTCCCCCGCCAATACCAAAATCTCCTACCAAATCCCCAACCAGTACCACAACCTCCCACCAAGTCCCCAGCCAATACCAAAATCTCATACCAAATCCACAACCTCCTACCTAATCCCCAGCCAGTACCATAACCTCCCACCTAGTCTCCAGCCAGTAACACAACCTCCCACCAAGTCCCTGGCCAGTACCACAACCTCCCACCAAGTCCCCAGCCAATACCAAAATCTCCTACCAAATCCACTACCTCCCACCTAGTCTCCAGCCAATACCACAACCTCCCACCAAGTCCCCAGCCACAACCTCCCACCTAGTCCCACAACCTTCCATCCTCCCAGTACACAACCTCAGACCTGGCACCCAGCCTCCCACTTACCACGACCTCCCTCCCACCCGCACCCAGCCTCCGCCTCACAGCGAGTGGGAAGACTGGTTCCAGTGACACTATCTAAGGATAAGGTCTCTTCCAGGACAACAATGGCCATGACCTGACAGCAAAACGCGTGAGCAGATATAACGACGCGTGGCCGATAGTACAGCACGTGACCTGATAAGAAGGCACGTGACTGATTAGGTAATGCTTGACCCAGAGAATGTATTTTTGCGGAAGCGAAGGCCGAATACAGTATGGTGACACGTTTGAGGTCGAGTGTTGTTAACGCCACTAACTTTGTTATTATTCATATTGCTAATATTTCTACTCGTTTTATGGCTACTACTTAAGCCGTTACTATTTCTATAGTTATACAACTACCAGCATAGTTACCCCGAATACCTAATTATGTAACCATTACTTCTACCACTACTGCTATTACTTCCAGTAAGATGATCATGTATGTTCTGATTATAATTCATAATTTCATCGTTGATAATGGTATTGATGATAATGATGGTGGCATTGATAATGGTCATTATTGTTATTATTATTACTAATACTATTATTATTGTTACTACCACCACTGCTACTATTACTACAGCTACTGCTAATACTACTACTACTACTAGTAATGCTAGTCCTACTACTGTTATTACTACTACTAATATTGCCACGACTATTACTACCACTACTACTACTACTTTTCTTTTCCTTCATTATTATAGTTATCATTATTGTTATCATCATCATCATCATCACTACAACTACTACTACTTCTGCTACTACTACTACTACTACTAATATTAGTACTACTACTAATCATTACCATTATTTTCAATCTATTAATTATCATTAGCATTACTGTTATTGCCGTTCTATTTTAATCATCATTTTTAGTCATTGTCACTATTATAAGTAGTCCTGATATAAACACAAGGCGGACAATTTTGCTTATTTCTTACATTATCATTATATTCCCAATGGTAATGGCAGTACTAATAATTACTAATTAGAGTAAAACGATGATAATGGTGATAAAATTTGAGGATCATTAAGATGAATAAAAGGGACAGTGATGATGATAGTCATGATATTATTGATAATGATCAAATTAAAAGAAAATGCCGTTATAGTTGTTTATACGACTATTAATTAATTCAATAGTATTATTCATTTTTATTTATCTGTTTTTTTCTTTTTTGAGAGAGAAAAAGAGGGAGAGAGAGATAGAGATAGGTAGAGATAGATAGATAGATGAATAGAGAGAGCGAGAGAGACAGAGAGAGAGAGAGAGACAGACAGAGACAGAGACAGAGACAAAAAGGTAGAGACAGAGGTAGAGAAAGAGAGACAACGAGAAACAGAGACAGAGATAAAGACAGACTGACTGAGGCAGAAAGAGATACAAAGAGAGGCAGAGAGGAGAGAGAAAGAGATAGAGCGAACTAATCGATGATACCGAAGTAAAAAATAAAGAGTATATATATATATATATATATATATATATATATATATATATATATATATATATATATATATATATATATATATATATATATATATTGCATGTATCCAGCCACCAGAAGTTACACCCGCTCATTCACCTCCTCATATTTAACTCACTCATTCATCTCCCCTCACCTTAATGCGACGAAACACATCTTAATGAAGTGACTAATTACTCTCCGAATTGTCACATTACCCGCTGAGCAAGAGATGAAGCCAAGAGGGTGTGATGCCGGGTTAATGAGATGACAAATTATATCTCATTGGGTGACACCATCGGCGCTGAATTGGCACCGCAGTTATGATGATACGGTACATTGGTCGGTATGTGGTGTATGGTGTTGGTTGTATGTTGGGGCTTTATGTGTGTTGTTTGATGGTTATGGTGAGGTTAGGAATGGTGATGAGGAAGATGGTGATGATGGTGAAAAAGATGATGTTGATTTGAGATGGTGATGGTGATGATAGTAATGATTATGATGATAATGACAATGTTGATGACAATTATACTGGTGATGAAGAGGATGATCGTAATGATATGATTGATGATGATTATCATAATGATGATGACGATGACGATGATGATAACGACAATAATAATAATAATAAAAATAATATTTATGATAATAATAGCAATAGGTAATTAGTAATTGTGATAATAATGATAATAGTGGTAACGATAATAATGATAATAATAATCATTATGATAATAATAATAACAGTAATAATATGATCATGAACTATGATGCCAACAATAACAGTAATAATGATCATAATGATAATAATAGTAATGATAGTAATGATAATAATAGTAATGATAATAATAATGATAATAATAATAATATTTATAATAATTGGAATAATAGTAGTAATAAGGAGAATAATGACAATGATAGTGATAATGTTATTATTGATAATAATGATAATTACAATAATGATAATGATCATAGTACTACTAATAATATGATAAAAATGATATTAATGATAATGGTAATATACTATTATTATTATTATTATTATATTATTATTATTTTTTTATGATCGTTATCAGTGTTAATATTATCATTATTATTATTGGTATTATAATCGTCATTATTATTATTATCATTGCTGTTGTCAGAATAATAATTATTTTATTGTTATTATAATTATTATTGCTATCATCATTATCATAATTGTTATTGTTTTTGTTGTTATTAATATCTTCATTAATATCATTATTATCTCTATCATGATCATAATCCTTATTATCATCATACCAACGATACGGCGCATATCGCTGAATTTATTCGAGGATAAGAATGTCCAAAATGATACAAGAAAATCTGCTTAGCATATAAGGATCTGTTGTGTAGTTTGTGTAGTGAAATATTTCCTTGTTTTTGTTCTCTAATGTGTTTCATTATGTAGGAATTCGGTCAGGATATATTATCTTGTCTCAACTTGCCCACTAACTACACACCTAACCACCATATCATTATGGCAACACGCACGCACATATACAAGGCAAACACACTCGCACAAAAAGCGACTCTCATAGAAAAAAAACGTACACGCATTCACACAGACACTCACCGGGACTACTCGCACACAAAGGAGCCAGACAGGTACTACATACCCAGGGAATAAACACAGCCCCAGGCGTGCCCCTACGGTCTCGCTCGCTCGTGACCTGTTCCCTTGCCCTTCCCCTCCCCCTCCCCCCTGCTTCTGCCCTACAGGTGTCTCTATACCCTTTCCCCTACACGAATACGCACACACACATATATATACGCACCTACATATGCGCGTATACTGAAGCGCACGCGTATGTATAAACACACACAAACATATACTCAGACTCACTCACTCACTCGCTTACTTTTTTTAGTTACTTACTTCCTTACCTACCCACTCACTCACTTAACACACTCATTCACTCACTCACACACACACACACACACACACACACACACACACACACACACACACACACACACACACACACACACACACACACACACACACACACACACACACACACACACACACATTCACACACGTAATTTTTTTTTGAAAATTCTTGTGTCCTACATTCAGTCCAAATCAACGAGGAAAAAAATCAGTAGGGTGATAGTGAAGGGCAATTGCGGTGTCGTGCAGGTGTCGTGATGTTGCCATAGCGCGTCACACATCGCGGTTTATGACATGACGCCTCTCTGTTAATTGCCATCGGGCGCCGCGGGTCCCAGGGTTTTACACCTTGCTTAATGCACCTTCGAGCCACGTACCTGGGTTCGGACAGGAGGAGGAGGAGGAACAGGAAAAGAAGGAGGAATAGGACATAGAAGGAGGAATACAGAAGGACATGGAAAGGAGAAATGTGAGGAGAAGAACAGGAGGAGAAGGAGAAACGAGAAAAGAGGAACAGGAGGAGGAGGAACAGGAGGAAGAGGAAGAACAGGAAGAGAAGGAGTAGCTAGAAAAGGAGGAAGATGAGGAGAAGGAGAAAACAAAAGAAGGAGGAAGAAGCAGAAAATGAAACCTAGAAAAAATGTAATAATAATATGACGTCGTCCTCGTAGTCATAATGATTATGACGATAATATGTACGAGGATGATAATAGTAATATAATGACAATAATGATAATGGTTATGATAGTAATAGTAGCAGTAGTAGTAATAATGATGATAATACTGGGAATGATAATTACGATGGTAATGAGATAGTAATAGCAGTAGTAATAGTAATGATAATAACGATGATAATGAAAACGATAATTAAGTTGGTGATGATAATGATAATAATATTAATAACATACATTAATAATGATGATAATGATAATGCTACTACTACTACTGCTACAAATAATAATAATAATAATAATAATGATAATAATAATAATAATAATATTAATATGATAGAAATAATAACAATAATGATGATGATACTAAAACTTACACTGACAGACCTAATAAGGATAATGATCTTAATTCTTTGCAGTCCACTGTGAAGTATAATGTACCGACAGCGCTAATCTAAATGCAATCATAACCAACAACGCATATGATGATAATGATGATAACATTGATAAGTTATAACATAATGAAGAAACCAAAGCTTATAATAGGGACAAAGACTTGAAAAGAGACACTAATCTGAAGTTTAACGCCGTCAGTGACACAGCTGAAGGGAGATGGCCCAGTGTTGACCGTCGAAGGGAAACAAACAACACCCATTTTCGGCGCGGACTCAAGGCGTTGAGATGTCCATTTCCTTTCACGACTTGCCACATCTTTCCACCGCCCATTTACCACCCTCAACCCACCTTCCCTCACCGGCCTGTCAATCTACGCGGTAATGGCTATGATACACAACAATCACGTCCTCGGAATGTTGAGTAATTGAAGACTGAGAGTGGCGGGAGAGATGGCGGCCGTAGAGAGACTCGGGGGAGATCTCCGCACCCTCGCACAGGACTCGACGTCTCTGCCAAAATTACGGGTCATTTTCTCGGCCTTTTTACCCTAAGGGACGCCGACTGAACCTCCCTCGGGAGCCTGGAGACGATTTTGAAGGGAGGCTTGGGAGTTGGGTGTCTCTGCTGGGATTCGCCTTTATGTCCCTCCGTCGTAAGGTCGAGATTGCCGAGACGCCGTGTTGGGGAGACTCGGGGCTCTCCTCATCGACAGGTGACAAAATGACGGAATCGCGGCGCGTCGACAGAGGCTGATGCCGGAGAGCGCTGGAGGTAGGTTGGATTAATGGCCACCTTCGAGAAAATTGGCCGCCCGGACCCCCGAGAAACAATAAAAGGCGTTTGTTTATTACACTCGAGTGTGTGTGACGCCTCTAATAGCTCTGCGACGGCTGACGACGCTGCCCGGCCACCTTCGCTGTCGTCTTGTCCATCACTCGCTCAGTTTTTGCTCTTTGGAGTTCTCTATTTTATATGTATACACACGCACGCACACACATACATATATATATTTATACACACACATGTATACGTGTGTGTGTTTATTATATATATATATATATATATATATATATATATATATATATATATATATGTATATAGACACACATATATATTTAAATCTTCGCTCCCTTATTCAAAGGGCGTCGGGCGGGGCACATGTCAGGCGAAGAGAGGAGCAGGGAATGGCCAAATCTACGAATGGCAGAATTTTTTAAAAACTTCACAATCCTACTGAATTTACTTAAAAGTTCGCCCGCCTTAGAGCCGCTTTGAATAATAAAATGTGCTTTGTCAAGGCTATTTATACAAATATTCATAGTCGCTCCTTTAAGAGTCTCCCAGAGCCTTCCGCAGAAGTTTTAGAAATGCCTTCACAAGAAGAATGCGAATATAAATCACTTTAAGATGCTGCACTGTAAGCGAAGTGGCGTCAACAGATGGTCAAATCAGCTTCATTTATCACATGACTATTTTCCCGTAGCTTTTTATGATTTGAAGTTTGTTAAGAATGCTGACCGAAAGGAGGAATTACGTTCTACTTGCCTCTGATGCAGAAAAAAGTGACCTCTAAAATTTTCACCCATTTCGTAAAACATTAAAAAATATTTTTCTTCGAATTCTCTGTACCTCATCGCCATTTTTTCCCTCTTTGTACTACCAAATATAGAAGATGAAAAATGAGAATTTTATATCGATACTGAATATAAGAAAAGAAAATTGTTTAAAAAAAATATTATCAAAAAGAGAGGGTTTAAAGAAACTAATAATAATAAAAAAAGAAAAACTAAACAGAAGACAATTTTATTTTGACAGATAAAAGGAAAATAATACACAAAAACGAAAAAAAGAGAATTTCCCGAAACTGCTAACAAAAAGAAACTTCGAAAAAAGAAGAAGAATGCGCAGCGACCCTCAGTGACAGAAATCGGAGAGGGTGAGCGCCGCCTCGCCCGCGACCAGACCGAAGCCCCGACCTGTATTGACATCTGAATTCGTGTTCTCCAGGCAATTCGCGAATGATAATGGTGTGCCTGTCATGGGAATATGATTAAGTCGTTGGGTACATTGTCCATTTGCATGTACGTCTTGTTTTGATAAGTGGGAAATTGGGGGAGTGAATTCTCTATCTTTTTTTATTATATAATTTTTATTCTTATTCTTTTTTCTTTCCTTTTTTCTTTATTATTATCAGTTTTTTTTTTTCGTGTGCGTCTGGTTGGTTTCCCGGAAGTCAGGTTGGGTTTCTAGGCAGAGTCTGTTCGCTTGGCTTTGGGTGCTGAAGGTTCCTCGGCAGATCTCGCTTCTGGTCGCTGGCGGTTGTGGCAGCGGTCAGTGGGTGAGGATAGTAGTAAAGAGGATAAGGATGATGATGATAATGATGGTGATGATGATGATCATGGTGGTGATAATGATAGTGATGATGGTATGATATGATGATGATAATGATAGTGATAGTGATGATGATGATGATAGTGATATGATATGATGATATAATGATAGTGATAGTGATGATGATGATGACTCTAATATTATTAATGATGATAATGGTAATACTAACGATAATACTTGTAATGATGATATTAATAATGATGATAATCTAATATGATGTTAATGATAATGTTAATGGAATCGATAATCATGATAATAATAATTGGTATTTCGAATCAACACCAATGTGGAAAATAATAAAATGTATTGACAATAATGATAATAATACCGATAACACATAAATAACTGATCTGTGACAGACAATTCAATTACTAATAAAATGTATAAGCAAACACACATAATTACAGCCTCGAAGGCATTCAACCTCCGCCCCACCCCCCTCAAAAAAAAAAAAAAAAAAAAAAAAAAAAAAAAAAAAAAAAAGCGATACGACAAACGGCTAATGTTTTGATTCGGAATTAGCATTCTCTCTTATCTCTTTCCTCTGGCTCTGTGTGCATCCCTCGGAGGTGAAGCCGCTTATGCTAATTTTGGCAGATTCTTTGTCGAGTGAGTTGTCTGCAGCGGCTACCACTTGGCCTCTGCTTGTTGCGTTTGAGTTACTGGGTGTATGTGTCAATGTATGCGTGTGTGCTGATGTGGTGGGTAGGGAGATGTGTGGGTTCGTGTGTGTGTGTGTGTGTGTGAGTGTGTGTGTGTGGGTTTGTTGTGTTTGTGTGTGTGTGTGCATTTGTGTGTTTGTTTGCGTGTGTTTGTGGCTATATGTGTATATGACATAGATTTTATTGGTAATTAATAAACAGAGGCCCAAATAGATATACATTCTTCTTATTAGTAGAAATGTACTGACTAAAATTGATATTTTCATGGTCACAGGTCTTATTAGTCTTCAGCCCATTCATGCATATACTGAATATTTCGTGACGGTGTTCGCGGAAGGACTTTGAAACCCTTACTTGGAAGCCGGGAACACCTGCTACATGATTTGTTGATTTAGTCATGAGTCTCACGCGGAAATTCGGCACAATTTACTACCATTCATACCATGGGTCTGATGTCCGAAAAAATACACACATATATCATCAAATTAGCCTTGACATATTTTGTTTTTAGCGCACAATTATGTTGTTGACAGTGCTATTTAGAGGGCGACGGCGATGCGTGCGTTATTTAGCGACTTGCGTGAACCCGGAGGAGGGCGACGGCGAGCCACGAGAGGGCAAAAAAGGCGCAATGTAAAACAAGGCGAGAACGCCCTCAGCGCGACCCGAGCCACGCCAGAAAGCAAGACAACTTGGCAACTTAGACCCCAGATTGAGTCACCCTGTTATTAATCAATTGATTTGATAGATGGAGTTTAGAATCAACCGCAGGAACACGAGTTTAAACAATTCTTGGCCCTGTCGAGAGTGACTTGCTTCTCTGAACCTTGCACAAACGACGCCGAAAAAATGCTAGGAGGAAGAGGAGGCAGGGGGGTGGGGGTAAGGATCTTAAGAACGTGCAGGGGGTCATAAATCAGAAGGGAAGGGAAGGGCAAGGGAGGCGGCAGGGTGCAGGGGGCTGGCGGCGGCGCTGGGCGTCGTTGTGGAAAGGGCGACATAGGGTGTGACACTGAGACATCGACAGCTGGTGATATGTCTTTTAATTATTGGTACAAGGAGGACGCCCTTCGCTCGCTTGTTAGCCTGGCACGACGCTAAACGGATAAGGGCGGAGCAGCCTAACGCACGGAGCTCCGAACTCCATCCCAGTCGCTATAACATTTCGAACGCCATTATCGGAGAGTGAAAAGATGCAAAACGAACAGACGAAAAGCGAGATGATGATGGGCCGGAGTAGCCTGATTCCAGGATAACACTGTGATGAGCACGACACCCGAGGAATTCCTTTAGAAAAGCTCCGCGTCGGGTCGTGCAACGAGCGAGGCTTAAAGAATGCCATTTGGGAGATTATTGACTCGTATAAGGTTATCGTCTGGCCCAGGCTGCAGCTCGCACCGCCTGATAAACACGGCTTTCGCCTGATGCACCTGCCTTGCAATCTTTATCGCCAACGAGCCTGCAAAAACAAGGACCAGTTATTTCACAAGATTGAGAGCTATAATATAGTTTGCGCAACTACGGGTTCGCCGACGCTGCCCCCAAGGATCTGCCGCCTTCTAGCTAATTACGACGGCCGTTGTGTGAACCACCGCTTGAGATACGACCGTCGGCCCGGGCGCTGCCGCCGAGGGCCCGCTCTCTCGCTGGATGCTGCGGACCTCATGCACACTCCCTCGGGATCATCATCATTATTTTTAATGCTAGACTCATCCCTGGAGTGCAACGGGTGTTCAAAGGATTGCACTGTCCGTATTTCTTTTTCTGTCCTAGTTATTTTTGTTATCAATGGAGATGCTGATGATATCCGCCTGCCGGAGCCTCTAGGCCTGTCAGTCACAGGGAGGGTTTTACGCCACCCTTTCGCCGCGGTAACAAGACATCACCATCCATCTTCTGTAAGGTCGACACTTGTAGAATTGACCCAGCGTCCTTGTGGGGCAACATTTTTTTTGCTTGTCTATCGGGAGACTGGTCATTAGTATCACCCGTTCCTCGTGCATGTTGTTATGCTTCCATTATATATCTTCATTCGTCATGATAATCAGATATTATCTCGCATAACCTTGGCAGAACAGAATCTAAAATTACCCGTTCAGATTCTTGTCTGAATATCCAAACCTTTATTCGCAAAGTGTATGCATTTTCAATTCCGGATTTCCAGTATTGGATAAAAAAAAAGAATGCTGATAAGATTTTTCCATCGCAAAAGTTAAATTCAGTTCGAGATCCGGGGCCTTTATCTGGGCCAAGATCACTCACCTTTCGCGGAATTCCCTCGCCGACACGTATAAATACCGTTGGCTCAAACGTCGCTCGAAACTCTTCCAGTGTCATTAGACCGCTCTTTCATAAGCGTTCTATTTATAGCTCCTAGGTTTCCAGTGTCTCATGGAGCGGGAGAGGAAGGGGAAGGAGGCGGCAGGGGAGAGGGGGGGCGAGGAAGAGAAGGAAGCAGAAGGGGCGGGTGGAAGAGGAGGGGGAAGGAAGGAAGAGAAGATGAGAGAATGGGGATGAGAGGAAGAAGAGGGGAAGGGAAGAAGAGAAGGAACGAGAATTGGGATGAGAGGAAGAGCAGGGGCCGAGGAGGGGGAAGAGGAAGAGAGAAGAATTAAAGGAAAAGGAGGGAAGGGGCGGACGACGGGAGGAAGAGAAGGTATGTGAAGTGGGAGGGAGAGCACAACCCTTATGTGATACAACTTCCTTGTACACGAGAAGCGCCGAGTCATTGTGTTCTGGCTCGGCAAACGGAACAAAAACTTACTTATTGTATCTGCTCCCTCGGATAAATGTCCCATGGCCACATTGTCCCGGCTTCGGAAGCGCCAGCGCGGCATTGCAATCTGTGTGCAAATGCTCTCATCATCACACCCACGTCCCGAGGGCGGGCGGTTCGGAGTCGGTCTCGCCGGGATTCACAATCGCAAGAGAGAAATTGAAACGTGGCGACGCAGGCGAGCCATCTGCGTAAACATCTCGAACTGTGCAAAAGCTGGAATACAGAGCAGGAAGTGAATTAGTCCCGGGTGAGAGCGGCGGCGGCGGGCGGCCGGACCTCCCTCCTGGAAGATAAGTGATGGCCGAAGTCCGTCCCTCTTCCTTGTTTGGTCACGCGCCGCTCGCCGCCGTGGAGAAACGCATCCATTGGAACTATAAAGCTCACGATCGATGGAAGTGGCTCGGAGATGAAATATAGGCCTCTAGAAAGTGTCTGAAGGCTCGGCGATTGGTAATTAGATGGCGCAGGGTCGTGGCAGTTGGCTAATCTGGGGGGATTTGAGTCGAGACTTGTTATGTGTTCTGCCGTTCGTCTAACCCGGAGCGACAGCCACCTCGGGTATGATCGGCTGATTTATGAGTCACGGCTTCGATGATTAGCCATTCAGAGATGCGCCGGCGCAGACGCAAACGACCTTTACCTCCAGCCGCGTCGAGTTACCATCACGGGGTGACAGGAGGACCCGAGGCTGGATGACGTAAACCATCACCCGTCAGACGCCATCCGTCACTGTCTCACTTACAATCAATATCCCCAGATGAAAACAATCCTTAATTACCATAACCACGGGTTGGTAACTCACATATTAGGCGGGATCACAGAGCAGAGCTCGCCATCGCGGGGCCCTCCATCATGCCAGTACCGGGCCCGCCTGCTCGCCCGCCGGCGCAACTGGACCGAATTACTCGACGATTTATCGACCTTGGAATGATCTCTCCAGAATTATCGGTGATGAGGTGCTTCACGGGGAACTAACTGAGCTTCGGTTGATTTCGTGTTGCTGGATTCAATTCGACGTTTTAATCCCCTGATGTTCCCCTCCCGCGCCCTGCAGTGGGGGATGTGAACGACGGAGCGCGGCGAAGACTCGTTCGCGGCTGGAACTCCTTGCTTCGAGTTGCGTCGCGAGCGCTGGTTCAGATCCTTCGGCGCTCGGAGGGACGTGTGGTATTATTCATCTGGGTCGTGGGCGGGGGGGGGGGTATTGGGATTCTGGGCCTAAACACATATTGAAAATTTGTCTTCATGGAATTAATGTTCAATATGTATCTTTTTTCTTTTGGTGCTTTCATACTGCCGTTTTATTGTTTTCCTCTTCCTTTTCTGCATCTCTCCTCCATCTGCGATCAATAATGCTGATGCGGTCTCTCCTAAACCTATTTTAAACTGTCATGATATATTCAAATCTATTCTGGTCGACTCTAATTAAAAACAACCGACCTTGATTATATTTCCAGCAACCGATGTCTGTTTTGTTCATTTAGGTTGTGATTTCATTTTATCATTCTGAAATGTATACATGTGCGTACGCGCAGGCACACACACACAAATACCGACACACATACGTATGTCAG
>NW_020870214.1:200621-210621 GCF_003789085.1 Penaeus vannamei | reverse complement strand
ATTATTTTCATCATTATCATTATTATAGTTATCATTGTTAATGTTACTAGCAGTATTAGAACTAGTATTTTTCTAGTTGTTATTATCATCATCAATCTATTATTATTCATTATTATATTATTATTATATTATTGTATTATTATTTTATTTTATTAATTAATTATTATTATTATTATTTATTATTATATATCTTATGTATTATTATAATCATCAGTCATTACAATTGTTGCTGCTGTTGATATTATTATTGTTGTTATTATTGCTATTATTGAAATTAGTGGTAATAACAATGATGGTAAATATAATAAAACCGTCGGTAATGAGTGATAATAATTGACAACAATATTTGTTGATACTGTCCGACAACAGTTAATAACAAATCTCAGTGATTAATGACAAGTTAATAATAATCTAACACGATACATGAAATTATTGATATTACTACTACTACTACTACTAATACCACTACCACCACTACTACTACTACGACTACAACTATTACTACTGACGTGGGTACTACTACCCCTACTCGCTGCTGACTATCGACTTAATATTGATATTTGATAATAATGATTATTATATTGATACAATATCATATTGATTGTATATTATCATTATGATAATGATAATGTTCATAATGAGAACGATAACAGCAATAACAATAATAATAATAGTAGTGATGATAATTACCATTATCATTAAGATGATGATTATCGGTATTATTTTAATTGATTTCACTACAGATGATTTCAACTCTGAAGATAAGTGATGCCAGTTTAGCAGACTTATTATAGTCCTTCGACATGCTTTTCTGAGACGTCGACATCCTGATACGGTAGATTTCAACATTTTTCTGATTGTTCAGGTTGTAATTTATTTCTTTTCTTTACTTTCTTCTCTTCCTCTTCAATTCTCTCTGCTTCTGACCCTTCGTCTTCGTTTTTATTAGAACTACGGTAGAACAGTACTGCCAATTTCGATTATAATGTGTATCTTAGCCGATTCCTTCAATCAATAGATGCCCTCTCGGGGTTAATCATTTGAATGAGTTAACTAGGCAGCTCTCTTTATTCTTAATAATCCGGTCCCTTGTAGCGGCATCTAGCACGCTGCAAAAAAATCACAACTACTAAATAATGGAACTTTCGGAACTCCTTACCTTTCTTCTACCATTTACATAGTTATTGAGGATGACGCTCCCGCCACTTCCGCGCCTCCCGCTCGTCTATAATCAATTTCAGCTTGAGCTGACACTGTTTCGTCAGGTCAGTGCAATATTCGTGGTCCTGCCTGTTGTTTCGATCAGCATGCTCGAGATATAGCCGCAATGTAACTGGCTCGGCTGACCTATGAGGGAACTGTTGCTTTTTTATGCCGGCATTGGATCGTGTCTGGCAGATTGGCATAGCTCTCCGATACACAATCTGCTCTCTCTCTCTCCTTTCCCATTTCGTTCTATGAGTCCTGTCTGTGCTGTCTTTTTCTTTGACTGTCTCTCTTTATTTATCTATCTATCTCTTTATTCACTCTCTCTCTTTCCTTTCTTCTCTAATCGACTCCTGTTGTACTTTCTTGTCTCTCTTCTTTTCTACTTTCTTCTCGTTAATCTCCATCTCACTCGTCTCTCGTCTCTCTCTCTCCTCCTCTCTCCTCTGTCTCTACTCGCTCTCTCTGCTCTCTCTCTTTCTCTTCTCGGCTCTCTCATCATCTCGTTCTCTCCTCTCTCTCTCTCTTCCTCTCTCTCTTCTCTCCTCTTTCATCTTTCTTCTCTCTTCTTCTCTCATCGCCTCTCCGTCTCCTCTCCCTCTCTCTCTCTCTCTCTCCATCGCTCTTCTCTCGATCTCGTCTCTCTTACTACTCTCCTCTACTCGTCTCCGTCTTCTCTCTCTCTCCCTTTCTCTCTCTCTTCCCTTCTCGCTCGCCCCTCTTTCTCATTACTCCCCCCCCTCTACTCATCCTCTCTCTCCTCCCCCTCTCATCATCATCCGCCCCCGAACCTCGCGCCCCCTCCCCTTACAGCCCCCGCCCCCCCTTCTCTCTCGTCTCTCGCTCTTGCTCTCTCTCTGCTCTCTCTCTCTCTCCTCTTCGATTCGTCTCTCTCTCTCCTTCTCTCTGCTCTTCATTCTCCTCTCTCTCTCCTCGCCTCTTCTCCTCACCATCCCTATCACCCCTCCCTCCCGCCCTCCCTCCCTCCCCTGCCTCTCCGCTCCCCCTCATCCTCCCTCTCCTCCCGTCGCCTCCTCCACGTCGCCCCTCCTCTGCCCTTCCCTGCCCCCCTGCCCCCCCCTGCCCCTACCCCCCTCACTCTTTTCATACGAGGGGACATTTCTTGTAACTTCACACCGTGTCTTACACAGCTCGAATGGATGGGATCCACCACTCTATCTTGGATTGTCAAGCCCCCGAATTTTACGCGTGACTGATAATAAATCGTCACTTTTACATCCTTCAGATTAATAATTGATCGCCCAGCGCCTGAACATCAAGGTGCGACACATGAACACCTGAACAAGTTGACTTCAGTAAACATCGCTTGTGACGTGTTGCCTCTTGCCATAAATGCCAGTGTCGCGCTGCCAGTGTTTTCTGAATAAATTCATGATTGGAATTTGATCCTTGTTTAGATAAGAACAGGTTATTGGGAATGTTAATTAGCAGTGGAAGATGGAGCTTATTGTGGGTAACCCGCGTGTATGTTTTTATCAGGTTTCCGCGCAATCTCTTGTATAATTATTTTGATAAGGGCTGTAGGTAATCGTTTTATTTATCTATATTATTTCTTTTAATCGTGGTTTTGAGTTTATTAATTTCGGATGTGTCTTAGTTCGGAATGAAGAAAATTGAATATTGAACATTACTTTTTTCTGATAGCCTTGCCCGCTTCCCCATCTCCTCTCTTTATCTTCTCTATCCCTTGTTCGTCTTATATCTTCGAGTGAATTAAAAGATAAGTAAGATAGGCTGGAAAAGTAAAGATGTCAAACACATGTATACTTTGAGGGTCCGTGTTTGTATAGTATGCGGTGTTATCTGATATACTGCATGATGGAAATGTATGATTAAGACAGGATACCTTCTCAAATGCGAGTGATTGTGTGTGTATGTGTTTGCCACATTTCTTTTTATTATTATTTCATACGTATGTCTACTTTCCTGTCTATAAATTGAACTCTTTCTTCAAGGAGAAAGAAAAAGTGATATAGTTCCCAGTCATAGTTACCCGTCATCAAACCAAAAGCCTTCAAGCTTGACTACATTCCCAAAAGGTCCCTTTACAATTGTTTTGACCCTTACGTGTTTTCATTCTCCGTGTGGATCCAGCGAGTTCCAAATCCAATTCTTTATGTCGCTAAGCTCTCTCGGGGCTGTCTCAAGATCCGCTTTAATCTCCACTAATTTTGTTTGGAACCAATTTAAATCCTCTTTATTTCCGCCAGCGCCCTTTGTTCCCGAGGTGGCCCTGTGGCCTCGCGAAAGGCCGTGGTGCTTGTGGACACGAGCGAGGCCAGAGTGAACTAGCCGTGCAGGTCTCAGTGCCTTGTTGCTCTGTCCAGGGGTCCTGGAGGATCTGCTTGGCGAGTTGTTTTGTTTATTTTATGGTTTATTAGTTGCTTTACGATTGTTTGGTTGGCTAGTTAGGTTGCGGGATGAGTAAGGACTGATCGCCACCCGATTTTGTTTCTGTGTGATGTATAGGTTCATCAGGAGAGTGTTGTGACGCCCTCTAGAGGGTCCGTCGCCTAGAGTGGCGATTGAGCAGCAATTGGTTTTGCAGGTATGGCTCGACGCCCAAAAAAGGGCAGTCCAGGTTCGAACGAGTTCTGCATCCGCTTCGGGTAGATCAGTTTTTTTTCTTCTCCTTAATAAGCCAAAGGTATGGGTAAAGTGTAGTTTAGTGTAACGCCTACTTTTTACTGAAGTGATTGTCCAGGCATGGAAAAGCATCTAGAATGTGCGGTGCCTCTTGCCTGACACGGCCAAGGTCTGGCGCTCCGGTCGGCGGAAGGCACCCACGTGTGGGCGAGGTGCTGTGCGGGGCAGCGGGCGGGTAATGACAGGCCGGCTTCGCAGTTGCGTGTTGGACCTGTGCCGCCGTGAGTTAATGTGCCCAGATGATCACTGTGGCGGGCTCACTCCTGCGCGTTTTATCGTCTTCATCTATCAAGAGATTAGCGGGGAATTCCCTTTGAGCTTTTCGAGACGCAGTAGCTTTATGTTGTGCTAAAAGATTATCAACTTTGCTTTGGGTCTCGCAGGGGTTTTAACGTTTCATTTAATACGGGCGAGTGACCGGTTTTCATGACCCATTCCCGGGTCACGCGGATCTCGACGTGTCTCTCACTCCCTGTGAAGCTTAATCTGAAAGGATTTAGCGAACAAAAAATGTTTTATCAAAATTGTGAAAACTCTGTGAGCACGAAATGAATGATTGAATAAAGGCAGTGGGAGACTATTTAATACATTTACCCATTTTTGTCCTTGGCACCTTGCGGCACCTGCTTACGTACATCATTGAATAAAACATCAATGATTATATATCAACTTCATTTTATATTTATTAAGGTTGCGGTAAGATACGAAAAAATCTGAATGTTCACATTCTTAAAACTGCATTCGTTGTAAATATTGTTCTATTAAACACCTATTTTTTTCTCTTTGCAGGTGAGTATGGCGGAGCAGACGACACGATACTATATGGATGATTTAAGGTATTTAGTGTATGTCGAAGTATAAACATATTTTGCACTCACAAGCGTATGCATACCACACGAACACACACACACACCTATATTTACATATTTACATGGATTTGCATAAATAAATATATTAGCACGCAAACAAATACGCAGACACAGGTTAACAAACACACAGACCAAATCTTTAAATAAAAAGAAATAAGAATGAACAAACATAAACACACAAAAGCACGCAAGAGCACGTACATACAGAACACAATTGCCAAGACGCTGTTAATACGAGAAGACAGATCACACGTACCTTTCACGGCGGCTTGTGTTTGTGTCTCAAAGGCTGTGCGAAGGGTTCAAGAGGGCACCCTGTGTGGCCCTGGGTAAGGGGAGGTCAGTAGCGTCGTCTGTGGTTTGAAGCGCTAGATGTTAAGCACCTGTTCAGCTGGCCGTTTTTCAAATGGAAATTTAAAAGCAGCCCTAGTACACAACCTGTATATAGAAGCTGTAATTATTTTCTAGTTAGAACAGGTATTCCAAAACGAGTGTCTAATGACAGGGTTGCGTGTAAGGGCAAGAGGAGGACTGACCTTGTCACCACAGGTCTCTCGGAATCTTGTCACTACAGGTCCTTCTTTTGTGGCTCTCGTGGCCTGCAGGCGTGCTGGGGAGTGCATGGGCCAGTGGGTCTGCTGTATATGCATAGCTCTACGGCGTTGCAGGCTGGGTCGAGGGCGGCAGGTCCCGGCTAAGCCTGTTTCACGCGGGAATCCACAGGCATAGCGGTCGACAGGGTGGGCCGTGTTTTGTGTAACGATGGCCGTAAATAATTAGTAGGTAGAGCTGTAGCCGAGCCTTTAAAATTACGGGGTGGGCCACGGTGTGGGTTTGGGTGGGCCTTGGCTGATGGTTCTAGGGCTTGTGGGAAGGGGGAGGAGAAGGATGAGGAGGGATAAGCAGAAGAAGAAGAAGAGGAGGAGGAGGAAGAGAAGAGAAGAGAAGAGAAGCAGAATAAGAAGTAAAAGAAATAGAGAAGAAGAAGAAGGGGAGAGGTTGTAAGAGGTGACAGAGGAGTGTGAGAATTAATTGGGGCAACGAGAGGTAACACATACACAAAAGGCAGAGTTTCCCCCCGAGGGAAGTTACCCCGGTTGTTATTACACGGAAAGTGAGAAGATCTGGTGGGCCTCGTCGTCGGTCACTCGTTCGTGGGAAAGTTTAAGAAATTCGGAAAGGAAAATATAGGGGACGGGAATTGCGGGTGCTTAATTACACCATGAAAACGCTTTAATCTTTTCATGGGGATTAATGAGAGTTATTTAAGGGGACTGATCTGAGTAAAACCATTTTAGAGGGAAGGGGAAGGACTGTGCTGTCAGGATTTCAGATTTCAAATGATGAGTGGAAGTAAACGAAACTATTTGTTACTATATACAGACATATAAGTGTGTGTGTGTGTGTGTGTGTGTGTGTGTGTGTGTGTGTGTGTGTGTGTGATGCTATGGTAAGAAAACCCCACAATGCACAAACTAGATTTATTGAAATATATGAGACAGTTTCGGAATGCTCCTGAAATCCTTCTGAAGATGAATTCCAGGAATATTCCGAAACTGGTGTCATATATTTCAATAAATCTAGTTTGTGCAATGTGGTTTTTTATACCATATATAGATGTGTGTGTGTGTGTGCGCGCATTTGATCATATTTATTATAACTTTAATAGTAGAGATAATAATGATAATAATGATCGTAAAAGATAACAATGATAGTAGTGATAATGATAATAATAATATCGATAATAATAGTATGATAATACTGATACTGATGATTGTGATGATGATGATGATAATCATAATGAAGCTGATGATAATAATGATACTACTGCTGCTACTACCACTACTACTACTTTGACTACTACTACTACTAATAATAATAAAAATGCTAACAATTATAACAATGATAATTATTATTCTAATGATAATAATGATAATAATAGTGATAATAGTAACGATCATAATGATAATAACAATGGTAATACTAAATATAGTTATGGTGATAATGACCATAATAATATCACTCGAACACAAAACCCGGAGAGCGGAGCATCGTCCCAGACAAGGCGCGCGCGATCGTCGCCGCGCGGAGCACCTGAGCGCGGAATCTGTCCGCTCATGAATATCGCGTGAGAGGCGACAATTTGGCTGACAACGTTTTGCTCGTTTAAGTGTAAAGTGGCGACTCATTATTCGGGCTGCGCGCTGTGGTTTGTAGCCGCTGCCGGGCTTCAAGTGTGCCTCCGTCTCCACCCTTCGCCCGCGGGCCCTGCTGCCGGTGAGAACCCTCCCCGCCAGGGCTCCTGAGGGAGGAAACCGACACTACTTGGAGCGCCTTCTGAGGTGAGGGCCGTCCGTCTTGGCACTGTCAATGCCAGAAGGTGAAGCCTGTGGTCCCTCGAGAGTGCCATTCTCACACACCGCCGCTGGACGATGTAAACAAGACATCGAAGAGCGACTCAATGCATTGGGCCTAATTTGGGACTCAGATCACAGCGCCTGGAGTAACACGGGCCAGATAGTGCCTTTGCACCTCCGTCGTTGCGTCATCACCTACGTGTGCAATACGAGTAGATCAGAGAGAACACTCACTAGCCGTTGGTCGAAACGGATTTTTGATATAGTAAAAAGATGCCCTCAACAATGGACGTCTTTCTTATTAATACTAGATCCTTCAAAGATATTTTTCAGGCCCAGTCTTTAAAAACAATCGGCACAGTGTGTGGCATTGCATATAAGTCGTCTCCCAATTGTGGTCACATTTATGAATAAGATATTAGAAGGTGCTGTTCAAATCGGGAGATTGTAGATTTAGATGGAGCGGTCGATTTACTTGATATTTGCACATAAAAGGCGATCAATTCGGTAATCAAACACAATGCATCAGCAAGAGGCATATTTATAATGTATCGAAATTCATTGAGAGATCAAGATATGGAAATTCACTAGAAGGGCCATGTTTATTATGCAGTAATCGTTATTTTTATTGGAAAATATAAATGTGTGAACACGTTAAAGATAATTTTAGATTTCCTAGTCTCTGAAGAAAAAAACGTGAACACAAATGAATATAAAAAGAAAAATAAGAACAACGACAAAACAGCAAGAGATATTGCCAGATAAAGATTCCAAATGTATTATTTTTTTACAACCGAAACAAACTTAAACCTTCATCGAGAAAAAGAAAAATAAGACAAAAAGAGAAGGAAGAAAATAATGCACGTAATGGACCCCGAGTCAGTGAAGGCGGCAGTACCTCGCCGGGTCCAGCTGTCAGACGCTTGGCAGGGTGACGGCAGGGTAAGTGAAAGCGGGTAGGGAGGAGGGGGGGGGGTGGAGGCAGGGGGATGCCGTGACGGACACCCGGACCTTTGCCCCTTCCCCCCTCCCCCCTCCCCCTCCCCCCCCTCGCCCTCTCCCCTCCCGGATACGTTGATACTTTATTGTCCATTCCAAGGTGTAAACTCGGAACAGCGTGACTATAAACCGGCGTAAAAACAAAGAAAAAAGGAAAAGAAAAGAAAAAAACGAGAGAGAGAGAAGAAGAAAAAAAGCAAAAATGCCAAAGAAATTTTGTGTCTCTAAATAACGTTAATTGTTACTCGTCCTGCGAAATTTGCATAATTTAAAAGCGTCCTTCGTGAAAGACAAACTTCAATCAAGCCATTACTTACATTACACCTGTTACTTCACTCCTTAATGAAAGTGCTCAATGCAGACAGTATATTCTGGATAATGTACACCTTTTGCAAAGTACTAATCTCGGAGTACATTGTAATGCGGTAGGTACAAGACGCACATGACAAATGTTCTTCAAATAGCTATGATTTTATCTCTTAACACGCTGCTAAGAATAAAGAGACGCAGTCACTTCCTCAGGATATATTTAACGTATCAAGGCGAGAAAGTATCTCCCATCCATCAGGTCGGTTCATGTGTTGTTTTTTTAATGAAAAAAATGCCTTTGATTTGACGAGCCGTCTGCGACACCGGCAACCTACGTCATCATTACGGGTAGTTCGCTAATTTGCATATGATAACACGTGCGGATGCAATGTATTATCCGAATGAGATACTTCAGTTTCTCGAGATACCCCATCGGTCTTATAATTCCGGTCTTGATGAAGCAATTTGCAACGCCTTAATACTGAGTGGAAAGCGCTAAGAATTGAGGTTTTTAAGACAATTTACCGATTCGTACTGCAGCGTAAGGTGGAATTATCACACACTTCCTTTTCAGTTAATTTTCATAAAAAACTCGAAGATACGAAAGTAATGAAAGTGAATTATAGTGAAAAGAATCATCTTTAGGGAGATGATTGGAGGTTTCGCTCTAACCAGGGAGATGTATGAATGCATTCTGCCGGAAGGGCGTTGCATGCAAGAGCTGTGCTTGATGCAGGCACAGTGCTCCCAACGAAGCCATCGCAAGATGAAAATAAAGAAATAGCTAAAAGTAAACTAGTGTTCGGGAGATTTCAAAATTAGATATAAATGTACGATAAGAAAATGCAGATAAAAGTAAGTGAAACAAAAAACTCGACCAGTTTAAGGGACGTGAAATACTGCCTAGAATATTTTTTGAGGCCCAGTCTATGCAGTAAGTACGTAAGATTTAGAACCCATACAACGACGTCCTACTCTTGGGGAGCCCGTGGCCTTACCCAGCCCCCCCCCCTCTCCCGAAGGGCTCCTTCCGAAAATGGTTCGTGTTGCCCCTCACAAGATAATCCCTCGGATCCGTGTAAGTGTTTGTGGTGTCTTGCCGTCCCTCGGAGGGTCATCTGAGCGACCTCGGCGGAGCAGCGGTGGCTAGGATGTCCTGTGTTTATTCACCTGCATTATAAATCAGGTCATCAGATGACATGTCCTGGATAGATTAGCTGCGCTGAGGGCTAACAGCGCTTTCCGGATTAGGAGGAAATGTCTGTTATCAAAATCTCTGTCATGCGCAGATGTTCATAAGCCTCAGGAACCGAACGGAGGCCAAGGACTCGTCGGATAAGGAGAGGAGGTTACGCAAGGCATCCGTACCTTATCATTTGCCGAGAACACTCACGTCAAGGGCTTTAGGGCGCCGCCCCTTAACATGATCATGAAGTGTGGTTTAGGACGACCGCCTGACTTGGCCCTCCGCGATTTCAAGTTCAGCTTAGGGAGTTGTTCCGGGTCAGATTTTGGGCGAAACGGCTGGGCTTAGCTCCCTTTTCGTCCGATCTGCTCAGCGACTCCCAGGTTATGCTTGGGCGCGGTGACAGG
>NW_020870214.1:193121-198121 GCF_003789085.1 Penaeus vannamei | reverse complement strand
ATCATTGTTATTAAGATGGTTGATATTTTTATCATTGTTTATTATCATAGTTATTTTTATCATTGTTTATTATCATAGTTATTTTTATCATTGACATTTTATTATAGTTATTATCATTGACACTTGTTATTAACATTACTGTTGTTGTTGTTGTTGTTATTGTTGTTATCATTTTTGTTGCGATTATACTTATTACTGTTAATAGTAATAGTAATTATAATGACAATCATAAAGATGATAATATCATCATTATTGTTTTCATTGTTATTATAATCATTATTATTATTATCATTGTGATAATGATAATGATGACAATAATGATGGTAATGATAATAATAATGATGATAATAATAATAATAATAATAATAATAATAATAATATAATAATAGTAAAATGATAATGATAATAACAATAATGATAATAATAGTAATGATAATGATAATGATAATAATAAAAATAATGATAATGATAATAAGAATAATAGTAATGATAATTATCAGTAGTAGTAGTAGTAATCATCATTATATCATCACTATTATTATAATTTATTATCATGATATTATTATCATATCATATTATTATCAATATATTGTTTTGATTATTATTTTATTATGTTACTACTATTATCATTATTATTATTATCACTATTACTATTATATAGTATCATCGTCATCGGCATCGTAATCGTCATCGTAACCGTCATTATCGTGTCTGTCAATATAAATACGATGACACAACTGTTATATATAGTGAAAATATCGGTCTGATAGCTGAAAAATAGAGAAAATTCGAACACAAAACTTTACCTTTCATGTCATCATCATGGACTTTGACAGTTCATTCTCACACTCTTCATTGCCGTAGACAGTGTTAGATCTCTGTCAAAACTTTTGAAAATGTAACAAAATATTTTCGACAGAACGATTTGAGAGTAGAGTATGCTTACAATAAAGGAATTCTAGACGGAGTGAAGCAAGGCGGTGTGGGTTCCAGTTCTATTTGATTTTCGAGGTTTAGCATTAATCTCACATTCTGATTGAGGACTGTGTAACCAAGGTTTTCTAAAAGCCAAAGTAAACGACGAAAAAAGTGAACATCAGCTATCTGCTCTTTGCGGATGCTGCGGTTTTCATTGAACTTCCTGATAATGATCTTTGAATGGTTTAGGGTTGGTTCGCATCAACATGTAAAGGCCTCAACAGGAGATAAGGTATGGATGTGAACGAGTAACTTCACAACGACTGTGATTGTGATTAAGATAGAGCATCGAAACTTATGTCTAATGTCCCTTGTGCTGTGAACATTTTCGTTCTCCTTAATACCTTTTTCTAGAACAGGTAGATATGTTCACCTACATGGCCTCAATAGTAATCGCCAAGATCTCCCTTTATGAGAAAACCAATGTACACATGTCATTCTAACCCCAAAAAAGAGATAATGGCCAGACTTTGAGAACTGACTCGGAAGAATAACAACTTAAACAGATGTGGCTATGATTAAAGGTTCATTATCTTGTGTTCTCAGCTCTCTAGTGTACGCAAACGAATCGTGGACAACGTACGCGGAGCAAGAGAAACGTCTAAATTTACATGCGATCTCTGATATGATTGCTTGATCCAGATTGTAAAGGCAAGTGTGTCAATGTTGCAGAGCAAGGATATTACTCTCTCCTTACTCGAAAGAGATAGCGCGTGTCATACGAATTGAAGAAGATAAAATCTCAGAGCAGCTACCATATGGCGAGCTTTCTGAGGACACACGCAACAGAGGGCGCCTTCTCCTTTGGCACAAAGACTCTTGCAAGTGGGGTCTTAAACCCACAGAAATCAACATCAATCACATGGAATGACTTGATACAAACAAAGACAAATGGCATCCTGTTGCACACGAAGCCATCTATCAAATAACGTGAAGATCCTCATTACGACCACCTTGCACAGACGGGCAGTCAAAACAAGGGAGTCAGGCAGTTGCGGACATTTCCTGGCCACTTTAACTTGCTCACGCCATTGCTGTTGAGAATTGGATTCTGTAATTATGAAATTATGTGTAAAACAAGTGATACTGATAGTGACGATAGAAAGGATGATGACGATTAATACCTTATCTATCTAAAACTGTTGCAGACCGACGAACGGTAATAATAGTGATGATGACAGTGATAGGGATAAATGAGAATGCTATGTAATATGATGAATAACATGATATTAATATCATGAACAGTAAGCAAATGTATTGCAATACTGATGACAGCAACAGAGTTTTTTTTTTTTTTTTTTTAGATAATAAACTATTTTTCATTGTCATTATTGTCATGTATGGAATCTAGCAATAGTAAAAAGGTCAACACCGTAAAATTTTGTTGTTGTTTACCCTGATTAACTGTGATTTTGCCATCCCATTTCTGCAGCTACGAGAGACCCTTTCCTTATGCAACCAAGCGACCACGAAGACAGACGCTTTATCCCGAGGGAGAGGTCGCTTTGACAGGAGCGTCCTAAGGGACTGTCATGGCGCCTTGACCTCCGTCCTGTCGGCGATAGGAAGATTCGACACCCGTCCTTTGCTTGGCTTTTTATGGGCTTCCGCGTTGATAGGACCTCGGGATGAGGTCTTAAGAGGCAAAATCGCAGCGGCGGGTTCTCTCCTAGTAGGGAACAATTTTTTTTTCTCTGTATTTTTTTCGGTTTATCTGTTGATTTGTTTTGCATTTGTTATTGTTTTTTTCTTTCTAGCTGTCTAGGTGATCGTCCTTCTGTCTGTACCTGTCTCTCTGTCTGTTTATCTGCCTGTCTGCCTGTCTATCTGCTACTTCTCTCCCTCTCTAGCTATTTATCTATCTCCTACTTCTCTGCCCTCTATCTATCTCTCTGTCTCCTTCCCTACCCACTCCCTCTCTCTTGCCTTTTTCTTCTTCATCTCCCATCACTCCCTGACGTCTTGTTGCTCCAAAATGGTTGCACAGGACTCCAAGATAGTGTTTCAACGATCACCAATGTATACGATGGCCTTGAGGGTGTAAGAGGTCGGTTACACGTAAGATTTTGTTATGCTTCACGCCCACAGTTGGGGATTATGGACGTCTAACAGGATTGAGGTGATAGATGCTAATTGCCTAAGAGGAGTAATGTTGCTAAATTGTCCAGGTTGATGATTTATTCCCACATTTTCATTAGCATGTGTTTTTCATCTAGCATCTCGCCTGCAATTTGCACTGGTTGCCAATTCGGGCTGTCTGGTTCGGCTTCGTGTTACAGTCCCGCTTCGTGATTTAAGAGGGACTGTGAACTCCATTTTAAAATCTCTTGTATCCAGGGCAGTACAATTTGATGGAATGGGTAGTGTGCAAGGAAGTGATCTTTCTGGAAATGACAAGGAGGGGGGGGTATTCGACAATGTATTAGAAACGGTATAGTGGCTAGGCTGTCGATTCTCTGACTTCCGTTTTTTCTTCTCATTCTTTCTTTCTTTCGAACGCCGCTCACTCAGAGAATGATTTCTTCCCGCCAATTTCCACATTTTCTTTTTCTTCTGTGGTATTTTGGGGTAAAAAGGACGTTTCCACTTTTGCGTTGAGGATTTCGCTTTGAATGAGAGCATGCCAATTGTCCAAACCCGTTTCTCTCTCTCTATCAGCTCCCCGCATCGAAGAACAAGTCGGAGCATTCATTCGCTCCGGCCTAAATATGGAGCAGAAGTCACGTGATCACGTCGACCCGCGTGCAGCAGGAAGTACGTAGCCACTCGTGTCACGCACCTGCCTCCCCGCATCACGGCGCTGCACCAACACAAACAGAACTGCACTCAAGTCGTACGAGGAGGAACACACTCGACGTCCCAGCGCCAGCCCCGCGGTGGACGAGAATCTTGTCCAGGGGTTTGCTCTGATTCCCGGCCGTCAGGGAGCTTGTTATTTATCTCTGCGGGTGAAGACTCATGGCAGTGAGACATGTGACTCGGAGGAGACTAATGCCTTATAAAACCACTATCACAACACGCTCACTCAACCACGTCGATGTAGCCGCCAGCTCATATTAGCGGTCGTGACGGCGCTGCGCTGCGGAGGCGGACGCGGGAGAAATGGAAGGCCCGACTGATACTGCTGCTGATAACGCTTATTTACGATATATATATATATATATATATATATATATATATATATACATATATATATATATATATATATATATATATATATATATATATATATATATATATATATATATATATATATATATATATGCATGTATGTATGTTTTTATATATATATATATATATATATATATATATATATATATATTATATATATATATATATATATATATACATACATATATGTATACTGTATATATATGTATTGTATATGTATATGTGTATGTATGTGTGTATGTTGTGTGTGTGTGTGTGTGTGTGTGTGTGTGTGTGTGTGTGTGTGTGTGTGTGTGTGTGTGTGTGTGTGTGTGTGTGTGTGTGTGCATACATACATACATACATACGTATATATATATATATATATATATATATATATATATATATATAATATTATATATATATATTATATATTTCATATATATATGTGTGTGTGTGTGTGTGTGTGTGTGTGTGTGTGTGTGTGTGTGTGTGTGTGTGTGTGTGTGTGTGTGTGTGTGTGTGTGTGTGTGTGTGTTGTGTGTTATATATATAATATATATATATATATATATATATATATATATATATATATATAATACATAATATATATATATATATATATATATATATGTATATATATATATATATATATATATATATATATATATATATATATATATATATATATATATATATAAAGAAGGAAAGAGAGAGAGAGAGCGTTAGAATACAGCATCTAAAAAGCCCGACCAGCGGCGCACATCATCCCCATCCCATTACGAAATTCAGAAAACTCGAGCGCAGTTGCCAGGACAGCGAAAGCGCGCGACCCACACTGAAACAACGAAGATGCTTTGGTAGTGTTGCCA
>NW_020870214.1:138121-163121 GCF_003789085.1 Penaeus vannamei | reverse complement strand
GTGCGCCTCTCTTTGTCCCCTGAATCGACCTTAACAGATGGTACTGACATTCCAGACTGTAAATTCTTTATAACTGACTTTCACAAAATGATCCAAAGATTACATAGAAAGTATCATATTAGATAAAGGACTGAGTCTGTAATTCAATAAGTTTGATCTCCGTCAGTCGAACTGGTTAGGAAGTAACCGCAGGTACAAAGTGATTATGATAATGATATACAGGTAAATAATAGTAATAAGATAATGATCTAAATTGATTATAGAGTTATATGTATTTCAACCAAGATGGATTTTTTTCTTTAATCAGAGAGGGATCTCTTTAAAAAATGCGTAACCTGCACCCTTTAAGGTTGAATCCGTTGTAAAATAATAAATGAATAAATAAGTAAATGCAGTATAAAAGGAAAGAGAAAAGAAAAAAAGAAAGGAGAATAGAGAAAGGGGGGGATAGAGAGAGAAAAAGACACACACCGACAACACACACACATACATAATATATATATATATATATATATATATATATATATATATATATATATATATATATATATATATATATATATATATAAAGTGTACTGCTTAGTCTGATACCTGTCGAGTCGATTTCTACCTGTGACATTAGCCATTAACTACTTGATTGCCGAGAGGGGCGAACAAGCAGTAGGAAGGTTGTATCGAAAGTTAATCGTTGAACCGTAAATCCTTTGAGGGTTCTCTTCAGCGTCTCGATCGTAAGGAGATGTAGGATCAAGATTGAACGATAGGTGGAAGAAATTTAGTGATCGAGAATAATAACAGCGAGCATAATCAGAAAATATAATGGCAGAAGAAAATAAACCACAAATACTCACATGCACATATACATGCGTACACACACACACGCAAACAGACATGCACACACACACACACACACATGAACACAAACATGCACACGCACATGCACACACATACACACGCGCGCGCGCGCGGATAGTTATAACAAGGATAATTATAGTTATGATAATGATATTAACAATAATAATGCTAATGATGATAATTACAATAAGAGTAATTGTAATGATAATAATAACAATGAAATAATAATTATAATAGTAATAATAATGATAACAATAAGGATAATGTTAAGAATAATTATGATAATGATGATGATATTGGTAATCATAATAACAATGATAATAATAAGAATATGAAAATGAAGACGATAATGATAATTGTAGCAATAGCAATAATATGAAAACAATAACAATAAGATAACTACGATGTTCCCAGAGAAAAATAATAGTAACAATAGGTATAATTATTTAACCGGTGATCCATTAGATTAGTGAAGACACTAATAAGAAGAGATAAGAAAGAAGCAGATGCCGTGTTTGACCGTTGGGGGAGGAGGGTGGGGGGGAGGGGGAGGAGGGGGGGGAAGGGAGGGGGAGGAGGGGTGGGGAAGGGAGGAGGAGGGGGTGGGGAAGGGAGGGGAAGAGAGGAAGGTGTGGGGAAGTAAGGCGGAGGATAGGAAGGGGTGGGGAGGTGGGATAGGGGGAAGAGAGGTAGTGATGGGAAGGTAAGGGGGAGGAGGGGCAAGGATGGGGAGGTATGGGGGGGGGGGGAGGAGGGCCGGGGGAGGTAGGGGGAGGAGGGCCCGGGGGGAGGTAAGGGGGAGGAGCTCCAAGCAACTTCCCGACGGATAAAATATGTCGACGCCTCGAAACAGTGTTGCCAGCGCCCGCCGGGAACCTTACTGGCGGAGGCTGCGAAAGGTGAGCTAATTATGACATGAATAATACGGTCGTTTGCCCCCTCCGAGATGATATTTCTCCGATCATTACAGCTCTGTGGGCGCCGCCGCCACCCACCTCGTCGGGCTGCGAGGCTGGGGCCGTTTTCACTTTGTAGTTTCGTTTTATCCTTTTTCCTTGTTCATTCTTTTGTTTCTGCTTGGTTTAGTTGTTTTATTATTATCATCGTCATCATCGTCACCACCATTCATATCATCACCACCATCATTCATATCATCATTGTTTAGTTTTATTATTATCGCCATCATCGTCACCACCATTCATATCATCACCACCATCTTTCATATCATCATCATCATCATCATTATCACCATCACCACAAATATTTCCATTTCTATTAGTTTTTTTTAATGTACTGTCTGTCTTGCCTGCCTCTATTTTTGTCACTTTTTATCAAAACTCCATTATCTCTTCTATTTTTTACCGCAAACTCTCAAGTTTAGATCCGCCGCTGTTGAATATCTCTATCTTTATCCCCATGTCTATCTTCGTTTCTATCCCTATCTCTATCTCCATCTTTATTTGCCACTCTTTATCTCTTCCTCTGTGATTAGTTTTATCTAGATAGCTAAATATGCCAGATGACTGATTGTACCATCTGTGGTGTTGCGTATCCCTGTGGCAGTTAGTAGACATGCTGTGGCAGAATATACTAATCGGTAGGTGTGTACTGTGACTAAGTAAGATTTTTTACCACATTTCTTTTGTTTTCGTTCTTCCTTTTTTTCGTCTGTGATGCATTTGTTGTGATGAATGTTTCCCTTTGGCAGAACGCTCCTGATGGGGGACATGTGTTTCCTGGGGTTGCTTGGAATAAATGCATACTTTCTTTCTCTCTGTCTCTCTCTCTCTCTCTCTCTCCTCTCTCCTCTCTCTCTTCTCTCTCTCTCTCTCTCTCTCTCTCTCTCTCTCTCTCTCTCTCTCTCTCTCTCTCTCTCTCTCTCTCTCTCTCTCTCTTTCTCTCTCTTCTCTCTCTCTCTCTCTTTTCTTCTCTCTCTGTCTTTGTCTCTCTCTCTCTGTCTTCTCTCTCTGTCTATGTCTCTCTCTTCTCCTCTCTCTTACTTTCGAGAGTCTACAATCTTTCATTAACAATTCTTGGCGTGTTCAGACAAAGCTTGTTAGAACCATTTTCGACACAGGAACTGTTAGGTCTAGAGCCGGTGGTGATTACTGCTATGGCTTAATGTTATGGTTACGAGTTCTTGACAAATGCTGATGCATTGTTGCCACTTCGTCTTAGCAATGGAGCCTGCAATTGCGAGCGTCGCGCGGACACAAAAAGGTAGCTGCAACGGGTCTTCGGAAAGCGGTGTGCGGTGCCAGGAACGACGGCGCTTCTTAAGGGAACGGCCAAGTGGTCGGTGGATCTCATGGCCGGGGCGAGAGGGGCTGCGAGGGTAGAAAGTCACACAGGTGTTGGGGGCTGGCCAGGGTGTGGGGCGCCTTCAGGAGTCATGAGGTCGGAGCAGTTTCATCCTAGGTGTATCGGTAAAAAAGAAAGCAGTTGTTCATTTCCATAAAAAAAGTAATGTAAAAATGTAAATGTATGCTGCACACACACACACACACACACACACACACACACACACACACACACACACACACACACACACACACACACACACACACACACACACACATATATATGTATATATATATGTATATATATGTATATATATATATATATATATATATATATATATATATATACATACATACATACAATCAGTGATAACGCCAAAGAAACAAGGGAACTCAGCCCTAACCCATTCGTCATGGCCGCGGCTGGCTGCGCGTTCCAAGGCAGCCTTCAAGAGACGGAGCGCCCCGAGAAGCCCTTCGGGGCGTGCGAGACAAACGTTGAGATCCGTTATTTGTGTGAAGAGCCGTGTAACTTTTCGCATGAGAAACCACGGTGATGCGGCGTTAAATAGCTAGCTACCGACAGCACAGCTGCTAACAAGCCGCAGCCACCACAGGGAGAGGAGAGTGTGGCGGGGGCCTCCGTGCCACAGGGGAAGGGCACGAGGCAAATGAGTAATGTATAATGAAGACTCGACCTCGACAGCCTGGGGGTCGCACTCGCCTCCTCTCCCTCCCCACCCGCCGCGCCGTGCCCGGGTCCCGACGGGGAAATTGGGAGTCAGACGGGGAGAGGAGAGGAGCCGGAGAGGAGCAAGCAGACCGGGGGATGAGAGAAAGCAAATGAGAGGAAAAGCAGAGCGGGGGAGGAGAGGAGTAAACGGCGCTGGAATCCAAAGTGTGACTTGGGGCACTCGACGTCCTCTGGCTTCGTGTTGATGATATTGCCTTGTTAAGGAGCCGTTGTCGGGAAAGAGAGAGAGAGAGAGAGAGAGATTCATTCGTTCATGTGAAGATTGTTCTGTAAAATGCTGTTTTTATCTTGCCTTCTCTTCAACTGCATTACAATATACTACACTATTTTCAGTTTATTCAAAATTCATACTCATCAGCACGAACATTGAATTTAACTATGCAAGAGAGAGATAGAGAGAGAGAGGCAGGAATGCACGCACGTAGGCACTCAGGAAGGCAGATTGATAAACAGAAGAAGAGAGGGGAAAAGGAGGAGAGAGAGGGGGGATAAAGAGAACGAGAAGGAGAAAAAGTCAGACAAACAGACGGACGGAATGAGAGAAAGATCATATTTTACAAGAACTTTCTCTTAAAGATGAACTGCCTTGATAGACTGGTATATAAAAGACACCTCAGAGCACAAGGAGGGCGCAGTCCTCAAAAACTCCCGTAGCAAAGAGGCGAAAAAAAAAAAAAACGTAATTGGAAAGATATATAGTCGCTCTAGTTAGACAGAAACGCTGAATGGAACACTTAGAGATAGGAACAACAACACAGTTTATGGCGCAGGGGAATTAATGAAGTACATAATGAACTGACACCTACACGTCGGCGACTTTGATCTCCCAGCCACCAGCTCGGCCCGACGGAGGAGCCCCTCGCGTCGGGGGAAAGTCTACTGCCCTTTCGGCCGCGTTCCGGGTCTCGTAGTTTTCGCAGAGAGCCCCAAAGAGCTTTCGAATTGCGCGCGTCGTCAGTTCGGTTGTTTTGAGAAATCTGCTGTCGGTTTGATTTTCTTTTTCTAGATATTAGTTTAAGAAGTTGGTCGGTGAATTTGGCATTCACATCTGCTTTAGGCTTTATACGTTGTGATTTGTTGTAATTTGAATGCTGAGTTATTATTTCGTTAGACCATGATAGCTTTACTCAGGCTATAATAACTTCACATGAAAGAGTAAGCTTAGGTAAGAAGTGAAAGTAAATACAGTCAAACTTTTAGTTCGCTCAAAGGAAAGAGCATACTTCGGGCGAATTTAGGGCATATAAGAAAAAAAACATTGGGACATTAAGAAGAATCTAGGGGATGAGAAAGAAAATGTTCACGATTCGATTAATTTCTTTGATGCCCAAATCGCATTACCTTTACGACGAGCTTGTTATCTCGCGGTGGCTCGCTCTCTGACACGGAGCGACCCGTAAAAAAACCGTTAGCCGAATGACAGACGAGCGGCCGCCGTCGCTCCGATCGCCCGCTCGGCCGAAGTCGCTCCGCCGCTCGGGATGGGTTACGTTCGAGCAGGCGTCGCTCCTAATGACAGTCGACGCCCACGATGAGGTCGCTGTCACACGCACGTACACACACGCCCTCCCCCATTTTTTAAGTGGTTTTTTACCCCGAGGGATTAAAACGATCTTGGAGGACGGAGGGAAAACAGGTGCTCTACACCCCCTCCCTCCCATCCTCCCTCCCACGCTTCCCCAATGCTCCCGTCTCCCTCCCCCTCCTCCTACTTCCCAGCCTCTCCTTAGCCTTTCCTCCCACTTCCCTAGCTCTGCTTCTGTCAGTCCCCAACCCTCCTCCCCATCCTATTGCTCCCCGACACTCCCCTTCTCTCATTCCCCAATCCTTCCTTTCTTTCCCCCCTTCTTCCCCCATTCTCCCCCACCCCAACTTTCCCCATCCCTTCCCTCCCACTTCCCACCTCCTCCCCCGCAGCACTTCTCCCTCATTCCCCCCACACTCCCCTTCCTCCTCCCCTTACCCCCACCCCTCTCTTTAAGCCTGGGGGAGGAGGGGGAGGGGGGAGAGGCGAGGAGTTCCGCGCCTTGTTCAGCCTCTGTTCGACTTGACAAATTACAAGATGTGTGTCGCTAAAGGTGATTTTTCGGCGGGATTCTGCGGTTGATTCCCAGTGTCGGCGTCTGGACCTCCGATCCTGCTCCGTCGCTGGATTAACCGCGTTGGATTTTTTTTTTTTTTTTAATCTCATTTGTCGAAGACCCACGCGCACACGTACACACATACAAATACACTCTCACACACAATTGCACACACACACACACACACACACACACACACACACACACACACACACACACACACACACACACACACACACACACACACACACACACACACACACACACACACACACATGTGTGTGTGTGTGTGTATGTGTGTGTGTGTGTGTGTGTGTGTGCTGTGTGTGTGTGTTCATCATTTATCATGTTTTCATTTTCTTTCTGTGTGTGTGTGTGTGTGTGTGTGTTTCATCATTTATTCTTTCTTGTGTGTGTGTGTGTTTTCATCATTTATTTTATTTTTTTTGGTGTGTGTGTTTAGGGAGAGAGAGAGACATTTATATGTATGCATAAATGTATAACTATATGAGAGAGAAGAGGATGGGGAAGAGACAGAAGAGAACTCGAAGAAAAATGAAGACACACCCAATCATATTCCATTAGTCTTTCGCGTTTTTTCACATACCTTTTTTGGCATAGTTCGTGCCACACGCTCCCGTGAGCCTTGTCTACTCCTTCCCTGCTTCCTCCTCTCCTCTCTTTCTCCTCCATCTCCATCCCCCTCTTTCTTCTTCCTCTCCTTCCTCCTCTCCCCCTCTTCTTTCTCTTTCTCTTTCCCCTCTCTCCTTCTTCCTCTCTTCTCTTTCCCCCTCTCCTCTTCCTCTCCTTATCCCTCTTATTCCTCTCTCCTTTCTCCTTACCCCTCTTCTCCTCCTCTCCTTTCTCCTCTCTTCCTCCTCTCCTTCCCACTCTCACCCTTCTTCCTCCCCCTCTCCTTCCCCTCCTTCTCCCTCTCACCCCTTCTTCTTCTTTCTCCTCCCCTCTCCTTCCCCTCTCACCCCTCTTCCTCTCCTCTCCCATTCACCACCCTTTCCTTAGAGTCACCCTTAAACAGCCGCGAGGACCCATTATTGGCTAAGTTCTCCCTCAGTGATTGTCAGGTGTGATGGATCGCCCTCGCCAGGGTGTAGGGTTGGCCGGGGGGGGGATCTAGAACTGGTTTTCTACGATATATTTATGTAGCCTACTCATCTTATATACATGCATATACATATGCATGCATACGTTTATATATATAATATATATATATATATATATATATATATATATATATATATATATATATATGTGTGTGTGTGTGTGTGTGTGTGTGTGTGTGTGTGTGTGTGTGTGTGTGTGTGTGTGTGTGTGTGTTGTGTGTGTGTATCTGTCTATCTATCTGTCTAGCTATCTATATCTATCTATCTATCTATCTATCTATATATATAAATATATATATATATATATATATATATATATATACATACATATATATATGTGTATATATATGTATACAGAGACAGATATACACACACATACAAACGTCGTTTACATAGGCTCAATGCATTTTTTAAATACAAACTTGTGTCTATAAACAAATGTGTTTTACTGTGCAACATCAACATCAGCGTCATCAGCAAACAAGCTAAATACTTCACAGCTTTTTTATGGCCCATTAGCATTGTCCGGGAGAAGGTTATGATTATCATATTTCGGCCGCCTCGCAGATTACGACCGCGCTTCGCCGATATATATCAGTGACGTCGGCATAACACAATTCGTAATATGCTGACGGCCGGGGACAGCGCCGCGGGCATTCGGATTGGTTATCTTATCGCCTCTGATAAGAATTAAATTCGTCTTCCTTTCTCCGTGGGCGAGGCGGGGTCGCGGTGCCCTTCAGAATAAGGCTCGTAAATAAGTGTAAATGGAATTAATTATGGTGGAGATTGTGATAAGTGAGAAGCCCGGTTGTTCCGCGGTCCCCAGAGGGAGCCATTACCAATGCCACGGTGGTCCGTCAGCCCCTCCCGCCGCCGTCCTCACCCTTCGAGGTCACCTGCGATGCCCTCCAGCTCCTGACGCCATTTTCAGGCTGTTTGTCTCTTTTTTGGTCATTGTCCAGGCCGTTCCATTGCTCTTCGTATTCCATAGAGCTCGTTTTTTAAATACTTTTCGGATTCTGAAATTTACGCCTAAGGTTTCTCAAGCCCTCACCTCCATACACTCGTTGCCCACTCTAATCCACTTCCACCTGCCCTTCCCCCTAATTCACCTCCTCTCCTCCCCCCTCCCCTTCCACTCCTCCCCTTCCACCCCTTCACCCCTTCCATCCCCCCTCCCCTTCCACCCCGTTCATCCTCCCCTTCTTCCACCTGTATCCACTCTCCCCATCCACCTTCCCCTCCACCCTCCCTTCTTCCACCCCATCCACCCCCCCTCCCCTCCCACTCCCACTCCACCACTTAATTCCCGCAACGTCCATCAACTCCACAGTCCATCACCATTAAGACGTACCAAAGGTGGATCTTTCTCGAAATTCCACCCGAGACTTGATGCATGCAAGCGGTTTATTTCTTGCAAGCATAATGGCCGCGATGCTTCATATTCTTTGCATCTCGCTCTTGATTATCAAAAGGAGCTGAAGGCACGAGATAAGATTAGATGATTATGGCTTCCTGGCGATTTTCTTCTCCGTTTTTCTCTCTTTTTTTATTATTTTCTTGAAGGAGTCCAACTTGTCGGTGAATAATTGGAGGTGAAACTGCAGCACTTCGCTACGCCCCTTCCCCCTCTGCTCGCCTCCTCCCCTTCCCTTCTCCTGTGGCTTCCTTGTCATCCCTTCTCCTCCTCTTCCTTGCCTATTCCTTATCTCTTCTCCCCTCTCCCTCACCTCCTTCTCGTCCCTTTTCTCCTATCCTTTACCTCCTCTTCCTCCATTCTCTCCCCTTCGCCTCCTTTCATCTCCACCACTTCCTTGCCTATTTCCCATCTCTTCTCCCTCTCCCTCACCTCCTACCCGTCCCCTCTCCCCTTTACCTCACCTCCTCTTCCTCCTTTTTCTCCCCTTCGCCTCCTCCCTTTTCCCCCATTCGCCTCTTCCCTTTCCCCCTCTTCTTTGCCTATTCCTCATCTTTCTCCCCCTGATTGCCTCTTCCTCACCTCTTCTCCTCCTCCTCACCCTCCTCCCATCTTTCTCCCTTCTCCCCCCCTTACACTCCTCCCTTCCCCTCTCTTCCTTCCTCTCTTCATCTCTTCCCCCACTCTCCCTCACTCCTCTCCATCCCTCTCCCTCTCTCCCTCACCTCCTCTCTATCCCTTCTCCCCCCTCGCCTCTCCCCATCCATTCTCCCCCTTCTCCTCACCTCCCTCCTCCCTTCTCCTCGCCTCCTCCCTTCCCTCCTCGCCTCTCCCCTTCCCCTCCCCTCCCCTCCCTTCTACCCCTCTCTCTCTCACCTCCTCTCTATCCTCCCCCCTCGCCTCCTACCCATCCCTTCTCCCTTCTCTCTCCTCATCCTCTCCTCCCTTCTCTCCCTTCGCCTCTTCCTTATCCCCTTTCGCCTTCCCTCCTCCTCCTCCCCTCGCCTCCTCCCCTTCCCTTTCCCCTCCCCATCCCTTCTCCTCTCTCTCTCACATCTTCCCCTATCCCTTCTCCCCCTCCCCCTCACCTCCTCTCCATCCCTTCTCCCCTATTCGCCTCTCTCTTCTCTCCCCCATCGCCTCCTCCCTTCTCCCCCCTCTCCTCCCTTCCCTTCCCCTTCCCTTCCCCATCCCTTCTTCCCCTCTGCTTAAAAAAAAGGAGCTTTAAATCTTGCAGAAAGTTATGGCTCATCCGTGTGTGTTCTCACCATGCAAGCAATTAACGCGTGCTGCTTCTTGTTGCATCGCCCTCCGCCCCGATCTTGCAAGCTCGGCCATCCCGGTCACACAAGGTCAAGCCAAGGCCGGGATCAGTGGCCCTCGATCTTATAAATAAGTCATGGCGAGCGAGAGATAAAAGATTTAATGAAGTGCGTGCTTTGGGAGGCTGCATCTCCGGTCGGATAATGATTTTTTTTTTTTTTTTTTTTTTTTTTTTTTTTGCCTCGGATTCCGACGTTAGAGCAAAGAAAGATGAGATTGTTGGATGCTGAGGTTGAATGTATGAATATATGTGGATTCGGAGACTGTGATGTGTGTACACGTTTATTCACATAAGTGTCAGTATGCGCTGAAGCAATCAAACAAACCACACACAACACACACAACACACACACACACACACACACACACACACACACACACACACACACACACACACCACACACACACACACACACACCATCCCTCACAAAACACCCACACAGGACATTGTGAAATTTAAGACACCGAATACCCGACCGTTGCTCTGTTAATACCATCCGCGAGCTACTGTGTTACACCCACCCAGGCACCGTCAAACCCCCTGCCTCCCCCCTACCCCTACCCCTATGGCCCATGGTTGTTCAATCTCAAATTTATCATAAGTAAAAATCCCCCCTCCTTCCCCCCCCCCCCCCCTTCGTGGCCACAAGCCTTCAATCTCAAATTTATCATAAGTAAAAACCCTCCCCCCTCCTCCCTAACCCTCATTGGTCACAAGCCTTCAATCTCAAATTAAAGTACCCCCCCCCGCCTTCTCATTTCTCGGACCCTAGTTTCTTCACTTTAATTTTATATACAAGCAAGAGTCCCCTCTTCATTCTCTTCCTCCTTCCCTCTCCCTTTCCATTCCCCCTTCACTCACCATCCCCTTTCTCCCTCCCTCTCCCTGTCCCTTCCCCCTTCCTTCCCCATCCCCTCCCCTTCCAGTCCATTCACGTCATTCCTTCTCCTTCCCTTTTACCCCTCATCCCTCCCCTTCCTCACCCCTACCCTCTCTGCACCCTTTCCCTTGCTCCTCCCTTCCTTCACCCTCTCTTCTTTCCCCCCTCTCCTCCTCCCTCCCTCCTCTTCCCACCCCCTTCCTTCCTATCCCTTCCCCTCTCTCTTCCCACCCCCTTCCTTCTCATCCTCTTCTTCCCTCTTCCCTCTCCTATTTCCCCATCCGCCTCCTCCTCCCTCCCCCCCTCCTTTTTCTCCTCTTTCCCCCCCTTCACCTCCCCACCTCCTAATGAGCCCCGCGCTAAGAACGCGCATCGAAGCACTTTAAGCACTTTTTGCCCACGGCAGTCGGTCTCTCTCAATCCCGGCTATGGTTCTTCCCTATTCAAGATTTGCGTTATGTGTGAAAATATTTATTGAGAGAGAGAGAGGCGCAGAGCTGCCAGGGCAGGCCACTTGCCTAGCGGTGTGAGGGACGAGAGAGACCATGGGTGGTCGAGGTCGAGGTTCAGAGGTCGAGGGAAGCAAAGCGGGGGCAGAGATGAAACGCGCGAACCTGCAGTCGCCGGTTATGAGTGGTCTCGAGAAGGATCTTTATGGGAGAAGAGAGAGAAGAGAGAGAGAAGGAGAGAATGAGCAGGGGAGCAGTGAGAGAGAGTATAGGAGGGAGAGCAGAGAGACTGAGACGCACGCACGATGCCAGTCACGCCGGACTTCCTTTCCCACTTGTCTATAAGAGAGAGAGAGAAGTACGGGGATGCTGACGACCGCAGACCGACGAGAGAGAGGCCAGCTCCATGAGGACCGACGAGCAGAGCCAGAACGGAGGTTTTCTGACCGAGAGACTGATTCCGAGACGAGGGAGGGGAGAAACGAGACGTAGAGAGTGAGCAGAAACAGGAGGCCGAGAGTCAGAGAGATAGAAAGGACGGCCCCGCCGGTTAGAGAAGAGGAGAGAGAGAGAGAGAGAGAGAGGAGTAAGGAGAGCTGAGAACGAGAGAAGACCCGGCATCGAGAAGGCAGGATCCGAGAGACGGATACTGAGAGGGCGAGCGAGACGAGAAGGAGGCGAGTAACTGCTGCGTACGTCGTAGAGATCGACCGATAGAGAGGAGAGAGAGATGCGACGCGACTCGATGAGACGACGAGCTGACGAGAGAGCAGACCTGAGACTGAGGATGCCCGAGGGAGAGAGAGGAAGGAGGTGGTGAGAGGAGTATTTTGCAGATGATGTGGATGAGAATAAAAGTAGGTGAACGGGATGAGAAGTTGTTCGAGAAGGATGGGGAGTAAATTGACTGATGAGAGAATTTTTTGAGAAGTGGATGACGGAGTGAGAGACGAAGAGAGATGACTGTACGAGAATGGAGGAGAGTGGTTAGAGAGGAGGATGGAGAGATGGAGTATAGGCAGGAGGAGAGAAGAGAGAGATGAGAGAAGGTAGAGTGTAGTGTAGAGTATGGGAGTAGATTGACTGAGCATGGGGGAGAGGAGGAGAGATGAATGATTGAGTAAGGAGGGTGACTCTGTGAGAGAGAGAGGACGAGAGAGAGTATAGGATTTTCTAGGTTGCTTCTGAAGGATGGCATGAGAGCGAGAAGGAGGGTACCGGTAGAGATTCGGCGTCAGAGACCGGAGAGATCGAGAGAAGAAGGAGGGAGACGCAGACGAGATTGGAGAAGAGCAAGGAGCCGACCTGAGAGACAAGAGAGATCGCGAGACGCGAAGCGAAAGTCTCTCGATCGACGGATGAGAGAGAGAGATGATGAAGGACGGAGAGTATGATGTGAGAAGTATGATGAAGAGGCCGAGAGACGATCGATGAGATGAGAGAAAGGTCAGGCGGAGAAGAGAACGGAGAGAACGTTGAAGGTAGGGGAAGAGAGAAAGTCGAAAGAAGAGCAACGAGAGCAGTATGGTGTACGCACCCGCCCACCTCGAGAGAGCAGACCTGGAGACAGGCACTCCAGTCGTTGCAGATCCATCACCCCCGATCCTGGCCAGCTACCCCTGAGTTGCCCTTTCCGCCCTTCGTATCAGCACCAGGCCAGCTCCGGCCGCCCTCGCTTTTTCTGCACCGCTCACTGAGACGGCAGTTAGTATTCGCGACGCTCAGCGAGTGAGAGAGAATTGCCGGCAGACGTGACTTCTCGCCTAGGCTATGGAGAGCAGTCGACTCGCCCCGGGGAGACGATCCCGGACGCAGAGAGAGATCGAGTCGGAACCTTCGAGCGCCCTATAACTCGAAGGCCCCGATTCGACCTTAGTTTTCGCCAGACGAGACCAGTCCGGACGGAGAGAGAGAGGACCGACGAGAGAAGTGATTGGGAGAGAGGAGAGGCGATGATGAGTCGAAGAAGAGCTAAGACTAGGATCATCGGTCTGTGGGTTTGTTGAGGTTTGAGAGAGAGCGTAAGAGTATGCAGATATGGTAGCGTGTAAGCGAGACATAATGAGAGAGGGTTGAGATAGAAGAAGGATATAGACGATGATGAGAGATTGTTTGACGAGAAGGAGGTGATGATTGAGAGACAGAGAGATGATGCAATGATGGAGACGTGAGTTAGAGAGGAGAGATTCGAGATGCAGACAGGCAGGTGGACATGAGTGAAGAAGAGAGATTGGGACGGAGTAAGGTAGGGAGCAGAAGACCTCAGACACGAGTATCGAGAAGAGGGGGATGAGTCCTGGAGTAAGGCAGGTTCTCCTCGATCGCTGGTCGTCCTCTCGCGCCTGTTTCACTTTCCCTCGACGAGCTTTCCCGTACCCGATTTTCTGATGTTTGATGAGACGCAGAGCAAGGATGAGCTAAGGAGTCTTGCCTCGCTTCCACCTCGGCGGTTGCGAGAGAGAGGTTAGGACGATTCGTCCTCAGCGCACGAGTAGATGTAGCAAGTGATCCGGTTTCTTCTCAAGCTCCCTTCTCGGCAAGACCCAGCAGCAGCATTAGAGGAGATGTGATGTTGACAGGATTGGCTACGTTGTGATCCGGCTTGAGAGAGAGAGAGAACGGCACGCGGAGAACGAGACGAGAGAGCGACCAGACCGCTCAGATTGACTACCACTGCAGACGCCCACCCTCTTGGCAGAGGCACCTTGATGAGTATATAGAGACTGATGTAGCATTGATTCCCTCCCGAATATTGCGGAGATCCTCCGACGAGCACGAGAGAGTATAGGAGGAGAAAAATTGTGTAGAAATAGGATACGCTAAGATAGATTGAGGACCCGCTCCCCGCATTTCCCCCCCTTTTTACGATGCGGGTCGAGTCTTAGGTGACCCCCCTCCCTCCCCCGCGCATGCGGAACTCGCACCCCCCCGATGGAGAGACCCGAGAGACGATCTCCACTACCTGATTGATTATAGAATATATGGTAGATGAGTGGAGATGAGATGTATTGCGCACCCCCGATGAGAAGACTCTCCCGACCCCCCCCCTGACGCCCCCTGGAGTGGAGAAATGTTGAGAAAGAGAGACCCCCCGCCCGTACCCCCCGCACCCCCCCCCCACCCCGCACCCCCCCCCGCCCCCAGAGGCATCCGCAGCCCAGATGCAAGAGAGAGATGGAGTTATTAGATTGAGAAAGGATAGGTAGGTAAGGCATTTGAAAGGCTATAATAGAGATTAGAAGAGAGAGAAGATTCGAGAGTTAGAAGTCGTAGGGGACGCCCTCCTCATGCCCCGACGCCCCCCCCTCCCCCCCCTTCCCCGCCCGCCGCCCGAAGTGACGAGCCACCCCGAGACAGACTGATGAAAGTCAAGATTGGTTGCCACCTTCGCCCTGTCGACGAGAACCATATCGAGTAAGTGTGAGAAGGGGATTATGAGAATGGATGAAGGATGATCACCCGCCCCCCGCCATCGGCCCCTCCTTCCCATCCGCCCCGCCCCCTGCCTCCAGTGAACTCCGCACCACCGAGAGCTCCGGACCCCGTTCCGCACCCCGACGAAGAGAAAGGAGTGGAGAGAGACCCTGCACCCCGCATCCCGCCAGAGAGAAGGACGGGCCACCCGCCACTACACCCTGGCTACCGGACCCCCCGTCGACACAGCCAACGCTCCCGCCCCCCGAGCTTGCGAGACGCGGAGCCACCTCGAATCGCAGCAAGTAACCCTCCTCCCCCTCCCGCCCCCGACGGTCGGACCGGATGAGAGCCAGTTCCAGTAGAAGAGATAGTGAGGGAGATGAGATGAGAGAGAGAGAGTGAGAGAGAGAGAGATTGGAGAGATGAGATTGAGATGATTAGAAGAGAGACGCACGCACGCGTGATGGAAGAGAGAGTTTTAGATGAACCGACGTCTCCTGTTGAGAATTGAGAGAATTAGATATACATACAGGAAACCCCCTAGAGACACCGACCCCGCGCGAAGCCCCCCCGCGGAGGCGGAGAGAGAGAGAGTATGGAGGAGAGTCCCTTTCCCGGCCAGAGATTTAGAGAAGCAGCAAGAGCGCCCGAAGATGAGAGAGAGAGAGAGAGACGAGAGAGAAGAGAGAGGAGAGAGAGAGAGTAGAGGATGAGAGAGAGGAGGGAGAGAGAGATTCTACAGCCGCGAGATGCGAGAGAGAGAGAGAGAACTTAGGAGGAAGGCAATGAAAGCAATAGAGATAGAAAGAGAAGAGGAATGAAAAGAAGAGAAAACAAGAGCAATATAAAAAGAACCATAGATACAAGCAGAGAAATTGGCTAATCAGAACAGAATAGACCATTAAGAATAATTGATAATTCACCCTGCCAGGCATTTCCGACTGGTTCAGAATTTGATAATCATTAGAAATTCTTGCATTCAGTCCGGATATGCAGGTGTCATGGCCGGAGCGCGGGAGAGACGTGGCAAATATTCGCTAATATTAAGCATGTCATAATATTTAACAAGCGATCCCAAATTGGCGCTGCTGTCATTGACTCGTTCGGAGATATTTCTTGAATTCTTTCTTGCGAAGATTTTAGGGCGGTGTCGGCAATTCTTTTATGCAGTATGTTATTTTTTTTTTTTTTTTTCAATAATGAGAGGCGAACATGGGAAGTTACGGAATACAAAAATAGGATTTTCTTTGTTTTTTTGGGTGAAATCCCATTTCATTCCTCTGGGTCATTGAGTCACACTTTAGGGCTGGGGAGGAATGTTAACAGAGCATTTGCAATGAAACTCATGCGCGCGCATATTTGTACTTCGGAAGACCGACGGAACGGACGAACGAGCGAATGTCGAATAACCAAACGAAACGAGCGATGGCACGAACGAGGCGAATGAACGGACGGACGAACGACTTGCCGCACCGAAGAATGAACGGAACGGACGAACGAGCGAATCGAGGACGAATCGCGGACATGAACGGACGGACGAACGAGCGAATGAACGGACGCGGAACACGAAACGAGCGAATGAAGGACGGAACGAACGCGAATGAACGGACGAACGAGCGAATGAACGGACGGCGAACGACGGAACGGACGGAACGCGACGCGAATGAACGGACGGACGAACGAGCGAATGAACGGAACGAAGAGCGACGATTGAACGGACGGGACGAGACGAATGACGGCGACGGATCGGAATGAACGGACACGACGAAACGACGCGAATGAACGGACGGACGAACGAGCGAATGAACGGACGGATGTACGAGCGAACAAATGAACAGACGGGCGGACAGACGGAATAAATGGCGGACAGACAGACAAGTAAACAGACAGACAGACAGACAAATAGACAGCCAGACTGGCAAACAAACGGACGGAAAGACAGACCAAGAATAGACGCGAGAACGAAACGAAACCCGAGCAAAAGAGACGTCTCCCGCAGCAGCGCCGGCGGATCGGGCATTTAGAGACCATAACATAATTAGCGGAACGTATCGCATATCAGCCGAATTATGACTTCATCGCAAAAAAACGGAAAAATGGAAGACGGATAAATGGACGGATTGCGGGTGTCGGCTCGGCCAGCGTGGCGGCGCCGGCGAAGCACTCAGGAAACCGGTGGCGGCGCTATCAAAGGCTCGTAATCTGATGGTCCACATAAATACCAATCAGGATTTAATAGGTTTTACAAATCACTGAGGAATGGGTGAGCCGCGTTACCGGCGAACTTAGCATTATTTGGACAAACCCTCAGCGGGCGCGAGGATGATAAACCGGAATTCGGAAGACGTGACGGGACGCGGCTCCTGGCGGCGCCCCCGGCCTCCCCTGCCCCCGCCCCCTCCCCTCTGCCCTCCTGCCCATGCCCTACTCCTCTCGGCTCCCCCCCCCCCGCATCTCTCCCTCTGCACTCCTATCCCTGCCCATCCCCCTTCTACCCTTGTACCTATAGCCTTCTTACCCCTCCTACCCATCTCCCTCTACGCTCCCCCCCATCTCCCGATTCCCTTCTCCGTCTACCCTCCCTCTACTCTCTTGCTCCCTTCTTTCCCTTGCCTTTTCCCTCTTCATTTTCCCTCCCTTCCTTTTCATCTTATTCACTTTCTTCTCCTCCCCCTGTTTTTCTTCTCTCCTCCTATTTCCCTTCTCTCTCTCCCTCTTTCTCCCTCCCCCCTCCCTCTTGGCCTTCGTTGCAAAGACAGGATCGGACTGGCTGCACGACGATTTACGTACCCAGCACGCCCTGCCCCGGAGAACGTGCCCGGTCGTGCTAGAATCGTAATAATTCGGCCCGTCTTTGTCGCTTGGGTTTTGGTCGTGCAGGTTCGTAGGCGAAGGGGGGGGAGGGGGGGAGGGGGGGCGTGTGTCGCTCTGGCATGCGGGGAAATTGTCTTGGAAGAATTGCGGTTTGTCTTGTAGGGAAGGATCTTTTATTGCTGTATATTTTTATATGCAATTTATATGTATAACACACATGTACAAGAATATGTATATATACACACACACTGTCACACACACGCGCGCGCAGAGAGAGAGAGAGAGAGAGAGAGAGAGAGAGAGAGAGAGAGAGAGAGAGAGAGAGAGAGAGAAAAAAAGATAACAAAGAGAGAGGGGGGAGAGAGAGAGAGAGAGAAAGAGTGAGAGAGAGAGAGAGAGAGAGAGAAAGAGAGAGCTAAGCATCCAACCAGCCAGCAGACAAACAGACAGACACACAAAGGCAGACACACCAAGTCAAAGAATGATAAGAAAAAACAAAGCGAGAAGAAGACATGCCACAAGAAGGGAGAACGAGGCAGCATCGCCACACCCTCAGTCACCCCGTTGTTATCATTTCCTAATTTTTATCAATAGCACAACATTTCAACGCGTACTTGAGCGTCCGATCTCAAAACCCTCTCAGACAAGATCACCACAATAAACACCCTATCGCTGATACAGTCATATTTCATCTTATTTGTTATTAATTTTCATAGCTGATAGACTTTTTATTGTAAATATCAATAGACAAACAGGTTTTTTTTCCAGAGGGGGGTTGTGAAAGGAGGAAGAAGGGGTGGAAGAGAGAGGGAGTGGAGGAAGAAAGAAAGGGAGGAGGACGGGGGAGAAAGAGAGTGGGGAGAAAGGGGGAATGAGATGTGGGAGAAAGTTAGAGAATGGGAGTGGGGGAGATGTAGAGTGAGAGAGAGAGTGAGTGAGTGAGAGAGTGAGAGAGAGACAGAGACAGAGAGGGAGAGAGGGATGAAGAGTGTTAGGGTAGTGAGGAAACAAGGGAATATACAGAAAGAAAACAAGTAAAAGGGATTTGAGGAAGAAAAGAAGAGAGCGGAGGGAAAGAGGACATGAAGATGGAAAAAAGAAGAAGAGGAAGGTTTTTTTTTAAGCGAAAAACTAAAATCGAAATAAAAGGGAATGAGATGAGAGAGTAAGGAACGGACGTAGAAAAGAAAAAGGGAGAGATGAAAGAAAGAGAAACAGGTATATACAAGGTAAAGAGTTAAGTAAATCGATAAATAGACAGATAAAGAGAGTCAACGAATGGGACTGGGCAGGATTATTTTTAGAAATAATAACACACACGCACAAACACACACACACACGCACACACGAAAAGGTCAGCCGCCGCAGAGTTGACTTCCTGGGCAACAATTAGGTCCTAAGTGTCAGTCGGGGTCCCTGGTTAATAGGGAGGGGAGGGGAGGGGAGGGAGGGGGGACGATGGGGGAGAGGGGCAGCGAACACGGGAGATCACTTTAATAGCATTAATATTTCACGCTCTTTGTCTTGTCTTGGTTTTGTTTTTTTGTTTTTTTATTCCTATTTTTTTTTGTGTATATGTATTTTTTTGTTTTTTTTATTATTGTTTTCTTTATTGTTTTTTTTCTCATTTTGCTTAAATTTCTACATATATAATGGTGAATTTAGTGTTTCCCTCATAACGCGGTATATTACGCTCTCAAATTTGTCTCTCTCTCTCTCTCTCTCTCTCTCTCTCTCTCTCTCTCTCTCTCTCTCTCTCTCTCTCTCTCTCTCTCTCTCTCTCTCTCTCTCTCTCTCTCTCTCTCTCTCTCTCTCTCTCTCTTCGAAGACGAAGAAAAAAAGAAAATGAGGATGAAGAAGAAGAAGAAACAGGTCAAGAATAAGAAAGAGAACAAAGAGAATGAGTAAAGAAAAAAGAGGAAGAAGGAGGAAGAGAAGGAGAGAAAGAAAAAAAAGGAAAATAAGAAGATATGTATGAAGGCTCTAGGTGAGTATCATACAGGATACTCATTGGTAAAGAGTAAGGATGAGGAAACAGGCAGAAAAAAGGAAATATTTAACCACCTAACCAAATACAGGAAGAAGGAAATGAAGAAAATCAGAAAAAAAGAATGAAGGAGTAAAGGAAATGAATGAAAAAGAGGAAGTATAAGAAGAATGAAGGAGTAAAGGAAATAAAATATGAATATGAAGTAGGAAAATACAAGAGAATGAGGGAAAATGAAAAAATAACGAATGAAAAGGATAATGAAGAAACAAATCAAATAGAGAATGAAAGAGAGGAAGTAGACGAGAGAATGAAGGAGTAAAGGAAATCAAAAATGAATTTGAAGTAGAAAAATACAAGAGAATGAGGGAAAATGAAAAAATAAAGAATGAAAAGGAGGAAATGGTATAACACAAGAGAATGAAGAAATAAAGAAAATAAAAACACGAAAAAGAGGATGTAGAAAAAGACAGGAGAACGAAAGAATAAAGAATGAAAAAGGGGAAATGGAAAGAAAGAAAGAATAACTGACATAAAGAATGAAAAAGAGGAAATGGAAGAAGACAAGAGAACGAAAGAATAAGGTAAATAAAAAAAAAAAAAGATGGAATGGTAGAAGACAAGAGAACGAAAGAATAACTGACATAAAGAATGAAAAAGAGGAAATGGAAGAAGACAAGAGAAAAAGAGGCAAATAAAAGAAAAAAGAAATGAAAGAAGACGAAACGAAAGAATAAAAACAAAAAAAAAAGAAATGGAAGAAGACAAGAGAACGAAAGAATAAGGGAAATAAAGAAAAAAAAAGGAAAATGGCGACAAGAGAACGAAAGAATAAGGCAAATAAAGAAAAAAAGAAATGGAAGAAGACAAGAGAACGAAAGAATAAGGCAAAGAAAAAAAAGAAATGGAAGAAGACAAGAGAACGAAAAAATAAGGCAAATAAAGAAAAAAAAAAAGAAATGGAAGAAGACAAGAGAACGAAAGAATAAGGCAAAGAAAAAAAAGGAAATGGAAGAAGACAAGAGAACGAAAGAATAAGGCAAAGAAAAAAAAGGAAATGGAAGAAGACAAGACAACGAAGGAATAAGGCAAATAAAAAAAAAAGGAATGGAAGAAGGCAATGCCAGCGTGCTCGGCGGCCGCCACCAGGAAATCCAAAGCGCCAGGACGGATCGTCTGGTCGAGGAACCAACCCACTTTCCCAGACGCGGTTTGGTCACTCTCTCTCTCATAAAGATGTGGTTTATTGGCCATCTTGGGGGCATCATTTGAAGGGTAATGAGGGGTAATGAGAGGTGGAGATGAGTCACTCATGTAATCTCGCCTCGCATTTCGACGGGGTTGCCAAACTTGTCCCGGTCCGCTGTCTTGATGGGCCGTCGTAACGCGGGCTTCGAGGGACGCTGCCGATGCCCGCCGTCGGGGTGTGCCTTCTGTTGTGTGTCCGTCGGGTTATGCTTTCTCTCTTTCTCTCTCTCTCTCTTGCTCTTGCTTTTTCTCGCGGTCTCGATCTTTCTCGCTCTCTCGCTGTCTCGGTATCGATGTCGCTCTATCGGTCTCGATCTCGGTCTCTCTCTTTCTCTCTCTTTCCTCTCTCTTCCCTCCCTCTCCCTCTCTCTCTCTCTCTCTCTCTCTCTCTCTCTCTCTCTCTCTCTCTCTCTCTCTCTCTCTCTCTCTCTCTCTCTCTCTCTCTCTCTCTCTCTCTCTCTCTCCTAACATTCTTTTGTTAATTTCTTTATTTCTTCCTCTTTTCATTTCTTCCTTCCTAGCCTCCATTCCTTCTTCTGTCATTCATCCTTTCCTTTTCCATCCACTGTCTTTTTTTTACTCCTTGCTTGTTATTCCTACCTGCTTCATTATCTCTCTTTGTCTTGTTCCCATTCATTCCTTATCTCACTATTTTTTTTTTTTTTTTCTGTATCCTTCATTTCAACAACTAGCACAATTAGCTTTTTCTCTCTATTTTTTTTTTTATTAACGTATTCTCACATTCTTAAATTTTCTTCTGTGTTCCTACACTAATGATATAGTCCCCAGTTATTGAGTTTTCTCTCTGTCTTCCATTCTTGGCGTCGTCTTCCTTTAGTCTTGTCCATTCCTCTCCTCCTCTTTCTTTCTTTTCTTCCTTCATTCCATCTTATTTCTTGTCATCTTTCTCTCTCCATCCTGAATTTCTTTTACTCTTGCTCTCCTTCCTTTTTTTTCATTGTGTCTCACCTTCCTTAATTTCTTTTACTCTTTCTCTCTTTCGTTTCTTTTTTTTTTTTTGTGTCTTTCCTTCCTTAACTTCTTTTACTCTCTCCTCTCCTCTTTCTTTCCTCCTTGTTCTTCCGCCTTTCCCTCCGTCCCCATTCCTCCCGCCGGACCCACCCAGCCTAGTCTGCACTACACCGTTGCAACAAGCAATGCCAACAGCGATAGGAACAACAACTGCAACACGAAGGCAACAACAACATTAAGAAAACAATTGCAGTATAGATAGAAAAAAACAAGAAAGCAACAACGAAGCGACAGCAATAAAAGAGCCGTTATAACAACAAAACAATAAATGCAAAAGAGCAGGTACAATAGCAAAAAAACAGCTGTAAAAGAGCAACTACAACAACAACAAAGCAACAACAAATACAGTAAAACGGCATCTACAGCAACACGGCCACTGACATGTGCGGTCATCTCACATGCAACCCCATATCCTCATGCGTCCAAATTTAGTGCTTGTAAACTTACGCACGATGGCCGGTAGTTCAGATAAGGAAGTGGGGAAACGAGCATAAAGGGGGAATAATCAGAGGGAGCAAAAGAAGGAGAGGATGAAAAAGAGATAGGAGAAGGGAGAACGGGGAGGGATAAGGAGGGGAGGAGGAAGAAGGGAGAAAGAAGAGGGAGGGGGAAAGGAGAAATGGGGAAATGAGGGTGGAAAGGTAGAGCAATGCAGGGCGAGGGATATGCACCTCACGATCCTGTACGGTGAGATTCCTGAAGGAGATGTCTGGCATTGCTGCCTTGCCCGCGCAGGCACCTTCGGACAAACTGGGGGGAGGGGAGGGGGTCGTTACTCCACACGGATGCGGTAGAAGAGGGGCGAGGAAGTGTAGGAGGGAGGGGGGGGTGCTCCACCAGGTCGCGGTATAAGGTGGGGGGGGCGCACGAAGGAAGAAGAGGGGGGCTCGCGTAACCACACAAGCCAAGGCATATTACAAAGAAGCCAACACCAATTATATCATCAGCACCTCCTTTTGCCACCAGCAGCTCGGCCTTTATCAGCAACCTGCTTCCTTTTGGACTACATCTTTATTTCCATCTCCACCTCGAAACCCCATCGCGGTCTCCATCTCCATCTCCATCTCCATCTCCATCGCTGCCGGGGTGTCCTTCGCACCACAGGTCATATCATGACCCGGGCGGTTTGCCAGGAATGCTGCACAGCCCTGAGTCTACGGGTGGCCCTCGCGAGTGTCTTTTACCTGCTGCTGTTTTATCTGCTGCTGCTGTACCTGCTGCCTTATCTCCGCTGTCTCTATCGCCACGAGAACCACGGGATTAGATTTGGATTTCTCCATATGGTTTGATCATGTCCTTTTTTATATCGCCAAATGTCATGTCGGGCGCTCTGGGAAACGAACCCCATTGTGTCTTTAAGCGATGATTATCGTCTCTTACACTGGGAATTTCTACGAGAATTCTTGAGATAAAGGGACGACTATTTGATGAAATGGAATCACATGATGGTTCTTGTGTACAAAGGTTTAAAATCACAATCGCATGCTAACTAAACCCCTTTCAGTTCTGCTGTGTCCTTTGCCTTCGTTATTTATTTAGTGATTTATCTATTCATTCTTATTTTAAAAGGACTTTCCTTCGCTTGTTACGTCCACTTCTCCTTTCGTCTCAGAATATTATCACAAACTATAACAGAAATAGGGTTTGTGCTTAACTTTCTAAAATCAGTTTCTTGGTAAGTACACTCAAATTTAATAAAACTGTCCTTTGTCAACGCACCACACAAGCCTACTTCCCATCAGCTTTTTATTCCACCAAACCAGCTGTCACCGTATCTTGACCCTCCAAAACCAGCTGACATCCTTTCACCGACTCTGCCAAACCAACTGTTACCCTTTTCTGCCCCTGCCAAGCTAGCAGTCGCCGCCTCCCATGAGGTCTTCACCAGTTTCCTTCAGTACTTTCCTGTCCCGCCACCCATTCGTATCCAGACTCAGCCTCCAGCACAGAAACCGTAGCAGAAGATGCTACAGCGACTCTAAAAAGAAGAAAAAAATCGGATAGCGAGGTTCCCACAAGCACAGCGCGGTCGGGTGTCATGTGAGGCCGCGGGACGGGCGCCGACCGCACTCCTACCGCATCCATCGGCGCTGGCGGACCTCAAGTGCCCCCACTCCTCAGACGCGAGACTCGTTAATCTGTTATTTAACACCAGTGTTTCTCCTATTATTTTCCTCCCCCTCCTCCTCTTTTTCTTCCTTCTTCTCGTTCGTCTTCCTCTTTTACTTCATCCTCCTCCTCCTCCTCCTCTTTCCCCTCTTCTTCTTCTTCCTCCTCCTCCTCCTCCTTCTCCTCTTCCTTCTCCCTTTCTTCTTTTTTACCTTCTCTTTCGTATCACCGTCGCCATGGGTGTCATTTTTAGTCCGTGTTTGAACTCGTTTTGTTTCGAATATCACCAAAGGCCCGACTCATCTTCAATATCGCCCCCTTCGTTTAGCACAATGTCGGCCGTGCATTAGAAATCATAAACATCATATATTTTCTAGCTTCTGGAATTTTGTCCTGGAGTGACAGAGTCAGAACTAAGCTAGCACTGATTAACCTGATGTATGAGACGCAAATCGAACTAAATTTTGATGACTTTTTTATATATTTTGTAAGGGTTGGTAAAAAAATAGTCACTTCCCAGATGGAAACAGTTGGTCTTCCTTCGCTCAAAATGACCAGCTGGCACTCAGTACTTCTGCCCATTGAGAGCGCACGGAAATGTCGCACTCGTTCTCTCACTCGTGATGGAACGTCTCTGCTGTCTCGCCCTGGTGGGAAACTCTTACCTGCTGTCACCTTGTCCTCTTGGCGATGGCAGCGTACCGTACTGCGTTGTCCTTTTCTCTCTCTTTTTTCCGTCTTTTTAGATCTGTGATGCGTTTTAGGAAGAGTAGAGTTCAGATTTGTAGGTGTACATACACACGCACGCACGCAAGCGCACACACACACACACACACACACACACACACACACACACACACACACACACACACACACACACACACACACACACACACACACACACACACACACACACACACACACACATCCACAGACACCCACAAACTCACAGTTGTTGATTCCCAAACCTTTGCAACCTCTGCAGGTAATACCTGTGCACCTGGCTTCTCACGATTTCGTAGAAAGGAAAAAGGAAAAAAAGAAGAGGAGAGGGAAAAAGTAAGAGGAGGTGCGTGGGCATACGGAAAGGAGGAAGAGGGAAGGTTGAAGAGGGTGTGGAAGAGTGGGACGAGAGAAGAGGAGGAGGAAGATGAAGGGGGGTAGGAAGAAACTTGGGAGGAGGAAGAGGAGAGGGAGGGGAGGGAAGGA
>NW_020870214.1:133121-135621 GCF_003789085.1 Penaeus vannamei | reverse complement strand
AGGGAATAAAAGCAAAAGACAAAACGGCCTCAGCGGATCCCGACGTCGCCGCTGAAGCCTTCGTATTGGCATCATCAGCCCCGCGATCCCTAATTCTCCGGCGGGTAGATGCAATTACCTGAAACATTTTCTTAAGTAACGGGATCTGTTCGTGTAACCTGAGCTTGGGCACGGGGCTGTATCGATGGGGAAGGAGGGGAAGAGGAGGGGGAAGGAGGAGGAAGGGGGGGGGGGAGAGGAGGGAAGGAGGAGGAAAGAGGAAGGGGGGTGGGGGCGGGGAGGGAGAGGAGGTCGTTAGGGGAAGGAAATAAGGGGGGATGGAGAAGAGGGGGAATAAAGGGAGGTAGGAGAAGGAGAAAAAGGGGGGAAGGGGAGAGGGGAAATGTAAAGGGTATGAGAAGGGGAAGTGGGGGAGGGGTGAGGAGAGAGGCTAAGGAAGAAAGGGGGAGTGAAGGGAAGAGAGAAGAGAAGGAGGAAGTGAATTAGAAGAGGAAGATAATGGGAGGAGGAAAGAGAATTAAGGTAAGAGAGGGGGGGGGCTAAATTAGAATAAGTAGAAAGAATATAATGAGAGGAGAAGGTTGGGGAGGAGGAGGGAGAAGGGGCGGGAGGCAGGAAGAGGGTCAGGAGGAAGGGCAGAAGAAGGAAGAGGAAGAAGAGGAGAAAGAGTAGGAAGAGGAGGAGGAGAAATAGGATGAAGGGATGAAGAAAGTGAGGGAGAAGGATAGGGAGGGTCAGATACAGAGAGAGGCCAAGAAGAAGAAGAGAAAGTCAAAGAAAAGAGAAAGAGCTTATAAGCGTTTCGAAAGATGACACTAATGGCAATGACGCATTAGAGAAGGGAAGGAAAATAAAAGGAAGTGAGCAAACGTAAAGATTTTTTTCCTTGGAGGATTACGAATACAAAGAAAATTTTTCCCGAAGAATATATTATATATATTTAGTGATGATTTTTTTTATTTTCTTATTTTTTTATCATTGCTTCAGCTTGCAGCCTTGGAGGTAATGCACGCAGAAGAGAAAATAACACAAGAAAAAGGAATAAAGATTAGATAGTCATGAAAAGTAAAAAATCAAATAATGAGGATAATACGTTTTCGCGGAAATAGAATTAAGCGCAGTGATGGACGAAATTTTTATACGATAAGGAAATGTCATTGTTTCGCAGTGATTTTGTAGGAAATTTAACGAAGATATAGTTTTGTAAGATAGCGATGAGAAATGATAATGATGATAATGATATTGTTAATGATAGGGATTCAATTACTGTTATTACTATTATCCTTATTATCATCAGTAAAATTTGTGATAGTAGTGTATTATTAATGATGATAATGATAATGGTAATAAAAATGATAGCAGTGATATTAAGGATGGTAATGATTATAGTGATAATTGTGAAAATAAAAATATTAATCATAATAGTAGTAATGATGATAACAGTACTGATGATGATTACCATTAGAATATAGTAACCATGATATGTTAACATTGGTACGGATGATAATGATAATGATGATAACAATGATGGTAATGATTATCATGATACTGATAATAATGATGATAATGATAATGATAACGATATTACTAATGATATTAATGATAATAATATTGAATAATGAAAGTAATGATAATGGTAGTGATAATGATAATAATAACAATGATGTTAATGATAATGATAATGATAAGAAGAATGATAGTAATAACAATGATGATGATAATAATACTGATAGTACTCATAATACTAATAGCAGTAGTAGTAGTAGTAGTAGTAGCAATAATTATAAAGATAGAATTAATAATAGTGATAATAATGAGAAAAATATAATGAGGATAGATAATGCCGATAATAGCAATAAAGACTGTAATGATATAATAACAATAGTAATACAAATAAGGATAATGATAATTATAACTATGACTATTGATAACGACCATAACAAAAACAATAGTGATAAATATTTGTCATTATTGTTATCATTATTATTATTATTACCATTAATTTTGTTGTTGTTATTTTTGCTGTTACGAAAGTTATTATTACTATTATTGATATTATTAATTTAAAATGATAATGAAAATAATAATAGTGATAACAAGACAGACAGAAAAAGACAAGCGAACTTAGATTTCAAGAAGTGCACAAGCTCTCACGCAAGGGAAATCCACAGAAAACTTAAAAGAAAAGAAAAGAAAAGAAAAAAAAGAACAGATTTTGAAAAGAGAAAAAAAAGGGCTTCCCGCGCAAGTGCTCAGACAAGACTTGGAGACGTGAGGAAAGAGACGTGACTGCCCTCATCTCTCTCTCTCTCTCTCTCTCCTCTCTCTCTCTCTCTCTCTCTTCTCTCTCTCTCTCTCTCTCTCTCTCTCTCTCTCTCCTCTCTCTCTCTCTCTCTCTCTCCTTCTCTCTCTCCCTCTCTCCTCTCTCTCCTCTCTCCTCTCTCTCTCTCTCTCTCTCTCTCTCTCTTCTTCTCTCTCTCTCTCTCTCTCTCTCTCTCTC
>NW_020870214.1:118121-123121 GCF_003789085.1 Penaeus vannamei | reverse complement strand
TGGAGAGATGGAAAGTAGAAGAAGAAGGAGGAATAGATGAAATAGAGAGATGAAAAGAAGATAAATGCGAAATTAGAGGGAATGTCGCAAAACAACGGTATGTAACTCAGGTGTAATTGTAACAGACCTACAGGGACACCGAGGGGTTAGGGGGGAGAGGGGGGGGTAGGAAGGGAGGAGGGGTGATGAAGGAGACAGGGAGGAGGGCGGGGGAGGGAGGGAGGGTTAAGAGCAGAAGGGGAGGAGGGACAAGGAAAGAGGAGGAGAGGAAGGGGGAGGGGGAGAGAGGGCAGAAGCATACAGGTTAGCGGATATTTGTTATGCAAATTTTTATAGGACGCGGAATTCATTATCTGCGGTAAATCACGTCCTTGGTGTATTATTTTGGACGAGTTTCGAGGCAGTAGAGTGAGAGGGTGAGAGTGAGAATGAGAGGGTGAGGGTGAGAGTGAGAGGGAGAGGGTGAGAGAGAGAGAGGGGGGAGAAAGAGAAAGAGAGAGAGGGGGAGAGGGAGAAGGAGAAAGAGAGAGAGAGAGCAAAGGAGGAAGGGGAAAGAGAGAGAGAGGGAGGAGATTAGTTAAAATCATTTTTATGTATTTTTATGATTTACAAAGTCGAAGAAAAAGGAGAGAGATGGGGAAAGAGAAAGTGGACGATGAAAGGGGAAGATAAACGGAGAAAGTAGGAGTTTAAAAGGAAAAGTAAGAAAGAACGATGGAATGGCAAAAGAATGGAAACAGAAAAACATGGAGAAAAAACAACACACATGACAAAGGAAGATAAAGCCAAATAAAAGAAATAGAAACAACAGGGGGAAGAGAACGTGTTGGAAAGTATGAAGAGAGAGATGGAGTGAGAGGGAGGAAGGGGGAGAGAGTGAGAGAGTGGGAGAGTGAAGGGAGAGAGAGAGAGAGAAAGAAAGAGAAAAAGACAAAGAGAGAGAGAGTGACACCACCAAGGAACCCCCGCCCCCCGACCAACCACGCATTTTATTTGTCTCCCGGCGGCAAGAAGTGTCAGGCGCTGGCCGTGACACCCTCAGCCGACCGAGATCCGTGGCATGGCGTCGTGACAGCGGGAGTCCCAAACACAACATGAATTTTAGATCAGTCTCCCGGCGCCTCGAATTCCCTCCTACATTCTCGTGACTTCCTCCTTTCCATTATCTTTGTTATTTTGTATATATTTACATTCATGCTTATCTACTTTCTTTCTCTTTCTCGCTTTTCTATCCTTGTATTCTTACCTCTCTCCTTAACCCTCTTTTTTCCTTTTTCTTTCTCTGTGTCTTTGTCTTCTCTCTCTCTCTCTCTCTCTCTCTCTCTCTCTCTCTCTCTCTCTCTCTCTCTCTCTCTCTCTCTCTCTCTCTCTCTCTCTCTCTCTCTCTCTCTCCTCCCTCCCTCCCTCCCTCCCTCCCTCCCTCCCTCTCATTCTCATCTATCTATCTGCATTTTATTTCGTTATTCTCCATTCCCTTCCCACCGCAACCCTCCACAAGGTACGAATAGACTCCAAGGATCTCACGGGAGCGGAGGTTGAGGTGGGGGGAAGAGGGAGAGGTTCTGGTGGGAAGGGAGGGGAGGGGAGGGGCTCAAAAGAGGACTGGATGAGGGTATCGAAGAGAAGGTAGAGGAGGTCGAGGAAGACTTGGAGTACGGGGTTAAAGGATACTGAAGGATGAGGTTGAGAGGGCCGGGAGTAAGAGGAGGAGAAGGAGGAGGATGTGGAAGGGGAGGTTGCGAAGAGGATGGAAGTGGGAGGGTGGGGAGGAAGATTGGGGGGGGGGTAGGGCAGAGGTAACATGGTATCACGCCGTTCGTGTGTTCTTAGACCTTCAGTGGGCGTGAGGATGAGGAATCTTCGAGGTGATTTAGATCCGTTTTCGGGTACCTTTCAGTCAAGGGAGGGGGAGGGGGAGGTAGAGGAGAAGGGAAGGAGGGGGGGAGAGTGAAGCGGAAAGGGAAGGGGAGGAAGAGGATGTAGATGAGAGGGAAAGGGGAGGAATGGTAGGCGAAGGAGGACGGGGAGAAGAGGGAGTGACACAAGTTGGAGGAGCTTGGATTCGCGTGAGAGATTTTTCTGCTATTCGCGCAACATCAAAGACCATCAATAAACAGAAAGAGAATAGTATATGCAGGTATTTTGCATCTTATTTTTTTCGTCAGGATGTATTATATCCGTTTCTGTGTCTGTGGCTTACACACCAAAGCAGACACACACAGAGACGAACAGAAAAGGAGACAAACACACGCAGGTATACCACCGATTTTCCGGCAATTAGGATTCCAAGGCCGTGTCGGATTATTGGGTTTGCCGGATAAACAGAAGTCATGTAGAGATACTTCTGTCTATATCTCTAAGGCGATGGATCGAAAATGTGAAAGTGATATCGATTCTTTCAATAAAACTGCAACTAATTTTTTAGGGGGGGGCAGATTGCTAGTTACGATGGATTTGTTCTGTTTCAAGAATATCTGATGAAAATCATTAATTTTTCTTAAGGATGAGGAACTAATACGAAAATGCCTCATTCTCGGAAAATTCTAGATTAACAGACGAATTCCAAGGAACAACAGGAGACTCAATTCACTCCGGATTTAAAGAGATGCTGGACCATCATTTGCTGAGAAATCGACGGTACACTTTTGTGTGTCTGTGTATGTGTGTGTGTGTGTGTGTGTGTGTGTGTGTGTGTGTGTGTGTGTGTGTGTGTGTGTGTGCGCGTCCGTGTTCGTGTATGTGTTTACATGTATCCGTATATGTATGTATCCTTGTATGTAAGTATGTACTTATGCATGCTTAACGCACAGTCAGCACAAATAGCCACACGCAGTCATTCTGTCAATCACTCTACCCAAATAGCCGAGCGAGGCATGAATAAGCGCCGAGCGATGCCAAGGGCTGCAAGCAGGCGCCACGCGGGGAAAGGCGGCCTAAAATATTTTACATGAGGATCCGAGCGAAATGTTAGTGCTTCTCAGAAACAGGTATAATTATGGCCTCATTATACTCCCAGCAACAGTAATTATGGCGAGTAATTGTTCAAGTATGAATAGATAATATCGGAGGAAGAATAAGGGGGAAATGTTAAAGGAACAAAATAGGAAAAGGAGAAGACAAGAGCCAAAGCGAAAGAGAAAAAACGAAAGGAAAAGAAAAGAGAAAATGAGAGACAGAAGGGGAGAAGAAAGCAAGAATGGATAAAATAAAAGAGAAAAAAGAAGGGGAAATCAATGCAAAAAGAAATCAAAGATAAAATGACCGACAGAGAATAGAAAAAAATAGCTAATGACAGAGAAAAGTACGAGATAAAGAGAGGAAATATTTCACTTGATAAAGATAACAAAGAGAGACACGAACTGATGTCATGATAGAAATCTCGCGTAGCAGGGGTGGCAGGCAGGGCACCTAGGGGGCAGGAGTTGGGTAGGGGGGGGGGCACGTGCCAGGTATCCAGCGCAGGGGAGCGGCAGGGGAGCGGGGGGGGGGTGGGGGTGGGGGGAGATGGGATATCTACGCCCTTCTGCATTGGAGAAGGAAAAAAAGGGTGTTAGTGTGTGTATGCATATATATATATATATATATATATATATATATATATATATATATATAATATACATATATATGTATGTATGTATGTATGTATGTGTGTGTGTATAGATAGATAGATAGATAAATAGGTAATAAATAAATAGATATAGATATCGATATATGTAAATATATATGTATAGTATATGTGTGTGTGTGTGTGTGTGTGTGTATGTGATATATATATATATATATATATATATATATATATATATATATATATATATATATGTATGTATGACAACCATAGAGAGGGAGAGAGAGAGAGGGAGAGGGAGAGGAGAGAGAGAGGGAGAAGGAGAGGAGAGAAGGGGAGAGAGAGGAGAGACAGAGAAGAGAGAGAGAGAGAGAGAGAATGAAAGAATGAAGGGGAGAGAAACGTAGACAGATTGAAAAGGGGATGTTATAGGGAAAGCGAACATGCCTCTATTCTGAATACATGAATAACAATGAAAGAAAAGCCATGTATCTTTAAACAGCTCGAATGTAAACGGTTTTAAGAAAGGGAATGTAGTAGCAAGTATGCTTTTTCACTTTAGAACGGGAAGTATGGTAATCATAATGATACTTCTTTTGTCTTTTATACATAATTGGTTTTATCGTTGTTATTGTTCATTATCACTATATTGTTACTATATATATATATATAATATATATATATATATATATATATATATATATGTGTGGTGTGTGTGTGTGTGGTGTGTGTGTGTGTGTGTGTGTGTGTGGTGTGTGTGTGTGTGTGTGTGTGTGTGTGTGTGTGTGGTGTGTGTGTGTGTGTGTGTGTGTGTGTTGTGTGTGTGTGTGTGTGTGTGTGTGTGTGTGGTGTGTGTGTGTAACAGTGGCTGTTATAGTATTGTTGTCACAGTTCAGTTCAGAAGGTTTGTAACAATAAAGAAAGAAAATTATGATTAGGATTATAATAGTTACTATCAAAATAATGCTAATGCTGATGCTGATACTGATAATAATACTAATGATGATCTTCATTATGAAGAGAGTAATGATATTGATAATAATTATAATGATAGTAATGATGAAGATGTTAATGATAAGGGGAAGAAAAAGAGGAACAACAAGATGGAAAATAATAATGATAATAATATAATGAGGAGGAGGAGGAGAAAAAGAAAAGAAGAAGGAGGAGGAGAAGGAGAAAGTGAAGAAGGAGAAGGAGGAGGAGGAGGAGACGGTGCAGAAGTAAAAGAAAAAGAAGGAGGAGGAGGTGGTAGAGATGAAGAATGAGAAGTAAAAGAAGAATATTAATGCGGTTATCATAATGCTGATAGTGATGATAAGACTCGTGACAAAGGCAGTGGTTGTAATGTTATCATTTTGCCAGAAATCTTAATCATCTCTGTTTTTTTCCGTGTGCAGACTTTTCTACCAATGTGACATTAATAATTCAAATA
>NW_020870214.1:100621-105621 GCF_003789085.1 Penaeus vannamei | reverse complement strand
CTAATTCACCAGCACCGCCCTGTCGCCATGCGTCGCCGTCGGCTGCATGCGCTTCGGATCGCCAGCCCCGGTGCCATGCGCTCCCCTCGCCCGCTCGGCTCTCCCACTCGACCGCGTCCTTCCCCGCAACCTTCGCCGTCCTTCGCGCCCCCATGCGTCTCTCGCCGCGATGCCTCTCGTCACGCATGCGCCCCTCCCGCCTCCGCCCTCCCCGCGCGTGCCCCTCCCGGGGGGAAGGGAAGGCACAGACTGACGAGGATCTAGCACTGCACGGACACCACACACACCCCACACATATATATATATTATATATATATATATATATATATATATATATATATTATATATATATAATGCGTGCGTACGTATGTTATATTTATGTATGTTATATATGTATGTGTGAATACGAATACACAGAGACACGCTCATACACTCACACCACAACACACAAAGAGGATCGGGGGTCCTGTGCAACACCAGGTCACTTCCTAGGTGCACAGAATCAAGTTCACGAACCCAGGACCCGAATTCTGAAAGTCACGCAAGAAGCGAAACAGCCATGACGCGCGTGGAAGACTTAAAAAGGGAAGGAAAAAAAAAGGTGGGCGGCAGCCACTTTGGTGTCGTGATAATGATGTCATAAATCGAGGGGGGAGCGGAGGGGGGGGGCACAGACCCGGTGACATCCTGCTGTTCCTTAGTACCTTCGCACGGGGAGGGGGGGGGGGGGTAAGTACGACTTCAAATACATACACTCACGCACATACGGAGACATCAAGTCCCCTAATTGTTGACGACTTCGTACGGCTTTTCACCAAGTAGAGAGGCCGTTGTTACCGATTCGAATCTATGAAGAAAGATAAAAAAATCTCAACGAAACACAAAGAGGAAAATGAATCCCTTATACGCCATATAAAAGAGCTTATCTCTTATACCAGGCGAAGAAGAGTGAGAGAGAGAGAGAGAAATAGAGAGGAGAGAGAGAGAGGAGAGATAGAGCGTAAAAAAGCGGCATTTGAATGCAAAAGTTTGATGAGCCAACCATAAGTGGATCCCCCCAGAGCCGACACCTGGGTAGGCCTAGAGAGGGTTCCCACGGACTAGGCCTCCCCTCACTATTGTGCGCCTGCTAAGGACTAATTTCCAGGCCTTCATGCGCCATAAAGAGTCGAGTTGCGGTGATTACATGATGTGGCCGCAGCGTCTTCACAATGACCAGCCAACAGATCCCCAACGAGCCATATTTCTCGTCCGACCCGCGGCGGAGAGGCCTAGGCGCTCCCTCGATGCTCCTCTCGTTTTTTTTTTATCGTCTTTCTTCTTTTCTCTTTTATCGTATTTTTTTCTCTCTCTCTTTTATCGTCTTCTTTCGTCTTCTCGTTTTTAATCGTCTTTCTTCTTCTCTCTTTTATCGACTTCTTTCTTCTTCTCTTCTTTTATCGTCTTCTTCTCTTTTTTATCGACTTCTTTCTTCTCTTTTTTATCGACTTCTTTCTTCTCTTTTTATCGACTTCTTCTTCTTTTTTCGACTTCTTTCTTCTTTTTTTATCGACTTCTTCTTCTCTTTTTGTATCGTCTCTTTCTTCTCTTTTCATGTATCGTCTTCTTTCTTCTCGTTTTTTATCGACTCTCTTCTCTTTTTTCTTCTGCGTGTAAGGTTCCTAGGGCGTGATCGCCTTCTTGTTGCTTTTTTTTGTATTACTGGTTTGTTATATTTTTTTATCTTGTTTTCCTTCGTGGCACGTTTTTTTCTGTTTTCAGGTTCCACTTCCTTTAGCCTCGCTCTTTGCTCTTCCCTTTCTTCTTCCTGTTCCTCTTTTATCCCTTTCCTCTTCCGCCTCCCTTCCCCGTTCCGCCACCCCTTCTTCTCTTTGTGCTCTTCCTCTTCCTCCCCCTTCTCTTTCTTTCCCCCTTTTTTCCCTCCCTTTCTTCACCTCCTCCTTCCCCTCCTCAGTTCCTCCTCTCCTCCTCCCACCCCTCTTTTTTTTTCTCCACCTTCTTCTTCGTCTCTCCCTTGCCCGTTTTTTTTTATCTCCCTTACTCATTTTTACAGCTACGTCCCCCTGTCTAATGGCCTCCCAATCTTTTGCTTCTCGTCTGTCACCTTCTGACAGATGACCATAACGTTTACTCGTCTCGCATATCCATCATGTTTACGCGTTATGTGTTTAAGTTGATGCTACATTTTATTTTGGTTTATATATACAGTTCCCTTTCCGCGAATCACATCCGGGACCCCACAGTCACCCAGTGTGGTGACGTGGTTACATTGCTGTTGGTTGATTATTTGATGGCAAATGCCAAATTTTGCACGTTCGATTGATTAAAGATTCCCTTCCTCGAGTTTTTTGTTTTTTCTTCCTTTCTCTCTCTCGTCTCGCTCTTTCTCTGCCTCTTTCTCTCTCTCTCTCTCTCTCTCTCTCTCTCTCTCTCTCTCTCTCTCTCTCTCTCTCTCTCTCTCTCTCTCTCTCTCTCTCACACACACACACACACACACACACACACACACACACCACACACACACACACACCACACACACACACACACACACACACACACACACACACCCTCCCCCAACACCTTCCCTCCCCCCTCCCCCCACGTCACAACTCGCCGTCACAGCAGCCCGGCACAGACAGTCGTCACACCTCCCAGTCTAGGAGGCGCCGTGAGCGAAGGACATTTGCGTCTGTCAACACACAGGATGAGTGACGGGATGGCGTTAGCACAATGTTTACACGCTGGACGACAGAGCGTGATCTGCGCGGCTCTAATAGTCTTTAAAGAAAAGCACATGCTGGGTCGCTTCCTGGAGGTGAAGGGGGGGGGGAGGCTGGGGTGGAGGGAGGAAAGGAGACAGAAAGGGAGACAGACAGACAGATGGTTAGATAGACAGACAGACAGATGGTTAAATAGACAGACAGACAGAAAAAACAGACAGCTTTAGTAGCAGTAGTAGTAGCAGAAGAAATGTCAGTAATATCTGAATATTATTAGTAACATCAGAGGCGATGGTAGTATAAATAAAAAAATAGTGATAAAGGGAGGAGAAGAGAGTACCAGCTTAATCTTCTTTTTCTGTTTTCCTCGCTTTTCTATGGCCCCTTCCTCAAACGCCCTATTTAGCCATCTACTCTTGTTATATATAACCTCTGTATGTTTGTCTGGATGTCTGCTTCTATTTTGCTCTGTTTTGCTGTACATTCTCTCTCTCTCTCTCTCTCTCTCTCTCTCTCTCTCTCTCTCTCTCTCTCTCTCTCTCTCTCTCTCTCTCTCTCTCTCTCTCTTCTCTCTCTCTCTCTCTCCTCTCTCTCTCTCTCTCTCCTCACCCTCTCCCTCCCTCTCTTTCTCTCTCATTCCCTCCTTCTCTCTCTCTCTCCTTCTCTCTCTCTCTCTCTCTCTCTCTCTCTCTCTCTCTCTCTCTCTCTCTCTCTCTCTCTCTTCTCTCTTCTCATCCTCTCTCTCTCTCTCTCTCTCTCTCTCTCTCTCTCTCCCTTCTCTCCTCCTCTCTCTCTCTCTCTCTCTCTCTCTCTCTCTCTTCCCTCTCTTCCTCCTCTCTCTCTCCCTCCCTCCCTCTCTCCTCCCTCCCTTCTCCTCTCCTCTCTCTCCACTCTCCTCATCCCTCTCTCCCTCTCTCCCTCTCTCCTCTCCTCCCTCTCTTCCCTCTCTCTCTCTCTCTCTCTCTCTTCTCTCTCTCTCTCTCTCTCTCTCTCTCTCTCTCTCTCTCTCTCTCTCTCTCTCTCTCTCTCTCTCTCTCTCTCTCTCTCTCTCTCTCTCTCTCTCCCTCTCTCCTCTCTCCCTCTCCCTCTTCCCTCTCTCCTTCCTTTTCCCTTCCCTCCTTCCACCTCGGATCAGCAAGATACAAGCCTGTGAATAGTTGAGATGGGCGTGACAAGCTATGTTTACAAACTTGCGGTGCGCGTCGACGGCCTCCCTTATTTCCCTTCTGCGTCCATCCTCCGCGGCCGCCCCACTCATACTGCGTCACTCGTTTCTTGGAGATGGAGAATTTTCCTCCTCTCTCCCCCTCGTTTTTTCGTTTTCTGATAGTCTTGATTATATTTTGCGTTGGTGTTTAGGAATAACTTTTTGTTTTATGTGATATTCTTTTTTTATCATTTTATTTCTTTGTTTTGTTTTATTTGTTTGTGATTTTTATTTACCCTTCCTCTTTTGTCTGATAATGACACGGGTAAGTGTGTATACGAGTACGTGTCTGCATTTGCATATGAACAAGGAGCTCAAATGTATTCTTGAGAAGCTTTCTCTTCGTTTCTTTTCTTTTCCTTTTTTTCTTCCGCATTTATTGTGTTCTGCGCTTCTTCTTCCTCTCTCCACCTGACGCGCCGTTCCTGCCTCAGCAAAACAACGGAATTTAAGAGCTTCGGTAGACTCCAGATCCTCATAATCTGCGACGTCGCGAGATCTGTGTGAGGCAACTGGCCCACTCACGGTGATGTCAGAGAACCAGATGCCATGATAGGTCACAGACCAAACTCCTCCTTGGAATAAAAATGTTTCTCTCCTTCTGATTTTCATGATGCTGGCGCTGAGAGGATCATGCCCGCGCCCTGGAGTAATGCTGCGCTCGAGAAGATTAACATGTGTGTGTTTGGAATTATAATACATGCATTAATTAAGGTTGAATTTATTTTCGTGGGAGGGGGTATATCTTGCAAGGTTAGGGGGGACTAATCTGTTAATGATTAGAACTCTGCAAGGAGGTAAATGTGCTTTACTTTCCAGAAGAGTTCTGGATGCAAAAGAAAGGCGTGGTTTTGATCGTATGTGATATTCATACTAATTATAATGTAATTAGCAAAGAAATGAGACAGAGAGTGAGTGAATGAGTGAAAGAGAGAGAGAGAGAGGGAGAGCCGGAGAGAGAGAGAGGGGGAGAGAGAGAGATAGGAAGGGAGAGAGAGAGAGAGACAGAGAGTGTGAGACAGAAACGTAGATGGAGACAGACAGAAAGAAAGAGCGACAGAAGGGGTGGGGTT
>NW_020870214.1:83121-95621 GCF_003789085.1 Penaeus vannamei | reverse complement strand
AGGAGGAGAGGGGGAGGGAGACCTTGGGGAAGCCTGGAGGAGCAAGTGACGTAACACTCCAAAGAAACTTACCAACAGTGCTGTACGTGGAGTTGCTGTATGTCTGTTTCCTCGCGGTTCCTGTACTTCTGATTGCTAGCAGACTTTCTATATTCCTGTTTCTTCGCCGAGTTTCTGTATATCTGTTTGCTAGCAGAGTTCTGTATTTCTGTTTCCTCGCGGAGTTTCTCTATTTCTGTTTCCTCGCGGAGTTTCTCTATTTCTGTTTCCTCGCGGAGTTTCTCTATTTCTCGCGGAGTTCTCTATTTCTGTTTCCTCGCGGAGTTTCTATATTTCTGTTTCCTCGTTGGGTTTCTGTGTCTCATTCTTCGCGGAGTTTCTGTATATCTGTTTCCTCTTGTATTCCATCTTGAAGCCTCCGAATCCATCTCCTTGACTTCGCGATTAGAATAAAAAGACATTAATTCTCGAGATCGATAACCGAGTGAGACGGTTGTTCCCGGTCTTGTTCGTTGGTTATGGGCGTCACTCGTGGGCGTCGCGTTGGCTTTATCGATGATGATGCAGATGTGAAGGTGAAGCGTATCTTTATCATTAGTGCTTCATTGTCGGCAATTTGTTACTATTAACGCTCTCATTATCGCAGTTTCAATATCGTATATGTCATCATTATCATTTTTGTTATTAATAGTGTCATTATTATTATTATCATCATTATTATTGTTTTTGTTGTTGTTGCTGTTATTTTTGTTGTTATTGCCATCATTGTTGTTGTTATCATTATTATTATTACTATTATTATTATTATCAGTTTCATTATTATTATCATTATTAAATTATTTAATCTTAAGATTAAGACTAACGAAATAAAAATTGTGCCCAAGGAACGTGCCTGAAATGGAACTAAAATTTGAGGAAATGCGCAGAAATCCAAATAAAGAATAATAAAAACAAGAGAACAGGCTGAGAGTAGAATAAGAAAGGAAGTTGGATACATAAGAACATTACAAAGAAGACATTTTAAGGGAGTCTTTAAGAGAGAGAGAGAGAGAGAGAGAGAGAGAGAGAGAGAGAGAGAGAGAGAGAGAGAGAGAGAGGAGAGAGAGAGAGAGAGAGAGAGAGAGAGAAGAGAGAGAGAGAGAGAGAGGAGCGGGGAGGGAGAGGAGAAAAAGGTAAGGAAGAGAAGAAAGAATGAGGGGTACAGAAAGAGAAATATGGAGAGAAACAAATAGAGAGGGGGGAGGGTGAACGAGAGCGAGCGAGAAAGAACGAGAGCAAGCGAGAGAGAACGAGGGAGAGAAAGAAAAAGTGTTAAACAGGTGTTTGTAGCCAGTAAACGAGCGAGTAATGTAAAGGTTCCCCTGGTATATGGTGGCATCAAATTGAGTGAGTAACGCCGAACACGACAGTTAAGTCACTTAATGGTATAAGCCGAGGGAATATCACGTTGATCAGACGTATTGATGCACGAATAAAAAACGTCGGTTTAAGAATTAAAACCGCAGAGGAGAGAGAAAAAAGAGGCACGAAGATTTGAACCGAAGGAGGGCCATAATGAGGGGGTCGCGGTGGCCAAGTGGCACTGATTATAGGGCCACAAATCCCCCCAAAGGGCGCATGCGTTCATAGCAGGGACCTTCGAGGAGTTAGTAATGTCCTGACGAAGAGGTTCAGAGATTGGGAGGGTCCAGGCGGGTCTCCGAGGACTGGAGGCGGGGGGCGATTCGCAAAGACAAACTGCGCTTAATTAAGATCGAGAATTGAGTCTTTGCGAATTATGACCCCTCGTTCGCCACCACGCCCTAGCTACCTGTTCCTCTCCGCCCTCCTTTGTTCCCGCGTTCGTATTAGTCTTCCCTTCTATTCTTCTTCCCCTTCACGGTAGTCCTTCTGTCGCCTTCCCTTCAGTTCTCTTTATCTCTCCTTTTTCCTTCTCCACCCTTCCTCTCCCCATCCTTTAGACCCCCCCCTTCCCAACTCTTCTTCCCCTCCTCTTTCTCTCCCTCCTTTCATTCTCTCCTTCCTCTGCCGTCCCTCTCCTCCATCTCCCCATCCATTACCAAGCCCCCCCAAAAAAAAAAAAAAAAAAAAAAAAAAAAAAACACACACACACACAGCAACAACTGCCACGAGCCACCAGCGGTAATGGGCAGTCCGTCGCGCCCCTCGACTCCCTGCGCCCCCGATGCCGACGCCTTCCGCCGGCCAACGCCATTCGCGGATCCGTCAGGCGCTCCGCCGTGACTGATGCGGAGGCGGCGGCTCGCGGAGGCTGACGGAGAGGGGAGGCGAGGCGCAAGAACAACAACTTGATGCCGGCCGCTCTCGCAAGGCCGAGAGGGAGGCAAAAATTCAATTTGGCGGCAATCTAATCGGGAGAGATAGCGCTCCCACTGGTGTGAATTCCACTTTTTTTCTTTGGCTCTCGTTGCAGACTTAACGCTCAGGGAGATGTTTGTGTTCATGGTGGCAAAAAAAGGTGCGCGCACGCACATGATACACACGCGCACACGCTCTTGCACACGTACACTGCTGCATCATTTACATGAAGTGCACATGCGGGCGGACACACACACACACACACACACACACACACACACACACACACACACACACACACACACACACACACACACACACACACACACACACACACACACACACACACACAACACACACACACATTCACACACACACAATACATTCACACACACACACACATTCACACACACACACACACACACACATCACACACACACATTCACACACACGCACATACATTCACACACACACATACATTCACACAACACACATACACACATCACAACACACACACACACACAACACACACATACACACACATACATTCACATACACACATTACACACACATTCACACACACACAACACACACACACACACACACACACACACACACACACACACACACACACACACACACACACACACACACACAACACACACACACACACACACACAAATATCTAAAACCAAAAAGCCAAAAGGCAAAGGAACACACACCACATCCACACTGGCCGGCGTCCGCGACCGTTTCCCGCCACCCGTCTGCACATCGCATTTGAAATCTCTGAATAAACGCCGTGAAAACACACCATGCTTCGTGGACTGAGCATCGCCGGCGTGGAATTCGATCGCCTGTCAACTCCATCTCTCGGCCTCGATCAGATTTCCTCTATGAATATTTAAATCTCTCCCGGATAAAAAAAAATGCGATAACATGCGATTTCATTTCCGATTCCTACTTTCTTTATTAGATATGCAGACGTCCGATTAATTATGTGTTCCTATTCTCTATTTTTCATTTTCGCTCTCTCTCTATTTCAACTCTCTCTCTCTCTCTCTCTCTCTCTCTCCTCTCTCTCTCTCTCTCTCTCTCTCTCTCTCTCTCTCTCTCTCTCTCTCTCTCTCTCTCTCTCTCTCTCTCTCTCTCCTCTCTCTCTCTCTCTTCTCTCTCTCTCTCTCTCTCTCTCTCTCTCTCTCTCTCTCTCTCTCTCTCTCTCTCTCTCTCTCTCTCTCTTCTTCTCTCCTCTCTCTCTCTCTCTCTCTCTCTCTCTCTCTCTCTCCTCTCTCTCTCTCTCTCTCTCTCTCTCTCTCTCTTCTCTCTCTCTCTCTGTCCTCTCTCTCCCTCTCTCTCCCTCCCTCTCCCTCTCCCCTCTCCCTCTCCTCTCCCTCTCCCTCTCCCTCTCCCCTCTCCCTCTCACCACCATCTTGCAAAACCAAAATTAATTTTTCAATGAAACAGCGTATTGCAGAAAATAACTATGTTTCTCGTGCTTTGGCATCCCGGCGCCCCCACCCCCCCACCCCACCCCCCACACAGCCCCTCTGTGCTTGAATGTTCTCAGGTGGGAAATATTGGAAAATTAATCAAACTTAGACATTTCTTTTAACGTTGGAACTTCAATCTGGGTCTTTTATGTTCTAAGATCACACAGACACCCACGTGTATAGACAACATGAACGTGTGTTTGTGTCTGTGTGTGTGTGTGTGTGTGTGTGTGTGTGGTCGTGTGGTTTGTATGTGGGGTGCGTGTGGTGTATATGTGTGTGTGTGTGCTTGGTTAAATGGGCAATCACATGCTGATCTCGATATACATTAACACAACCACACGAAACACACAAACACATACATGCATACGCATACACACACAACACACACACACACACACACACACACACACACAACACACACACACACACACACACACACACACACACACACACACACACACACACACACACACACACACACACACACACACACACACACACACACACACACACACACACGCATACACACACATACACGCACTCACATACACATATGCTGGCACAGATGTACACAAACGCACACGCAGGAATAAAGAAGTAAAGCAATCTCACGCCGCGTATTGACACAAACGTCGATGTGACCGTCGAAGGCATAAAAGCTCGCGTAGGCATACGTACCCTAGAGAACCATAATGCAGACAGTACATCCCATGCACACCCCATGCCCTCTCTTCCTCCTCTCCCTTGTCCCTTCCTCCTACTTTCCCCTTCTCCCTCCCTTCCTCCTCTCCCCATCTCCTCCCTCCTACTTTCCCTTCTCCTCACTCCTACTCTTCCTTTCTCCTTCCCTCCTAGTCCGCCGCTCCCTTCTCCCTTCTTCCCGTTTTCCCCCTTCTTCCTCCCTCATCTCCCCTTCTCCCTCCCTCCTACTCCCTTCTCCCTCCCTCATTCTCTTTCTTTCTCCTTCCCCCTTCTTCCTCTCCCTCTGCTCTCCTCTCCCCCTCCCTCCTATTCCCCCTCTTTCTCTTTCTCTTGCCCCTTATTCTCCCTTTCGCCCTTCCTCTATTCTCCTTTCTTCTTACCCCATCTCCTCTCTCTCTTTCCCATTTCCATTTCCTCTCTCTTCCTCCTTTTACTCCCCCTCCCCCTTCTTCTCTTTCTCTCCCTCCCCATTCTCCTACTTCCTCTTCTCCTCCTCCCCCCTCTCCCTCCCCCATTCCCCTCTTCTCGTCAATAATCTCATGAATTACCTTTTTAATCCTCATTATTGAATATATATATATATATAAGAAACGTTTTTTTTCATTTTAGAGAAACGCTAAATAATGAAAATGATCAGAAAGCAGTAGCAAAAACCTGAAGAATGGCAATATTGATAAAGAACAAAAAGGAAAACGGTAAATAATGTCAATAATAAGGAAAAAAGGGAACATGGTGCCGTGTCATGCGAGTACAACTCTTTACACAAAATGGTTATCCTTCGAAAGCCAATGAATATTGAATACGATCGGCCAACCATGTCTGGGATTTGCCCGCGCCATGTAAATACGCACGCACAAAAAATACAAAAAAGGTCTTCAATTGCCTCTCCCTCTCCCTCTCCTCCCTTCTCCTCCGCTCCCCTCCCCTCTCCCAGCCTTTCGCCCCCCTCCCCTCTCCCTTCGCCCTCCTTCCCTCTCCTTCGCTCCCCCCTCTCTCCGAATCTTTCTCCTCCTCCCCCTCTCCCAATTCCTCTCTCATCCGGTATCCTTACCCCACCTCCCCACTCTCTTACCCTCCTCTCTCCCTACCCAACCTCCCATCTTCTCATCTCCTCTCCCTACCCCACCTCCCCACACTCATCCTCCTTACCCTCCCACCTCACCCTACCTTCTCCCTACCCTTTCATCCCCTCCCCTTTCCTCTACCCTTCTTCCCCCTTTCCTCTACACCCTATTTATCACCCCTTCCCCTTTCCTCCTCCCCCCCCATTCCCTATTTTATCCCCCTTCCCCTTCCCCTTTCCTCTACCCCCCCATTCCTATTTTATCCCCCCTTCCCCCTCTCCCCCCTCACCCCCCCCCTCCTATTTTATTCCCCCTCTTCCCCCTTCCTCCTCTTCCCGACACGTTAGCGGCGCACAGGAGTCGAAGGCCGGATGTTGCCGTGTACACACCGAGCAGCGCCACTCGCCCGATGAATGCCGCTTCTGCCACATTCCGCACGGGCTCAATGGCGCGGGAGCTGACGAAGGGACAGCCTTTGACACCGCCACGAGGGTACTGCTGCTTCTTTGACGTGAGGGGAGGGGGAGGGGAAGGGGAGGGGACGGCGAAGGAGGGTGATGAGCTTTTTATTTTTTTTTTTTTTCATCTTTTGCATTCGCTCTTTCTCCGTCTGTCTAACTCTGACGCTCATTTTTTTTCGTTCTTTCTCGATTTCTTTATCTGTCTCTCTCTTTCTCTTATATATTCTATCTATCTATTTCCCTGTTTGTCTGTTTGTCCATCTATCTTTCTATCTATCAACCTCATGAGCGTGTAATGTGGATTATTTTCCGTGAAGCAACATTCTCTCTCTCTTTCTTTCTTTCTCTCTCTCTCTCTCTCTCTCTCTCTCTCTCTCTCTCTCTCTCTCTCTCTCTCTCTCTCTCTCTCTCTTCTCTCTCTCTCTCTCTCTCTCTCTCTCTCTCTCTCTCTCTCTCTCTCTCTCACTCTCTCTCACTTTCGATCAGTGGACAACAGTAGCGACAATAATTCTGCAATGCACCGAAACTTTTTGCCGTAAACCACAATAAAAATACCATAGTGTACACACGTCTATTTGTTTGTCTGTCTATAGTCTACCGCTCTGTTTTTTTTCCTGTCCGCCTTGTGTGGTGTGTGTGTGTATGTGTGTGTGTGTGTGTGTGTGTGTGTGTGTCCAAAGACCAACATTCAAATGTAAAGTGGCTCTGTCTTTGTTTTATATTTATTCTATTCTCTCTCTCTCTCTCTCTCTCTCTCTCTCTCTCTCTCTCTCTCTCTCTCTCTCTCTCTCTCTCTCTCTCTCTCTCTCTCTCTCTCTCTCTCTCTCTCTCTCTCTCTCTCTCTCTTCTCTCTCTCTCTTCTCTCTCTCTCTCTTCTCTCTCTCTCTTCTCTCTCTCTCTCTCTCTCTCTCTCTCTCTCTCTCTCTCTCTCTCTCTCTCTCTCTCTCTCTCTCTCTCTCTCTCTCTCTCTCTCTCCCTCTCCCTCTCTCTCCTCCCTCTCCCCTCTCTCTCCTCCCTCTCTCTCTCTCCCCCCTCTCTCTCTCTCCCCCTCTCTCTCTCTCTCTCTCTCCTCTCTCCCCTCTCTCTCCTCTCTCTCCTCTCTCTCCCCCTCTCTCTCCTCTCTCTCTCTTTCTCTCCTCTCTCTCTCTCTCTCTCTCTCCCCTCTCTCCCTCTCTCTCCCTCTCTCTCTCCCTCTCTCTCTCCCTCTCTCTCTCTCTCTCTCTCTCTCTCTTCTCTCTCTCTCTCTCTCTCTCTCTCTCTCTCTCTCTTCTCTCTCTTCTCTCTCTCTCTCTCTCTCTTTCTTTCTTTTCTTCCTCTCCTCTCACGTCCCTCCCTTCCCTCCCCTCCTCCTCTCGTCCTCTCCCTCCGCCCCCTCCCCCCCCCCCTCTTCCCATCTCAGCCCGGCCAGCCCGGGCGTAACAAGGGAAAGGAGAAATTATCTAAACCTCGTGAAGGAAGTCCCGGATGCCTGTTCTTGGCGCCCAGTGATGATGGAAGCTCTCCTCCTCCTCCTCCACCCCTTCCCCTCTCTTCACCTCTCTCCTCCCCTCCCTCCCTCTCTTTCTCCACATCCCCCTCCCCACCCCCTTCCCTCTCTTCACCTCTCTCCTCCCCTCCTTCCCTTCCCTCTCTCCACATCTCCCCTCCCCTCCTTCCCTCTCCCTTCCGTTTCCTTTAACTCCCTTGTTCCTTGGTTCCCTCCCTCCCCATGCCCGCCTCCCCGCCTGATGGGTGAGAGTATGGAGGGAGGAGGGGGAGGGGAAAAGGTGGTGGAGGGGTAGAAATGGGGAGTGAAGAGAAAGAAGGAGGGAAGAGGATGAAGAGGAGGGAAAGAGGAAGCATGCGGGGAGGAGGAACAGGAGGCGGAGAACGAAGGAGAGAAGAGAAAGGAAAAGGGAGATGAGGAAGATGAGAGATGGGGAGGAGGGCAGAGGACAAGGAGAGAAGAAGAGGAAGGAGAGAGGAAGAGGGAGATGGAGGAGGAGAGAAGAAGAGGGAGATGGGGAGGAGGAGAGAGAAGAGGGAGATGGGGAGGAGAAAGGAAGAGAGGAGAAGGGGAAGCAGGGTGATGGGGAGGAGGAGAAAGGAAGAGGGACGATAGGGAGAAGGGGAAGCAGGGTGATGGGGAGGAGGACAGAGGGCAGAGGAGAGAGGAAGAGGGGAGATAGGGAGAAGGGGAAGCAGGGTGATGGGAGGAGGAGAGAGAGAGGGGAGATGGGGAGAGGAGAGAGGAGGGGAGGGGACCGCGATGGCCTTCATTAAGAGCCGGGCGAGATAAACTTCCAACACGGAATAGCTGAATAAACTTGCAGTTTATGTGAATTCATTCGAGGTTCGGGCAGTTTATCACAGTGGCGCTGTCTGGTTGGGAATTTAATGGATTTTTAAATAGTATTATTGTTGATGTTGCTTGGTCGAGTATCTACTTTTTTATATTCATGTGGTAGCGTGTCATTTTGTTTATTCATTTATCATTATCTTATGCTTTCATTATTAGAATGGTTGTTGTATTGCCGATTGTGAATATATTTGTTTTTTGTTGTTGTTGTTATTTTATGATTTTTGTTTTTATCAATGGTGATGCAGTGTTATTATCGTTGCTGTGATATTATTATTGTTACTATCATTACTATCATTACTGATGTGGTAACGTTATTTGCTACTGTTATAGTTTCTTATTTTATTGCCATCTCTGTCATCATTATCATCAGCATCCTTCTTATCATCATCATCACCCGTTTCGTCTTTAATACTGTTGTTGCATTCTGTGTTGCAAGTGTTGTTTACTTCATGATCCTGATTCATTATTGGAACCTTGCGATAATCTCACCTAACAAAGGAACATTATTTATTCCATCATTAAATGTTTAGGCTCCCATGACAGGATGCTGTAGGGTGGAGCAGCTCCCATGAGTCTTTTGTGACGGCAGCCAGACGGAGGGGTATGCACAAGGGAGGGAGCGGGGGGGGGGGAGAGGAAGGGGCATGGCGCCATGTCAGATCGCTGATGTACACGCTGATCAGCAGCAGGATTGGCCTGGGCTGAGGTCTGGCAGGCGTGGCGATCAGTGATGCCAAGGCCGGAAGGACTTGGAGGGCGTCTGGGCCGGAGCAAGCGGGGCGGCCCTCTCCAGGCGGGGCCGAAGGGAGGAGAGACAAGGCGGGGGGGGGGGGGGGTTAGCGGGACGGGATGCCTGAGGGTGTGGGAGCAAGCCATCCTCGCGGGCGCTCGGCAAGTGTACTACCAATCTCTCCTCTCGGGGTGTAAACATGGAAAAAAAACTGTCCAGACCACAGGAAGCTCGCCTCTCTTGGCAGCGCTGTCGGGGAGCTGTCAGTGAGAGGCACCGGTGAACAAAAGCTGCTCGCGCGGGCCCGTCCTCCTTCTGCCGCCTGTCAGTCAACGATCCCGGCGAGGCACGGCGTTTCCGCCCCTGTGCCGCCCGCCGTGGGGCTCACCGCCTCCGCCCGCGCCCTTCATGTACTCGAGGTGTCAAATAATCACAGCAAAACATAACCTGGCCGGAACTAAGGGAAACAAACCTTTTATCCTTGGTCTTTTTATCGACAAATTTCCCCTTGGCTGACCTCTTTGACGGCCGCTATTGTGCCGGTCCTGTCGGAAGGATCGTCGTCGAGGCGAGGCCGGCGGCGCTGGCGGGCTTTGTTGCCTGGTGCAGCCGGGCCTTTTTCCCCTCGCGCCCGGGAGATCCCCTCGACTCCGGCGCGAAGGAACTCCAGAGGGCGCCGCCGCCGGAAAAACGCGCCCGCTTGACTCCGGCCGCTAAACAACCCGGTCATCTGGGCGGGGTTTGATCACGCCCGTCGCCCTTTTTGTCGCGGTTTTGTGTTTTTCTCTCGCTGTTGGATCTACCGGGAGCCGTGCGTTTTGGGGGGTTTTCATAACACACTAATTCGTGAGTAAATGCGTGATGCCTCGGGCCGCGGGAGGTGTGAGCGCCGCGCAGTGTAACCTTTCACTTAAAATAACACTTAATCGCCGGTCTTCTGATGGATGCTTACAGTCCTTGTTACGCGACTGAACACGTGTTGCGTGTTCAGCAACGCTGCGATCTATATGTTAATTTCTTGCAAAGTTGCTCTGACGTTGTTGAAGGCAGCTTAAATAAAAACACGTAGGTTTTTCCAACAGGTCTAAACTGCCTCTCTCTCTCTCTCTCTCTCTCTCTCTCTCTCTCTCTCTCTCTCTCTCTCTCTCTCTCTCTCTCTCTCTCTCTCTCTCTCTTCTCTCTCTCTCTCTCTCTCTCTTCTTCTCTCTCTCTCTTCTCTCTTCTCTCTCTCCCTCTTCTTCCCTCTCTCCCTCTCTCCCTCTCTCTCTCTCCCTCCCTCCCTCTCTCTCTCTCTCTCTCTCTCTCTCTCTCTCTCTCTCTCTCTCTCTCTCTCTCTCTCTCTCTCTCTCTCTCTCTCTCTCTCTCTCTCTCTCTCTCTCTCTCTCTCTCTCTCTCTCTCTCTCTCTCTCTCTCTCCCTCTCCCTCTCCCTCTCCCTCTCTCTCTCTCTCTCTCTCTCTCTCTCTCTCTCTCTCTCTCTCTCTCTCTCTCTCTCTCTCTCTCTCTCTCTCTCTCTCTCTCTCTCTCTCTCTCTCTCTCTTTCGCCTCTTTGTTTATTTTCCTCTTTCGTTTACTCCCTCCAGCGTTTCTCCCTTCAGTCCCCTTCTAACTCTCTCTATCTTTTACCTTTCTCTCCATCTTCCTTTCCTCTCATTCTCGTGTATCCTTTTTTCTCCCCCCCCCCTTCCCGTCCCTCTTCCTCACACTCCCCCTCTCCTTCCCTCTCTCTCATCCTTCTCTCCCCTCTTCCTCTCCCCCCCCCCTTCTCCACCCCCTCCCCTCTCCCTCCCCTTCCCTCTCCCTCCCCTTTTCTTCTTCCTTCTCCCCCTCTTTCTCCCCTTCCCCTCTCCCTCCCCCTTGTACCTCCCTCTCCCTCCACCTCCCCCCTCCCCCCCCCCTCTCCCCCATGGCAGTCACCTTAGTATTCCGCGTATGATGGGCGGAATTGATTTGCGGGACGAGTAACTTTTTACTCTGAGTAGCTATAACAGGGAATTATATGCTCCCATCACTTACATCACATAATGTATCTGTCAAGTGAAGCGGACTCACGGCTTAACAAGGAGTGAACAGTAATCCGGGGAATTGGCAATTACGCAATTGTTTTTGACGAGATATAGCAACGCCGTTCAATAAAAAGAAATCACTTTGAAGTTGATTTGTAGTTTAATCGGCTCCGCGAAAGGGCTGAGTGAACAAGCTTCTTCTCCTTGATTATAGATGCGCCAGCTGCAGCCTCGACACTTAAGGCCTGCCTGGTAAGCAGACGCTGGTAATGATAAATAATTTTTTTTTCGTCTGTGGTAGGAATCATAAGTTGTATGTTGCTACGTTCACAGTTTTAGTATGCTGGCGTGTCTTTATGTGAGCATATTACTGGATGTCTGCGGGTGTTGCTGTATTTACGTGCGTGTTACATGTTTGGAAGGTTCGGGTATGCGTGCAGCCTACAGCGTGCACATGGTTGCATATTCTTTAGGTGCATGTTCCCGAATGTATGTGCATGTTGGTGTTTATTTATGATGGTTGTTCGAGTGTCAGGTTACCCCGGGGATGAAGGGGTTAAGGGAGACATACTGGTTTTCTGTACCATATGTTCTAATCACTTGTCAAGCATGAATGCGTTATGGGATGTTTAATGAGGAGATGTCAGGTATCGAGTATTTAGGAGCTGCTGGAGAGTTTGGCTCGACAGCGGATCTTTCTCTCACAATTCACGCCCATGTTATATTTCTACTTTACTTTCTTCGCTATTTCGTTATCATTTTGTATCATGATTTATATTAGCATTTCCATGATATATGTTTTTAATTCCTGTGATTCTCCTTTCTCTATTTCCTTTTTATTTCCATCTTCCTCTTCTTTTTCGGTCTCCTCTTCGCCATATCGGCTGTACACTTGATGGGCAGAATTGTCGCAAATCACAGAGACTGACACGGCGTCACCCTAATGACATGCAGAGTGGGACATGATTACACTGTCCTACTTACCTAATCCCCCCTCCCCCCCCTCCCCCCCCCCGATATGGCTGCCATGAGGGTATGATTTTTTTACAAGGTTGATTTTCATTTGGTTATAATTCTTCGACTGTGAAGAAATTGTTTTTCTTTCATCATTTTTCATCATTTTACTGTCGTTTATGTTGTTTTTCTTCTTCCCTTTCTTCTTCTTCTTCTTGGTAATGTTCATCGGCCTTGCCTGTCAGTCACTGTGAGAAGCCACTTTTCTCAATTACGATCCCTGGTTGAGGAAACTTGTGTAAGAGTGTAGTATCCAACTCACACTCACTCTACACCCACGGGACTTATCGTAAATTTACCGATGTGTTAATGTCCAGTGATTTTACTTTGTCGAGGTGAGAATTTATGTTGTTCGACGGGACTGTGTGTGTA
>NW_020870214.1:68121-73121 GCF_003789085.1 Penaeus vannamei | reverse complement strand
GGGCACTTGGCACGGCTGGCACTCGGTAAGGCTACGAAAGAAGGGCCAAAGAGAGATTGTAATATTGCACAGTACACACATAGTACAAGGGAAGGGAAAGAGGACCTGGTTAAAGAGAAAGGGAGGAATGGCGGGGAAGGGGAGAAGGGAAGTGGGGGTAAGGGAGAGGGGAGGGGAAGGGCTCAGACAACAAAGGCAAAGTGGGGGGGGGGGAGTGTGTACAACCATGACGACATTAGAAACGGAGGAACTTCTCTTTCCTCGAGATGGCGTTCAGGAAGTTGACTTGCTGCTCAGAATGGCGGAGAGATATTTAAACTACGAGTATGGAGAGCCACGTTCACTGAAATTAGTCATTCATGCTTCGATACTGAAGTTGATATATGTTGTCCCTTTCACGTACACATGGATTGATCATTAAAAAGCAAGTTTTCCTCTTCAAAAAAAAAAAATTAGGTTAACATTCATTATTGATCATATCAAATTCGATTATAGGAAGAATTTACCATTTCCAATGACGAACTTCAGCACATAACCTAATCAGCATACAAAACGAAATAAACCAAACAAAACGAAGATAATTAATAAACGCATTAGCTACAATTTAAACCGAGGAAAAAACATCGAATCTCAAAAAAAAAAAAAAAAAAAAAAAAAAAAAAACACAGAAGCTAAAATTAAAATTCATTATTCCCGCGGGAAAGTGTTAATGAAGCGTTCACCAAAGAACATTCCGTGAACATTACCCCGCAGGTGTTAAGAACCAGGACCAGTAATCCCCGCGTTGTTAGTAGGATTTTGTAATGTTTAAGAAAAAAAGAAGAAGAAAAACGACTAAATTCGGCCAGCTGCAGGTTCCCATCTTCACACACTTGTACCGGGAGTAGATCGGGTTACCGGGCCGTCGCTCTGCGGGAATTTCACCTTATTTAGTTATTTATCCTCCTATCGCTGCCTCTTGGATTTAGCTTTTATCCTTGTTATCATTTTTTTGTTGTTGTTTTGGTTTGGTTATTATGATTATCATTATTGTTAAAATTATTGTTGTTATTATTATTATATTATTATCGTTATCATCATATTCATTATATCATGCATTACTAATGTTTTATTTTTATTATTTTCTTTCTGGCTTTTTTCCTCCTTTTTTTTCTTTTTCTTATCTCACTCTTTCTTTCGCATTCCTTCTCTCCCCCTCCTTTTTCTTCTCCCTTACCTTCCTCTTTGACTTTCTCTCCCTCTTCCCCTCTCCTCCTCTCTCCTTTCCCCTCCCTTCGCCTCATCTTCCTCTCCCTCTTTTTTTCTTTCCTTTTTCTCCCTCCCTCTTCTTCTCCCTTCCCTTTCTCCCCTCCTCTCCTTTTTTCCCCGCCCCTCCTCCTTTCCTTTATCCTCACCCCCTCCTCTTCGAGAAGAAAGCGTAAACAAACAGCAAAACGGCAAGAAAACAACGCAATTCACACAGAAAGATAGACGCACAGCGCGGCGGGACAGTGACGGAGTAGCGTGTAATTTAGCGTGCGGAGTGAAGCATTATGCAGCGTGTTCCCGGCGAAGGAAGCGTGAAGGCGCCGCTGCCGGAGGAAGAACCCTCAATCGTCGGGTTGTTAGGGCGAGGTCGTGGATAATAATCAAGCCAGCGATCAAGTACCCGTGACTCACTGATCGGCCAGTTTGCGCGATGAAGTGTTTATGCCTTTTGCCTTCTTGGCCTCAAAGTAATGAATAGGTAAATAAATAAATAAATTCAGTCTTTGGTGTATGGAGGAAAAGGGGGCGTCTTTGAATTTCAGTTTGTTATCGTAACTTTGATGTTATTTTGTTTATAGTGTTTTTAGTCCCGTAAAGGTTGTACTTTTGAGAGTAGGAGTGTCTGGAAACCGGATTCGTCTTTAACAAAATTCCAAACTTATCTACTCCAGTTTGAATCTATGAAATACATAGATTCCCCCTACTTTCCATATTTCATACACTGTGTAATAGAAACGGCTTGGGAATAACAGATACAGTGGCTGCATTTCACTGCACTGAAACGAGTATCAAGTGGTCGACACCGAACACCGATTGTATGACACCCGACCTTAACACGGCTGACCACAAGGAAGAACTTGATATTACTAATAACTGACTTTTATTTGCTGAATTTATTTGTGTGATACACGGAGGGAGTTGAAGGCCTTTTTAGCTTAATAAAAAGCGATTTGGTAGATGATTAATTTACCTCGAAGTGTAATGTTTTGACGAGTGGTGGCCGGTTTCCAACACTCGCGGCGACCGAGGAGGCACGGAAGGGGCAAGGCAGCGTCGTACCCCGTCTGTCCTCACTTGAAATCACTGCAGGGAAGTGAGGAACGTTGTGCGAACATGTAGTTTTAAAACGGAGATGCGAGCGTGTTTGTTTGTGTGCGCTGGTGTAAGTGGATTGGATTTTGTTGATTCTAATATATCAAAACGACAGGAGTAAAAGACGAGGAGGTTGAGGGAAGACACGAAGAAGGGAGGAGAGGGAATGTGGAGAGGAATATTGGAAAGAACTAAAAAGAGAGAGCGACAGACAGAGACAGACATACAGACAAAGACAGACATACAGACAGAAGGACTTACTAAAACACAGAAAAGAAGCAGATACATAGAGACAAGCAATTCAAAAGAAAAGAGAATACGAAAGAACAAGAGTAAGAGAGAGAGATAGAGAGGCAGATAAACATCTTGTGTAAATCCTGCATCTTTTATAACGCAGGAGAATCGGTGAGGCGTAAAGACACATTCTCTCGCTTTGTGCCTTGAAAAAATGAACACTCATTTGCTTGACTACATTTTTCCATTCCTTATCACGCTCTCCACATTATCGAAGAAAGAGAATTTAGAAAAAGAGAGAGAGAGAAAAATAATAGAAGACTCGATATTGACTGCAATCCATTTTGCAACATCGGAGGTGACTTTGCATTAACTTATATACCAACCAGGTTTGCTTTTCTCCGTCATCAGTATTTAAATATAAAAAAAAAAGAATAAATCGACTGAAAAAGGCGTATATTTCTTCAGATCTGTTCATATAAACGACTTGGATAATACCTCGAAATTTTCAAATGTTAAAGTTAATGAAAAGAGTCAATAAAATCATGACCGGGAGATGAATGAGTTGACAATTGTTAATGGATTTTTTTTCTTTTCATCTTTTGGAGAAGGTGAACAGGTTTTTGTCTTATTTGTTTGTTTACTTTTAAAATTAATCATCTGACTGAAAAGACACGTAAGGCTATTCATCTGTACATACTACTGGCATAAGAATGAAGAGATGGAGACAGTGAACAAATTATTTTTATATTAAATTATTTTTTTCTCCTTTGTCTCCTTATTCGCATAGTGGTATTATAAATATCGGGATATCATATATCAAATGATGTATAATATTTAATAGATAATGTTTTTCATGGCAACTCTCTAGTTTCAAATAGAATAACAACAAGATAAGGTTCATTCGAAATTATACATATAGTGGTATTTGCCAAATTCAAAATGGAAATGAAAATTATGTATAAGAAATGCAACGTGATTCTCTGTGATTGTTTATATTTTTGTGATTACTTATATGTTCACCTTTCATCTCGTGTGCAATTAGTCAGCAAAAAAAAAAAAAAAAAAAAAAAAAAAAAAAAAAGTGTTTCTTGGTTTTTGAAGCATTAATCGGACTCTGTGTATCTGTCTAGTTACCTATCAATATATATGTCGTATGTAAATAGAGAGATAGATAGACACACATACATAGATACATATATAGATAGATGGGTAAGTAGGTAGATAGATAGATACACACACACGCGCTTGCGCGCGCGCCGACAAGACGGAGTGCCAAATAGATGCAAATCGAAATAAAGCAATGGAGCGAGAGGAGTTCCCTTCCTGGTCACGTGACTTTCGAAGGCTGTCGGCCGTAATCATATCGGGTGTACGAATACTGGATCTTCTTTATTTCACTTCCTCGTCATCTCTCTCTCTCTCTCTTTCTTTCTCTCTCTCTCTCTCTTTATCCCTCTCTCTCTCCCCCTCCCCCTCTCTCTCTCTCTCTCTCTCTCTCTCTTCTCTCTCTCTCTCTCTCTCTCTCTCCTCTCTCTCTCTCTCTCTCTCTCTCTCTCTCTCTCTCTCTCTCTCTCTCTCTCTCTCTCTGTTTCATTCTCTATCTATCTATTTATTTGTCTGTCGATCCATGCTTCCATCTGTATTATTATCATAATTATCATTATTATTATTATCATTATTATTAATATTATTGTCATTTTTATCATTTTATTTTCCCTTTTTGGCTTTTTTCCTCCTTTTTCACACAGAAAGATAGACGTACAGCGCGACGTACATCTATCTGTCTATCTATCTATTTATCTATTCATCTATCTACTGTCTATCTATTCATCTATCTATCATCTGTCTGTCTATGTCTCTATATCTATCCTATCTATTTATCTATCTATGTCTATCTATTTATCTATTCATCTATCTATCTGTCTGTCTGTCTATCTGTCTATCTATGTCTATCTCTCTATTTATCTATCTATCTGTCTATCTATCTATCCTATCTACCTGTCTATCCATCATCATCCACCCCCGCTTTTTGGCTATTCATGTTCATGTATATATCCATCCATTTGTTCATTACTTATCTCCATATGTGTCTGTGCAGTGTGTGTGTGTGTGTGTGTGCGTGTGTGTGTGTATGTGTATATGTGTGTGTGTGTATGTGTGCGGGAGGGAGTGAGAGAGAGAGAGAGAGAGTGAGAGAGAGAGAGAGAGTGAGCGAGAGAGAGAGAGAGAGAGAGAGAGAGAGAGAGAGAGAGAGAGAGAGAGAGAGAGAGAGAGAGAGAGAGAGAGAGAGAGAGAGAGAGAGAGAGAGAGAGGAGAGAGAGGGAGGGGGGGGGGCGAGGCAGACCGACAGACAGGCAGTCGCAGAGACGGAACCGTCCAGGAACCGTACCTTTCCCCGCCTCGCCCCCCCCCCCTTCGTGTTA
>NW_020870214.1:58121-60621 GCF_003789085.1 Penaeus vannamei | reverse complement strand
TCCGTCTCCTCAGCGCCGGTTAGCGATGGCGACGCGAGGCCGCCGGACCACCGGGCCAAAGCGCAGCCCGGGCCCTCCTCCTCGCGCCCACTCCATACCCGCCCTTTTAGCATGCTAATACCCATCCCGTGTGGTCGCGGCGCGGCGGCTACCACTTGACTGCCATTAAGTTCATCTTTATTGATCGTCGAGATTAATCAGAGAGGCGAGGATTAATGTGGTAATGAGGGGCGCTAATGGCCAGCCTCGGCCGCCGGGAGACGCGCTCGCCGGACGAGACGCGAGAGGAGCGGAGCGCGGGAGGCGGAGGCATCCGTCACGGCCAGACGGACACCTCATCTCGCCTAATTTAGGGCCGCCGTTTGGCCGTGCCCGATGGCGACTCTGTGAAAAGATGGCGAGAGAGAGGCACGTGGATGCTGTGTGGGTTTCCAGTCGATTTAAGTCAAGTTGCTTTTATCTCATGTCTATTTATTTACTTTTTCCTATTTGGGAGAGTGACTGAGTGACATTTGGTGCGTTTTAATAAGAAGGACCGTGTCATCAACCTGTCTAGGGAGCAAGAGCAACTTTCATAGGAATTTAGATGGCGTTTCCTCGATCCCGAACACAGATGAATGAATCCCCGCTGAAAGACCGGCCTTATCAGGACGTGTAATCCCGCCATGTCACAACACCATTAATCACAAGCAAGATGCTCACGCTCAGATTACACCGAGTTACAGAGGTCATGAGTCAGATGATTGAATTAAAGCAGAAAAAGATAAGATAATCGTCATGCGCTGGTCACTTAGAGTACAGGTGGTATTGCCATGATCATGCACGGGGTCGCTCGAAAGGTCAGCAGAGGGCCAGGTTTCAAGACGGGTATGCTTTCATGCAGATAAAGCGTGGCACTTGCAGAATGGCAAGCGTGTAAACGAGTGGGTGTTTGTTTGTCTGAATTTTATGCCTTTATAGCTTACCTGTTCCGCGCGGCTGTAACACGTGATGTGTCTCTAATTGGCAGAAATGTTGCGTGTAGCTATCTGCCTTCCTATTTACAGTGTGTGTGTGTGCGTGTGTGTGTGTGTGTGTGTGTGTGTGTGTGTGTGTGTGTGTGTGTGTGTGTGTGTGTGTGCACATATATGCAACACATAGGCCTATAAATAAGAAAATCATTCATACATATGTCAATGGATCTGTATGTGTGTGTCCGTGTATACACACACACACACACACACACACACACACACACACACACACACGACAGTATATATATATATATATATATATATATATATATATATATATATATATATATATATATATATATATATATATATATATATATATATATATATTATATATATATATATATATATATATATCTGTGTGTGTGCATATGCGTGTATGTGTATATGTTCGTGTATGTGCATGCGCGCGCGCGCGTGTGTGTGTGGATGTATGTGTGGTGTGTTTTTTTGCGTGTGCGTGTGCGGGAGACAGTAAATGTGTACTCTTTAAATTTATCTGTTATTCACGTACTCACGAAGCAATTCATATACCTGAGAAGCGTCAAGTAGAAAAAATGATAATATCAGAATACCAAACAAACGATTTATGAACATTCTGTGGCCCATCCATCGTACCAACCCAGCACTGTAAATAAAAGATTTTCATGCTGGTCACAGCGAACGTGATCCAAGACGTGGCTTGAAGGCGAATGAAGGGGGGGGGGGGGGAGGAAAGTGTGAGGTTTAAGGATGAGTTCAGATCTCATATTTTTCTTCGCCAAGGCGCTGTACGAGGGTGATAGATGTGATAGATGGGAAGTTATCAGACGCTGAATTGATAAATGGAGAGACACGGACATTTTTTCATCCTGTTGGTTCTTTATGGCGTTAACCTACAGCATCGTCATGTTGTCATGTGGAGTCGTAATCATCTCACCGTACTAGGATAATCCACATAGCCGGTTGATAATGCGGCGATTTGGTTGCAGTCCACACGGCTGGAATGATCCACAGAACCACTTCTAATCTGCATATAGCTTCACCCAATTAACAGTTAGACATTCAAGCTGTACGCTTTAAGCTATAAAGTTATCAACTCTCGTGCTGCCATTCAGTATCTAGTATTACGATCCACGTGTGTGCGAAGAAAAAAAACATCCACACAATCTGGCGCTGATCCACTGAAACACTTTCGCCCCCCCTCCCTCCCTCCCCTCCCCCTCAAGCGGCTGTGTAATCACCGCCTGCCAACATCACGGCATTCATTACCCAGATATTAACCCCGTAATTTGTTTATCAATGAGTCTGTAGAAAATACGTCAACTGTAATGATAATAGATATTAATGGTCTCCCAGAGGAGGCGGGGAGGGGTCACGAGGGGGAAGTAGGGAGGAGGGAGTCTTGAAGGAACATCCTCCCGGCACGCTGGAGACTCCATTCATCACTAACATGAAATTAACTTTCTATCAACTTCGGTATTCTTGTCACGATGGTTTTGGAATGA
>NW_020870214.1:50621-53121 GCF_003789085.1 Penaeus vannamei | reverse complement strand
CTCCACCCCGTGTAACCCTCCGAGTCACCCTCCCTTCCTGTATCCTCCAGCTCACCCCTGCCTCCCCCTCCTGTGGAACTCCCTAACTTCCCTCTCCCTCTCTCTCCCTTCCCTCTCTACTTTACCTCCCCCTAACCCTCCCCTCCCCTCCCTCTCCCTTTAAACACCCCTACCCCTCCCTTCCCCTCTCTTTCCCCTTCTCCCTCTCTACCTTACCTCCCCCTCACCTTCCTCCCTCTCCCCTACCCCCCATCCCTTCCCTCCCCCCTTCTCCCTCTCTACCTTACCTCCCCACCCCATTCCCTCCCCTTCCTTCCCTCCCTCCCCCCTACCCTCCCAAGCGACCACACCTCCATTACCGGCTGTTCTTACGCCCGCAAAGCCCGAAGAACAATTTGATCTCCCCATGACCCAAGGTGTTCTTCGATGCTCCTTGTTGTGTGTTTGTTATCACGAGGGGCGGTGTTTAGGCTTTTGTTTATGCTGTCGGGATCACTGTTGTTTGAGGTGGGGGCGGGGGGGGGGGGAGTGGGAAGGACAAGGAAGCTGAAGAAGAATTATAGGGATAAAGATGAGGAAAAATTATACGGATAAAGATCAAGAAAAAATGATACGGATAAAGATGAGGATAAATTAAACGGATAAAGATGAAAAATTATACGAAGTAAGAATGATACATCCCGTAGGAGTAATGGATAATTGTGACGGTATTCTTAATAGTTCGACTATTTATGATCATTAGGATAATCATGACAACCATAATGATACCACTCCTATTACGACTAAAATTGACATTGATGCCTACATTAATCATCAATATCATCATCATCACTTTTATAACAATAATGGAACTAAATGATAAGAATAATATTTACGAAATTATGATAATAGTGATTATAATAATGGAAATAATCGCACGGATGATGGTATTATTATCAATAACGTTAATGAAATTGATTATAACAACGACGTAGCGGTGATCTAGTACGCGAGAATAAACAAGCGACGGTGACCGGAGGGCATGGCCTATAGCTGCCTGAGGTACGCGTTTATTAATACCTGGCTGTGGGTCCTGTATCTAAAGTCTCACCTCTGTGTTGTGTACACAGGTTACTAGATATACGGGCTGTAAATTGGATTCCGTTCTCGGTATTTTTCACACGAAAGTATCGTTTCGAGTTCCTGCTTTACGATCTGGACCACTCGCCCTTCGATAGTCACGTGACGGCAATTCAGTTTTTGCTCGGGGCGTAGAGTCGCTGAATAGTATGTTTGCATCTGTTTTTTTCCCCTCAGTAGAAACAAATCTTTTAATCATTGCTGCTCCCAGGAATAAAAAAGTATTTCGTCTATGATCTACAGGCTTCGTACATCTGCTGGACCCACGCTTATCGCAGGCATCTTGTAATAAAGGAAATACCCCGGGGGTGTTCACGAGCTGGTGTTTATAACGTCGCCAGCGTATAATCTGCAGCCGGAATGACAAAGATCTCATGGCAAGATACGATGCTAAGAAATGCCAAGGTGTCTTCAAATCGCTGTGTTCGATCACGCCTTTTTTTATTATTTTTTCCTCCTCTCTTTCTTTCTTTCTTTCATTCATAGATGGGAGTTGATTCGGACGACCGCTCGAGGGGAAGTGATATCATTAGCGAAATTGTATCTATAAGAGAGATCGCTGATTTGAATACGATAAGGGGAGTTTATTTCTTCCTCCATGGCCTGCCTAGAGCTCGCCCTGTGCCCTTGGCTTTGTTATTTTCTTACGCGTGAAAGGCAGAACTAGTCAGCTGTATTAGAAACAAAAACAATGGAAAGGTTTTTGTTCCTGTACATTTATATCGGTCTTCAATATTTTCAAATAGCGTTGCTGATTAAGCTGGGCTATTTGCAGACGAAGGAAAAAGGCAGATTAGATTAGAAGAGCAAGCAAGCAAACAGCCACTCGCGCAGACAGTTAAATAGACAAGGCGACTGACAGATTGCTTGATAACCTGTTCTCGCTGTGCACTATAGTTCGATCAGCTGCCGGCAGGTGACACTTCAACATTGGCAGGTAACGCGTGGGAGAGACAGCTCTACTGTTGTTATGATTTTTCCCTGCTGCTTTCTCCTGCGTTTTTCCTCTTTGTCCTTTTGTCTGAACTTTCTCGGACATTGTCTCTTTCGCGAGGATAATCTTTTTTCACCATTTTCTTCTCCTCCTCCTCTTCACCATCATCACCATCTCAATATTCATCCTCTTCATCCTCATCCTCCTCTCCTTCTCCTTCTCTTCTACCTCTTTCTCCACCTTCTCCTTCTCCTCATCTCCTTCCCTTCTTACACCCCTTCTGATTACTACTTCTCGTCCTCCTACTTCTTCTCCTCCTTCTCCTCCTCTTCCTTTCCTTCCCGTCCTACACCTCTTCTTACTCCTCCTCCTCCTCCATCATCCGTTGTGCCCCAGTAGTTTCCGGCAGTATATTGCTACTGTGCAGTCTGTGGTTACCTGCGCCCA
>NW_020870214.1:23121-28121 GCF_003789085.1 Penaeus vannamei | reverse complement strand
TCCGTTGGATATCACCTCGTCTCTCAGAATGCGCTGTGTACTCCTGACGCATCAACCTAGGCTTTGGACTGTGCTACGAAAAACTAGAGCAGAATCACTGCTACGGCACTCCAACGTTATCCAACCATCAGATGGTTCGGTTGTGAAAATAATAGAGCGTGAATACAGGAAAATAAAGTTTGGCAGTAGTGTACAAATTCTGACTACACTGTTGGACGCCTCTGCCTGGGCCCAAGGATTACCATCGACGCGCCCGTTTATGACTGCATTTTTCGGCGGAGAATCTCGGAAATGGAACCTGAAATCGGCGGCGAAAACCTTTTAATTCTGGCCGTTCAGCAGGAGAGGGAAGGGCGCCGCGAGCGTCCTGATGCTTCTCCGAAATGAGCACATAATATTAATGGAAATGGCGCGGAGGCGATAAAACTCCGCCTCCTGTCGATATTATGTAAATATTACAGCTGAAGTCTGTAGCTGCCGGTGGAAATTCACCAAGAGAAAAAAGTGAGTGGACAGATTAATAAATGGAAGACGATTTTTCATCAGTAATGAAGAACAGTTTTACTGGTTGTAATTTGGTCGCTGATGGAAGCATGGAGAGAGAGAGAGAGAGTCACGGAGTGCCTATCGCCGGGCATGCAGCGTAGTAGCGTGGCCCAACACAGCCGATTGCGAGCGAAAAAGGGCGGTGTTGGCATAGCGAGCGGCTTAAGAGATAGCGGCCACAACAGGCGGCAGCAATTGACTCGCTCCTTGTGTTACGTTCCTGAATCCCGCGACGGAGCACGGAACGTCACACTTCCCGATTATCCGCTCGTCACTGCCTTTCGCACAGTTATCATTTGTCAGCTGATCTTGATTTTTCCCGCGCCACTCCCTCGCGGCGCCTTTCAAGTCCGCGCTATTGAGCCGGACTTCGCCTGGGGTTTTGAGGAGCGATATTTGATGTTGTTTATATAGCTTTTGTAATCGTTTCGTACTGGATTACACAGGAGGGACAGATCGTATATTATGCAATGCTGTATGCACCAGCTTGTTACACATGGCTCAGCGTACTTTGACACGCATGCTATGGCATTATGGCATCGTTTGATGTGTTATGTCCTCGTAAGTTTGTTATCGTATCACACACAGGACTGAAAATATGCACTTAGAGTATACAGATTTTAAAGTACTCGGCATGCGTCAGCGTAGCAAGGAGAGGATATGATACTTTGTATATAAGTATATAGGAATTAGAGTATATAGGATACACACACACAAACACAAACATATATATGTGTATGTGTATATATGTATGTATGTTTGTATTATATATGCACTCACACTCATACATAAATATGTGTGTGTGTGTGTGTGTATATATATATATAATATATATATATATATATATATATATATATATATATATATATATATATATATATATAATGTTTATATATAGACTACGTATATATATGATGTATATATATATAATATATATATATATATATATATATATATATATATATATATATATATATATAATATATATATATATATATATATACATATATATATATATATATATATATATATATATATATATATATATATATATATATATATATGCATATGTATATATGTGTGTGTATGTAGAGAAAGAGAGAGAGTGTGTATGTGTGTGTGAGAGAGAGAGAGAGAAGGGGCACACGAAGAGAGAGAGGGGTTGGGGGACAAACAGACTGATCAATACGCAGTTCATAGACAGAAATAGACAGACAGACAGACAGCAAGAGGACACAGATGAGAGCAATTATCCTTTGTGCTCGAGATTATCTTGAAAACTTCGACAAGACTCCCCGCGCGCCGAAGGGAAAAGGCCTTGAATACATTACATATTTTGTTCATTTTATCCTCCAAATTGGCAAGAAGTTCCGCACTTTTCCTGAAAGCAATCTGAAAAGGATTGCAGAATTCGATAAAGTCTTCCCATTATCGTTAGATTAAGCGTTCTTTCAGGTATGATCGCGTCCTGAATCATTGCATTTATTCTCTCTTTTTTTCTTGCCATTATCAAGTTAATGATTGCTGGTTTCTCTTTCACACATGTTTTTTTTCTGCGTTCGTGACAACAGAACTTCTCTCAGTATGGAGATTATGATATAAAGGCCTTTACATTTTGTATACTGATACTTTGGCGCTGACTGTCACCTACTTTACAAACACGTTTACTTGTGGGTTAGAAATTATGGCGGCCTTATTTCACGGAACTCCCTACCCTGTGTCCACCAAACATGAACGAAATGGAGTGAAAATATAGACTGAATTCGTTTTTTATTTCTTTTGGGGGGAAATACGACTGTGATATTCCTCGGCGTGTCAGTGAGGCAGCTGTCATGAATGGACCTTGTGCGAGGTTCGAATAGGATGTCATGCGTTTCCCCGGGATGTAACCGACGTGATCGCGTGGAATAAGTTACTCTTTATGAATCCATAAGCATGTGATAGGGCTTAGTCACGCGTCCGCCTCAGCCGCTCTTACCGTGCGGAATTTGATGATTTTTATTTGTTTAGGACCATTTCTTTTATTCTAAACAAGGATCTTGTTTTATATTTTTTCCTTTCTTTCTTTTCGTTGTTTCTCCTGCGTCCTTTATATCTCTTTCTTGTGCTTTCTTAATCCCTGTAAATTCAAGCGATGTCAGGTCATCATAATATCCTCACGCCAAGCCAAGTTACCGGACGTCCCATTCCACATGGGGACCAGGTGCGCAGCCGTAGGTGCGACGTTCTCCGGCGCGGCTCAAAAGGGAGCGAAAGGCGGGGGGCCGCGTCTGCGAGGCTGGTCCTTGATACCTCATTTCTGGTGTGATCTTTCCTTTGTACTGCGTGATGAGGGAAGGAAAGCGTGGGTGAGGTTTTTGAGTTTTTTGTGCTGCGTGGGAAGCACTTGCGGTGGTCCGTTTGTCGTTGCCTGATGTCGGTCCTCGTGTGAGTAGGCGGATATCACCTCTCGCGCGTTGGAGTATTCTGCAGTCAAACGAGCTGATGAGCAAGGGATTGTGTGGTCTTCCTTCATGCCGTGACGGACAGTCGACATTCAAAGGCCAACCAGGAGACCGCGGGACCCAAACAGCCGCGCTCGGACTACATTGTTTGGGCACACGGACTGGGCGGAATTCAAGCACATGTTGTTTTCTTAGTCTTGTAATAATCCCGCTTTGTATTCTACCCAATCAAAGTATCCATTAAAATCTGCGATGTTCTAAAACATATGAATTGAATAGCTTGTGTCCGCGACCTAATATCTAGACCAAGGTCATTGTGTGGCAGAAAATATTCCAGCGTTTTTTTCCCTTGTCACGTGATAGCCATGCTTCTTGTCACTTCATTACAGGAAATTGTTATAAAAAGGCGATTTCTATTTTTACAGCAGCCTTTAACGAGCAAGAGGGGGCAGCAGTGCAATCATTACTGCATTGGTCATCATATTTGCCCCTATTTAGTCCGCAAAGGGCAAGTCGAGCCGTGCCCCTTGTGTTGGGTCGCGGCTCGCTCGGCTCTCGCTCGTCGGTCAAATGTCTCGTCCTTATCAAACCGTAATCTGAACATGAGTAGGCAAGCTTAAAATTATTCATTTGATACACTTTCGAGGTATGGACTCGCTTCCCTCGACGTTTTGTTTTTTAGGATGTTTTTTATAGGACGGAGAAAAAGGTTTTGTTGTGTGTCTGTTTATCTCTCTCTCTCTCTCTCTCTCTCTCTCTCTCTCTCTCTCTCTCTCTCTCTCTCTCTCTCTCTCTCTCTCTCTCTCTCTCTTCTCTCTCTCTCTCTCTCTCTCTCTCTCTCTCTCTCTTCTCCTCCTCCTCTCTCCTCTCCTCTCTCCCCTCCTCCTCCTCTCCCTCCCTCTCCCTCTCCCCTCTCATTCACTCTCTCTCTCTCCCTCTCCTCTTCCTCTCCCTTTTCCCTCTCCTTCTCCCTTCTCCCTCTTCTTCCTCTTCTTCTCCCTCTTCTCTCTCTTCTTCTCCTTCTCCTTCTCCTTCTCCCTCTTTTCCCCCTTTACATCTATCCCCTCCGTCCATTGTTAGTAATCCAGCCCCACGCCCGTGCCAAGCGCCTGCACCCGCGCCGTAGACCCAGCCGCCCTCCCGGCCACCCACGCAGCTCTCCTCCCCGGGCCATCGGCTGTGACAGAACGTAAACACAGCCTCGTAAAGCACTTCACTGCATTCATTCCCGAGCAGAACAGAGCCTCCTGCCTCGCCAAATGCTCCCTTTTATGACCGACTCGAGGTGTTTTCTCTGATACCGAGGGCGTCATCACCGACCCACGCCCGAGGGACACGCATGGCAGGGCTGAAGACGGTGTGTCACGGCTTCCAAACGGTGATGGATGACTCACTTCGGTCGAAGTCTTCTCCGACAGATGGCGTTTTTTTCCCGCGACCCAAATCCGTTTTCTTCGTTGTGTATGTGTGGGTAAGGTGGTGTGCAACTGTGTCCTGACCACAGACTAATTATGATCTCGTCTACCTCTTTTACCTTAACTACATCTCGACACAACCAGGCAGCCAAATCCACCAGCAAGGAGTTGGTTGTCCGTCCACGCTCTCTCTCTTCTTTCATCTCTTTCTTTTTTCTCTTTCTCCCTCTTCTCTCTCTCTCTCTCTCTCTCCTCTCTCTTCTCTCATCTCTCTCTCTCTCTCTCTCTCTCTCTCTCTCTCTCTCTCTCTCTCTCTCTCTCTCTCTCTCTCTCTCTCTCTCTCTCTCTCTCTCTCTCATCTCTGTCTCTCTCTCTCTCTCTCTCTGTCTCTCTCTCTCTCCTCTCTCTCTCATCTCTCGTCAGCTCTCCTGTCTCTCCATCTCTCTGTCAGCCTGCTCCATCCACACGATAGGATCTCCCTCTCTCATCTCTCATCGTCATCTCGTCCTCTCTCTCTCCTCCTCTACTTTCCTCTCTCTCCCCTCCCTCCTGCGCTTCTCTCTCCCTCTCCATCTCCTCGTCATCTCTCCTCTCT
>NW_020870214.1:0-20000 GCF_003789085.1 Penaeus vannamei | reverse complement strand
TTCTTCGCACGTGGTTTTTTGGGGGGTTCTCCGTTCCATCGTTCTTGGATTTTTGGTGGTTCCTGGTTCTTGAGCTCGAGGTTCTCGCGTCCGTGGGTCGTGGGTTCCTGGTTCTTAAATCGGTCCTTGTTATTTCGACCGTGGTTCCTTGGTCTCTTCCTTGGCATTCCGCTCTCTCCTCTTGCCCCTCTTGTAAGGATTTAGATAAGGATGGAGAGAGGGTATGGCTTAGTGATGGGGGGGGGGGCTGCAGGATGTCATTAGGAATCATCGTCGTCATTATCCTTGGAATCCGTGCGAGAGGAGATGCTATCGGAGCCCCGGATGCTGAATGGCTTCCTTGGTCCTTATATTTGTCTTTTATTCTCTTTTAGCTTCCCTTTGTTCCCTTTTTTTTCGAATCTTGGACTTGTTTCTTGAAGACCTCTCCACGGCGAGGCTTACCTTCTCCTCCTCCCTCCTCCTCCTCCTCTTCTCTTTTTTTCTGTCTCCTTTTCTTTCTCTTCCTCCTTCTTCCTCTTCTTTCCTTCTTCCTACTCCTTCACCCCCTATTATTCTTCCTACTCCTTCACCCCCTATTCTTCCTCCTCCTCCCCCTCCTTCTGCTCCTTCTTTTTCTCCCTCTCTTCCTCCTCCTTCATATCTTCCTCCTTCCTCCTCCTACTTCCTTCCTTCCTCCTCCTTCCTCCCCCCCCATCGAACCCGTTATCAGATAATAAACGCGATAAGGCAGAAGGCGAGGCAACGGGGCGCGCGCTAAACGTTGCAGGGAGGGAGGCGGGAGGTCCCACAATGGCCCCCTTTCTCAAGACGGTCCCGAGATTTTCTTTGGGGCACTGAGGGAGGTGGGGGAGGGGAGGGAGGGGGGTGGTGGGTGGGTGAAAGGGTGGTGAGGGAGGAGGAGATGTGGGGGGAGGGAGAGGGAGGGAGGACAGAGAGAGGGGAGGGGAGAGAAGGGTGGTGAGGAGAGGGGATGAGGGGGGAGAGGGGAAGGGAGGGGAGGGAGAAGGGAAGGGGAGGAGGAGGGGAGAAAGGGAAAGAGGAAGGAGTAGAAAGGGAGGGAGGAGGAGGAGGGACAGGTTTTATATATATATTTAAGGCTCCTTGTGGCTCCTTGTCCTCTCAATGGCGGACTTATGGCGTTTTTTCCCCTCTTAATAGCAACTGGTTATTCGTAACGGAAGGAGAGGGAGTGAGGCTGAGTGAGTGAGAGAATGAGAGACTGAGTATGTTGGGGGAAGAGTGAGTTATTGTTGAGTGAATGACGTGAGTGAGGGACTGTGTTGTGCGAATTGAGCGACTATGTTGGGAGAACGGAGTGAGTGAATGAATGTGTTGAATGGATTGAGGCAGTTGCGTAGGCCTATGTTGATAGAATTGAGGGAATGAATGAATTGAGGGAGTTGAGTAGGCTATGTTGAGAAATTGAGTGAATGAATGTGTTGAATTTGAGGAGTTGCGTAGGCCTAAAGAATTGAGTGAATGATGAATGAATTGAGGCAGTTGAGTAGGCTGAGGCAGTTGCGTAGGCCTTATGAGTAGGCAATGAATTGATTGAGGAGTTGAGTAGGCCCTGAATATGAATTCAGTTGAGTGATTGAGTGAGAATGAATGAATTGAGCAGTTGAGTAGGCCTATTGATGAATTGAAGAATTGAATGAATGAATGAATTGAGGGAGTTGAGTAGCGCCTATGATATGTTGAATTGTTGCTGTAGAAATGAATGTTGAATGAATTGAGGAGTTGAGTAGGCCTATGTTGAGTGAGTGCGCGGCCATGTTGAGTTCATTGAGCGAGCGAAAGATTATCCTCAGGTGCGTCGGATCTGGAGCGCCGCTTGCCCTGGGAAAGGTGTGCGGGCGCGGCTGTGTGGGAATTAAGAGCTGCTCCTCCCGACCCTGGGTCCGCCCGCGTTGGGAGGCCCCTCGAAGTGGCGGGGCAATCTTAGGCCTCCCGGGTGCTCGAACTGCTCTCGTTGATCGCCTGGGTTGCCGCTCTGAGTAGGGGGGTAGGGGAGGGGAGGGTAGGGAGGGGGCTGTGGTTTCTCACGCTCGCTCGCTCGCTCGCTCTTGTTTTTGTTTATTTGCGCGGTGTGTGCTTTGGGGTCGGGTGGGTTTGGCTGTTCGGATGCTGTGTCAGAGTCTGTCTTCTCTCTCTCTCTCTCTCTCTCTCTCTCTCTCTCTCTCTCTCTCTCTCTCTCTCTCTTCTCTCTCTCTCTCCTCTCTCTCTCTCTCTCTCTCTCTCTCTCTCTCTCTCTCTCTCTCTCTCTCTCTGTTTATATCTACTGTATCTCCCCTTCTTCCTTTTCTCGCTTTCCCCCATTCAACCCTTCTTTCCTCCCCTCTCTTTTCCATCCTCTCTCATCTCCTCCATGTGCCCTGCCAAACCCCATCCTCCCTCCCTCCCAGCCCTCCCCTTGCCCCCTCCACCCCCCCACCCCTTCCCCTTCACCCCCACCCCCCCCATGCCTGTTGATAAAAAAGTTTACTCGTGGTAATGGTATGTTGTGACCACAAGGTGTGGCGGCCCGGCGGTAATGGCTGCCGCCTCCGAAGTGTTCTACAAGAGGAGGTCGAGATTTATCACGCTCTCGTTAACGGGGCGCCCTCGAGTGGGCCCCACAGTGGTCTTCTTTGTCACTGCAATCGGGTGGAGGAAAATAACGTGTTGTTGTGTGTCTGTCTCTGTCTGTCTCTGTCTGTCGGGCTTTCTGTTTAGGTGGATAGGTAGGTTTTAGTTCTCTGGTTTGATTTGTTTTTATTCTTTATGTGTGTGGATGTACTTGTGTCTGTTTGTGTACGTTCTTCTTTTTTTTCTGTTCTTATAATTCTTACGTTTCGTCCCATAGTTACTCGTACTTTTATCGCGACATATTGTAAATTATGGGGAAAAAATAATTGAGCCTCGATCACAATTCATACTAGATTACGCTCTTCGTTTTAGTGAATTTTTGAAAATATATATTAAAGTTGATTAAAAACTGGCATACTCTGTGCCTTTCCCCCGAGACGAAATGATATTCGACGGCCCAGTGGTTGACGGCGGTTTCTTTCACGGTCGGAGGACACTTCCGCGGCCGTGCGAGGTGGATGAGGCGTGTTTCTGTATTGTGTGTTGTGTGTGTGTGTGTGTGTGTGTGTGTGTGTGTGTGTTGTGTGTGTGTGTGTGTGTGTGTGTGTGTTGTGTGTGTGTGTGTGTGTGGTGTGTGAGAGAGAGAGTGATCGAGAGAGACCGAGAGAGAGAGAGACGAGAGAGAGAGAGAGAGAGAGAGAGAGAGAGAGAGAGAGTGAGAGAGAGAGAGGGGGCAGGTGAGGGGTAAGGAAAAGGTGGAGAGGGAGGGAGAGGGTTGATGGATGAGGAGAAAGGATGAGAAGGAAAGGTGAAAGGAGAGGAAGGAGGAGGAAAAATAGGTGGAGAGGGAGGAAGAAAGTGAAAGGGAAGAGGTGAGTAGTAGAAATGGATATTTAAGAAGGAGGAGGAGGGAGGGGAGAGGGGATACATAGGCCTATAGATGTGTAATAGAAGAAAAAACAAATATAGATGGGAGTAAAAGGGAGAGAAGGAAGGAAAAAAAGATAAAAGCGAAAAAAGGAGAAGGGAAAGAAGCAAATAAAAGTGAACTATCAGGAGAAGAAAAGTGATGGTTGAGGAGCGAGAGAGAAAAAGGAAAATGTCGGAGTATATAAAGGAAGGCGGAGGTGGCAGTGGTTGGCCGGGTCCCGCCGCCACCGTAAACAATCTATTGTTCCCTCGGCCCATCTTTGCTTTCTTTCCTTCCTCCTCCTCTTCCCTTCCCTTCCCTTCTCTTTCTCCTCTCCAGTGTATGTATTTATTTTTTCTCTTAATTTTTATTTCTTATCTCTGTTTTTTTCTCTCTCTCAAACCCTTTTCAAAAAAATAAAAAATAAAAAAAAATAACCTTTCGTCCATTTTTGTTTTGTTTTGTTTTGTTTTAGTATTTATCGAGAAACGCTTGAAATTCCCAATATATTATAGATTTTTTTTTTCATCTGGCGTTAGTCCGAGACGCCGCCCGCCCTCCGTCCTTAAAAGACGATTTAATGCCCGCCGTTCTTATCTCTCGAGCGGCCCGGGATAAGCCGTCGCGTAAGCTCCGTCTGCGTTTCCGTGTGTAATGGTTGGGACGGCTCGCGGGGGGGGGGGGGGGGGAGAGGGTAGATGGAAGAGGAGAGGAGGGAAAGGGGATGGGGTAGAGTAGAGAAAGGAGAGGAGAAGAAGGGAGAGTAAGGAGGGGGAGAAGGAGAGGGAAGGAGGGAAAGGTTAGAGAGGGAGTAAAAGGGGGGAGTAGGAGAAGTAGGAGAAGGGGAAGTAGGGAGAGGGAGAAAAGGGGAAAATGTAGGAAGAGGGAGAGGGAGAAGTAGGGAAAGAGGAGAGAAAGGAAAGTAAGGCGAGGAGAAGGAGAAAAAAGGGGAACGACAGGGAGAGGAAAATGAGAGGAAGGAAGGAAAGAGGGCGAGGAGGGGGGATCCGGAGATGGAGAAGAAGGGGGCGGGGGGGGGGAGTAGGAGAGGGAGGACGGCGTGGTGTCTGGATTCGCGTCCCGCGCGGCCTGACTCGTCTTTTCTCGGGTCTTTTTCGTTCGGGGCTCTCGTCTGGATTTCTCTGGGCAGTTATGCTTTTGTGTGTCGAAAAATCTCTTTTCCTCCTATACCCAACCTCTCTACTACTACCATCTCTCTCTCTCTCCATTCTTTCTATCTTTCTTTTAGTCTGCTTTCTACCATTTCTCTTTTTTTTATCTTTCTTTTTTTTCTACTTTCTCCCATTTCTTTCGTCTTCTCTCTTGTACTACGGCCTTACCCTCTCTCTCTCCTCTCTTCTTCTCTCTCTCTCTCTCTCTCTCTCTCTCTCTCTCTCTCTCTCTCTCTCTCTCTCTCTCTCTCTCTCTCTCTCTCTATCTATCTCTCTCTCTCGCTTTTCTCAAACGTTAAAAAACAACTGTTGAATTTATCTCTCTCATCTCACTCCGTTTCTCCCTCCCTTTGGGCCTTTTTCTTCGCGCTTCCTCTGTCCCTATTCATCTTTCCCGCCCTCCCTCTTCCTCTTCTCCCACCTTTCCCGCCCTCTCTCTCTCTCTCTCTCTCCTTCCCGCTTCTTTCCTGTCCTCTTTGTTTTGCTTCTCCCTTCCCTCCCTCTCTCTTCCTCTCTGCTCCTTCCTCCTGTCCTCCTTCCCCATCTTGCCTTCCTTCCTCCCCCTTTCTTTCTTCCTTCCCCGCCTCTTTCCCTTCCGCTACCCATCCTCCCTCTCCATCTCTCCTCTCTTCCTCCGCCGCCCACCCTTCCTCCCTTTCTTTCTTCCTTCCCGCTCTCTTCCCTTGCCCTTCCTCCCTCCTCCCCCTTCCTTCCTCCGCCATTTCCCTCCTTCCCCTCCTTCTCCTCCTTCTCCTATTTCACGAGGAATCCCCAGGAGCCCCTTTCCCCTCGCCGCGTACGTGTGTTGCGTGTGTTTGTGTATCCCGCGATTTCCCCTTTTACTTCCCTTTCTTCCCCTTCTTCTTTCTTCCTTCCCTTCCTTCTCTTCTTCCTTTTCCCCCTTCCATCATCGTCATGAAGTTCCCCTATCCCCTCTCTCTCTCTCTCTCTCCTCTCTCTCTCTCTCTTCTCTCTCTCTCTCTCTCTCTCTCTCTCTCTCTCTCTCTCTCTCTCTCTTCTCTCTTTTCTCTTCCTCTTCCTCCTCTTCGTCCTACTCCTCCCCACTCTCCTCTTCCATTACCATCATGTTCTCCTACTTCTCCCTTTTTCATTCTTTCTCTCCCCCTCTTTCTCTTCCCTTTCCGGTTTTTATCTTGATGGGAATCGTCCACGTGGTGCGTCTCTCCCTCCCTCCGCCTTCCTCTTCCTGTTCTTCGTCTTCTTTACCCTTTTTTCACTTTTCTCTCTTGCCTTCCTCCCCTTTCATCACTATACCTCGTTTCTCTTGTATCGGTACATCGTCTTTATTTTATCTTTTGTCATTCTTCTATGGTTCTCTCTTCCCTTTTCTTGGTCCTCACGTTTCCTTCTTTCTTATCTTTTCAATCTTCATTATTTCCTTCTTTCTTTTGTTTATCCTGTTATCTATTTCCTTCGTTCTTCCAATAATTTCCTTTACTTCCGCTCCTTCCTTCTTTTCTTTTCCTTCGTTCTATTTCCATCTCCTCTTTTCATTACGTGTAATTGTTTTGCACTTCCTTGTTTCACCATTCTAATCTTTCTCCTTGTGTCTGTTTCTGGCACCCTTGGCACCCGCCCCTATCCTGAGGGAATCCCGCGCGGGGAGGCTGGCATCCTGCAGGGTCAGTGTTTGGGCTGCCTGCTATTTATTATTATTATTATTATTATTATTATTATTATTATATTATTATTATTATTATTATTTTAATGATGATAATATTGTTGTTGTTGTTATTATTATTATTGATGATAATATTATTTTTTTTATTATTGTTATTATATTATTATTATTATTATTATTATTATTATCCTTTTTGAACGAATTGTCCTCCTATTTATATATACATTTATTTTTTTATGCGGATCGTTTACCTCTATCTCGTTTCTCTTTCTTTTCCCCGTTCCCTCTTTCTTTTCTTCTCTTCCCCCTTATCCATCGTCACGCCTCCTTCCCTCCCTCCCTTTTCAACCCTCCGTCCACCCCCCCCTCCCTTACCCCACCTCCCAGATGGTCCCACTTACCACCATGCGGCGCGCCAGATGGTGAAAACGTACCGTGTATATATATAGGAATTTTAAGGGGGCTAGTCTTCGTAAATCCTGGTTGGTTGAACGAGAAACTTGATTTTGCTCTTTTGTTTTCATTTGTTTTTGTTTTCTAAGTTGTTGTTTAAAGGATTTTTTTATTTTATTATTTATTATTTTGGGTTATTAATTTAGGCGATATCCGTTTTATTTTATTTTTTTGAATGGTCTGTTTGTATGTTTCTTTTATTTGTGTTGTTGTTTCGCAGGATTTTGGCATTAGTGTAATAGGGTATGATTTTATACACTTTTAGAGAGGAAAAGGTCCCCTAATGATTTTCTTTTTCAATTTTCTCTGTTCAATTTTCATTTTGTTGCCTCGTCCCCTTTCCCCTCGCCTCTGGCCCCATTTTTCCTTTATTATTTTGCTAATATTTTTTTCCCCCTCTCTTCCCCTCTCTTCCCCTGCTGTGCCCTCCCATCCCCTGACCCCCTATACCCCGTGCCCTCCCTTTTGAGAGTGCTAATGACGACCGTCCACCATTAGAGTAGCACTTGAGTGTCCCTGGAGGAGGAGAGGAGGGGGGGGGTAGGAGGTGGAGGGAGAAGGAGGATGAGAAGGGAGGAGGGGAAGAGGGAGTGAGAGGAAAGAAGGGAGGAGGATGAGAAGGGAGGAGGGAGGAAGGAGGGAGGGAAGGAGAGGAGAGGAGAGGGAGGAGGGAGGAGGGAAGGGAGGGAGATGAGAAGGGAGGAGGGGAGTGAGAGGAAAGTAGGGGGGGGGGAAGAGAATAAGGGAAGTGAAGGGAGAATGGAGGGAGAGAGGAGGAGGGAGGATGAGAGAGAAGGGAGAGAGGAGGAGGAGGATGAGAGGGAAGGGAGAGAGGAGAAGGGAGGATAAGAGGAAGGGAGAAGGGAGGAAGGGAGGGAAGGGAGAGACGAAGGGCATGTCAAGTCTTCACTCAAGCGCTCGAGTGTAGGAATGTCACAACAGCTGTAGTGGTCGGCGGGAGAGGGGGGAGGGGGAGGGGGAGGAAGAGGGACGCTCCCTTTCGCCTTCCATTTCCCTTTTTCATCTGTTCCTGTTTTTATCTACATTTTTATTTATCTCTCTCACTCACATACGTACATGCAAATATACATATATACATAGATATAAACGTACATGCATATGTGCATATATACACATACATGCATACATAATACATATATACGTATATGCATGCGTATATACATACATGCATACGTACATACATACATGCATACGTACGTACACGCGCACATGCGGCCACACTCACCCACTGACACGGATTTTGTGGTTTTCACTGTTTGCCTCCATAGATTGAGTGGTTTTGTGGACTCGCCATTTTTTTTTTTCTTTTTTTATTCCTTTATTTTCTTATTGTGTTCTTTTCTTTCCGTTTTCTCACTGTTGCTATTTTCTATTTATTTTATTTTAGTTCGTGTATATGCTTTAGCGTGGTTATTTTTTTTCCCATTATTTCTATATTCGTTTTCCTCCAATATCTGCCATTTCCTTCGTTTTTTTTCCCCTCCAGTTTCTATTATTTCCTTTCTTATTTTCTCCAGTTTGTTATTTCCTTCCTTCGTTCTTTTTCCTAAGCTTTCTGTTATTTCCTTCCTTCGTTCTTTTTTCTAATCTTTCTGTTATTTCCTTCCTTCGTTCTTTTTTCTAATCTTTCTGTTATTTCCTTCCTTCGTTCTTTCTCCTAAGTTTTCTGTTATTTCCTTCCTTCGTTCTTTCTCCTAATTTTTCTGTTATTTCCTTCCTTCGTTCTTTTTTTCTAATCTTTCTGTTATTTCCCTCTTCGTTTTTTATGTCCTTTTTTCCACCCCGGTCTTTCCACCTCGTTTCCCTTCCCTACCTCTGGTTTCTGGTGGCACTTAAGAGCTAGAGTGCCAGGTGTTGTGTGTCACTGACCAGGCCGGTGGCACTTCTGGGGGATTGGGAGGAAGGGAGAAGGAAAGGAAGGAAGGAGAAAGAAGGAAGGAGAGAGAGGAGGAGGGAAGGAAGGAAGGAAGGGAAAAAGAGGGAAGGGGAAGAAAGGAAGGAAGGAGGAGAGAGAGGAGGAGGAAGGAAGGAAGGAAGTAAGGAAATTAAGAGAAAGAAAGAAAGGAAGGAAAGAGAGAAAGGTCGAAAGAAAGAAATAAGGAAAGGAAATTGAGAAGGAATTGAGTGAAAGTAAACGGGAAGAAAGGATGGAATAGGAAAAAAAAGTAAGGATGAGATTGGGATGGGGACGAAGAGAGGAAAAGGGAAGGGAAAATCGAGAGAAAAATGGGCAGTAAAGAAGGGGATAAAGGAAGTAAATGGAAGAGTAAAGCAAAAAGGAAGAAAAAGAGGGTCGTAGGAGAGGAAAGAAAAAGGAAAGCAAAAGAAGAGAATGGGAGGAAGCAAGAATCGCGAGAGAGAGAGAAGAGAGAGAGAGGGGGGGAGATGTTCACAGAGAGAATGCAGAATATTTGTTTGCGTAATGAAGTTAATTTCGTGTTTCCTTCCGGTTCGTCTGGGGACCGGAGATGACAGGTGTTTCGTGTGAGGATGCGAGGCTTGGGATGAGGTCAGTCCGGAAAAGGAGAAAGAATGAGGGAGGGAGGGAAGGGGGGAGAGAGACAGAGACAGAAAATGAAAAAGAGTGAGTGAGTGCTTGAAAGAGTGATAAAAAAAAACGTTTTCAATATGTACATTTTTGATGGATTACAAAAATACGAATAAATACGTAGACACCGAGAAGAGGCATGGGAGAAAAAAGAAAAAGAGAAAGCGAGCGAGCGATAAACAAGGCTGAGAGATGGAAGATGGGCGTCACCCCGGTACCCCGCCCTCTTCCCGACCTGTGCCCCACCCGACCCCACCCTCCCTTTGTCGAATATCTCACCCTCGACCTCATGGCGACGTGGGGGGGGGGAGGGGGAGGGGAGGGGGAAGGGGAAGAGAGGGAAAGGTGTGAAGTGAGGTTGGTATCGTTTTTTTTTTCTTTCTATTTTTCTTTCATTCATTCTTTCTTTCTTTCTTTGTCTTTCCTTCTTTTCTTTTTCTTTTTCTTCTTTCTTTCTACTTTTTTTTGGGGGGGGGGGAGTATCTGCAAGGTGTAATTGGTTTCTCTCTTATCTTTGGGTGTACGTGAGGGGAGGGGGAAAAAGGGTATGGTGTAGACGTCAGTGCATAGAAAGAAGGAAATGTAGAGAATTGAGAAAAAAATTGGAATAGGAGAAAGAGGAGGGGAAATGAGACGAGAAAAGAGAGAACGAAGACAGATAAAAGAAAATACGGAATATCAACATAGGGGAGGAGGAAAAGCGAAACGAGGGAGGAGAGATAACGTAAACAGAATAGGGGAAAAATGGAATAGGGGAAAGGGGAGGAGGGAAATCGAGACAGGAGAGGAGGACGAATGTAAGGAAGTAGAAAATAATGAGAGGGCTCGTGCTGGGCCGAGGCAGGGACGAGAGGAAGCGATCGTGGTTGCGATGCAGGGGAAGGGGGTGGGGAGAAAGGGAGGGGGGGAGGAAGGGGGTGGGGGGGGGGGAGGGGGGGGGGGAGAAGGGGTGGGGGAAGGGGGAAGGGGAAGGGAGGAAGGGGAGGGGGAAGGGGAGGGGCAATAGGCAGGATGTAGGACTGTGCTCTGGAAACTCTTGTGGATGGCTGTGCGTGTCTGTGTGTCTATCTGTCTGTCTGTCTGTCTTGTCTGTTGTAGATTTTGATGGGTTTTGCTTTAGGTGACTGCTTTTGTTTAGTTTGTTTATTGTTTGCTTGTTTGTTTGTTTAAGGGTTTTTCTTCTTGTTTTGTGCGATCTGTTTGTTTGTGTTTATGTCCGTCAGTGTTTGTTAAGTTTATTCTCAAGCTCCGTGTCCTGTTGAGAGAAAAAATACCAAATAGAAATGGCATTTCGCAGTGTATTAGTAATTCATAGTTCAATTTGGGAGACTGACAGGTCCGGGCACATGTGCGGGCGTTTTGGGCGTACGGGTGGGAGGGGGGAGGGGGAGAGGAGAAGGGAGGGGAGTGGGAGTAAGGGTGGGAGAGGGGGGGAGAGGAGAAGGGGGAGAGTATGGGGCGCGGTCCTCCCCTCACGAGGAACTTCCGGCGGTTCATCCCTCACTTCCGTTCCGCCGCGGGGCTGGGAGCGCAGACCCACCCTATTGGCGATATTCCCTCCCGGTTTCCCCTTCTCCCTTCTTTCTCCCTTTTCTCCCTCTCTCTCCCCCTCCCACCATTTCCCATCCCCCCGACCCCCATGTCACCAGTCGTGGCAGGGGATGAGAGTCGAATGGGGTTGATTCAACCGCATTGGGTTGATTGGTTGGAAATGGTTGGGGAATGGAACAATGTGGCGACGGGCCGGTTCTGGAACAAGGCCTGGTCCGCATCCCGCCCTCGTTTTTGCGCGTCCTGGACACTTGTGCAGGTGCAGAGGGAGGGGGGAGAGGGGAGGGAGGAGGGAGGGAGGAGAGAGAGGGATAAGTGGACGGTGGGCTAAGGGACGGGAGGGAAGGAAGGAAGGAAGGAAGTAGAGGGAGGGAAAGAGGGAATAGGAGGACGGAGGGGCTGAGTAGGTAGGAAGGAAGGAAGGAATAGAGAGGGAAGGAACGAGGGATAGGAGGACGGAGAAGGTAGGAAGGAAGAAAGGAAAGGAAGGAATAGAGAGGGAAAGAGGCGCCGGGATCCCCGACGAGGAGGAAGGAGGCGGCTCCCGGCGTCCTTCCTGTCCGTGGCGAGCGGAGCGTGTCATCCCGCCGCCGCAGCCTCACCGCACGAGCCGCAGCGGGTCGAGTCGCGCCGCCCCGCAGGTTCCCACGGCCGACGGCGCTCGCGGGAGAATGCACGACGGCGGCTGCGGCTCGCCAGGTTGCGGGGGGACGTGAATGTGGGGGAGGGGGGGGGGACGCCGGAATTATGCATTGCGGGCGGCTGGTCCTCGTCGGCGCCCGCTCGGGAAGTTCCTCTCTGGCTTGCTTCCTTCCTTCCTTCCTTCCTGCCTTCCTTTCTTCATTCCTTTCCTTTATTCATTCATTCATTATTTCCTTCTTTCTTTCATTCTTTCATTCCTTTCCTTCCTTTCCTTTCCTTTTTTATCTTTGCACATTTCTTTTCGTCTATTTCTCTTCGTAGTTTATACGGTTCTGTTTCTATCCACATTTACTACTGTAGTTCATTTACTTCGCACCCCACTTTCTTTCTCTCCCCCATTTTCTTTTTTTTTTGTTTCTTTCTCTCGCCTTTCCTTTCTTTCCCCTCACATTTATCTTCCCTTCCTTTTACACCTCTTTCTTTTTTTCTCACTTGCACGTTATCTTCTCCTCCTCCTCTTCCTTTCTTCCTCCTCTCCTCTTCCTCTTCTCTTCCTCCTCATCCTCTTCTTACTTTTTTTCTTCTCCCATTCCCTGCCCAAGAGGAAGAGATCGAAAGCACATGTATTTTTTCCCACTCTCTCGTCCAACAAGTGAAAGTTACTCAGCGCGTTTCCCGGAGCGAACATCCTGCCTATTTCAGGGTTGAGTGAGGGAGGGACCCAAATCGGTCAGGGAGGGAGGGAGGGGAGGGAGGGAGAGAGGGGAGGGAGAGAGGGGAGGGAGGGAGGGAGAGAGGGGAGGAGGGAGAGAGGGAGGGTGGGAGGGAGGGAGAGAGAGGGGAGGGTGAGGGAGGGAGGGAGAGAGGGGAGGGTGGGTGAGGGAGGGAGGGAGGGTGTCAGGGGGGCAGATGGCATGCTGATAACGAGGTTGAAAAAGGAGGTTAATGGCGATGGAAGGGAGAGAGAGGAGGGAGGGGAGGAAGGAAGAAAGAGGAGGAGATGGATAGACAGACGGAGAGAAAGAGACAGCAAACAGACAGATAGAGAGAGTGAAAGAGAAAGGAAATGAACGAAAGATATATATGTTGTGGATATTTTACATCTGTTCCATGTGCGTTACAGTACATTGTACTACATCCCTCGATATTATTATATTATAATCTTGTACCATGTACTTTTATACCTTTATATATTTTTTTATCAAGTGAATAGACTTCTAACCACCGCTTCTCTCTCTCCCTCCCTCAGGTAAGCTGTCTGGCGAAGTTCAAGGGCAGTTGTTGCTGGGGCGGCGCCGGTAGGTTCCTCGCACTCGGATGACCTTGTTCGAGTGCATTCTTCTAGTCATGCATGGGCTGCCTGGCGCGCCTGTCTTGCTCCGCTCCGCGTCTGGAGTGCGTGTGGTCAGGAGCGGGGGTTGCCTGGGGTAGGGGTGGGGGGTAGGGGGTAGGAGAGGGTAGGGGTGGGGGGTTGGAGAGGGGATGGGATGGGGAGGGGAGGGGAGGGGGAGGGAGGGAGGGTTGTTTGGAAACGGAAAAAGGAAAGGGATTGGGATTTTTTTTTTCTGTTTCACTCGCTTAGTACACGTACGGATACTCACACTCACATTTACGAGCGAGTGCACACGCACTCACTCACTCACTTTACTTACTTACATACTTACTTACTTACTTACTTAATTAATTACCATCTCTCTCTCTCTCTCATCTCTCTCTCCTCTCTCTCTCTCTCTCTCTCTCTCTCTCTCTCTCTCTCTCTCTCTCTCTCTCTCTCTCTCTCTCTCTCTCTCTCTCTCTCTCATTTATTCTCGGCTGATCAGAAACTACGTTAGTTTTTCTCTTTCTTTCTCATTCGCTCTCTCTCTTCAGGATTATTAATTTTGTAATTAAAAACTAAAACAAGAAGGAAAACTTTAGGACGTGGTGCTCGTTATTCATTTAATTATTTTCGGGAAAAGAGACGATGATGGGTGTTTTGATGCCCCAACATGCTCAGCGTTCCTGTCCAGCCATGAAGATCCCGCCCATGCATCTGGCTTTATTCTCCCCTCTTCCTCTCTCTCCCTTTCCTTTTCTTCCCCTTTCCCTTCCTTTTCTTTCCCTCTCCTCCTCTCTTCTCCCTCTCCCTCCTCCCTTCCTTTTCTTCCCTTCTCCCTCCCTTCCTTTTCTTTCCCCTCTCCTCTCTTCCCTCTCTCCTCCTCTCTCCTCCTCTTCCTCCTCTCTTCCCTCTCTTCCCTCTCTCCCTCCCTTCCTTTTCTTCCCCCTCTTCTCCCTTCCTTTTCTTCCTCTCTCCTCCTCTCTTCCTCTCTCCCTCCTCACCCCTCATTCCTTTTCTTCCCTCTCCCTCCCCCCCCCTCTTCCCCTCTCTCTCCCCTCCCCCCCCCTAAACACCTTTGTCCCCTCACCACCTTGTTGCGTCAGGGTGTGGGTTGAGCAAGTGTTGTTTGTGAACCGTCTTCGTTGTTTGTGGTATTTGTTTGTTTGTTTTTTTTTCTATGTGTATCCCTCCTAAAATTTGTGTGTGTGTGAGAGAGAGAGAGAGAGAGAGAGAGAGAGAGAGAGAGAGAGAGAGAGAGAGAAGAGAGAGAGAGAGAGAGAGAGAGAGAGAAGAGAGAGAGAGAGAGAGAGAGAGAAGGATTATTTATTTATATATACCCGTGACGTTAGTATGGCAGCAACAGGTGCTTGGCAATATGATACACCAGCTTCGCAAAGGATGCAGCTAGTGTGCCAGATGAGCATCCTTCCACCCCCAACCTCCCCTGACGCATACACGTCTCTCTCCTTCTCTCTCTCTCTCTCTCTCTCTCTCTCTCTCTCTCCTCTCTCTCCTCTCTCTCTCTCTCTCTCTCTCTCCTCTCTCTCTCTCTCTCCTCTCTCTCACGCACGCACGCGTATACACACACACACAATACACATACACATACACATCATACACACACCCCAACGCCAAAACGGTTGTCCCTTTCCGAACCGTTGGTATCGCCGATCTGGCCTCTTTTCACAAAAGTGGATCTCCATGGGCAATTATCATTATTTTTATTGCCATTACAATCAGGACTCATTCACGCGTCCTTCCCTCCCTGCCCCTTCTCTCCCTTCTCCCCTCCCCCCCCCTCCCCCTTCCTCCTCTCCCCTCCCTCTTCGCCCTCTAACCTTTCCCCTCTCTCTCTCCCTCCCTCCTCCCCTTCTCTCCTCCCTCCCCCACACTATCCCATTTCCCATAAACACCAACAGGATATTCGGTCTGCCCCCCCCCCATAATTGTCATCGCCTTCGCTGGCCCATTTTCGTCAAAATTTCCCAACCGCATAATGCCAATTTTTTTCTTCCCCCACTCTATTATTATTACTTCTCCTTCCTTTACCTTTCTCCTCTTCTCTCTCCTCTCTCTCCTCTCTCTCTCTCTCTCTCTCTCTCTCTCTCCTCTCTCTCTCCATCTACTCTTCTCTCTCTTCTCTCTTTCTTTATACTCTTCTCTCTCTCTCTCTCTCTCTCTACTCTCTCTCTCTCTCCTCTCCTCGTCTACTCTCTCCTAACTCTCTCTCTTCTTCTCTCTTTTCTCTCATTTCTCTCTCTCTCTCTCTCTCTTCTCTCCTCTCTTTCAACTCTCTTTCTCCTCTCAATTCTCTCTCTTTCTCCTCTCTCTCTCTCCTCTCTTCTCTCTCATCTCTCTCTCTCCTCTCTCTCTCTCTTCTCCCCCTATACTTTTACCTCTTGCGTCGCGTTAGATATTTTTATTTTGTCTTATTCTTCTTTTTTTTTTAAAATGAAAGTCAGGTACAGTAATAAAGGAATAAAGTTGATAAAGAAAATCTGACGTCAAGTTTTGAGCATAATGGGTCTTTATCGACTATAATTGATTTTTATGCGCACGATGCGTTGGAAGTCTTTATTTCTTCGTTTGTTGTGTCCTGCTTCTCATTTTCTTTTTCTCTATTTAACTTGTTTTTCTATTATTACGGACTAAAATTCTCGTTTTTTTTATCAACTTGTCTTGGAATGAAAGTCAGTGTGTATTTCTGGCGAAGATGTATACTCGAAACCGGTCAAATACATCTCTTGTATTGTGGAGATATTCGTTCTCATTCATACATTTTTATATTTTATTTATTCATAAATTTTTATTTTTTATTATTTTAGTATTGTGAAGATATTCGTTCTCATTTCTACGTTTTTCTACGTTTGTCAACATGAATACGGTTCATTGTCTTTCTTCATTAAAATTGGAATTGAATTATTTACCTTCTACACTGTGTCCATATTTTCATAACTTCCGGTCGAGTTTGGCATTATTACAACGGATATAACTTAAATTACTAGCGAACAATAACAGAACAATAACAAGGTGATCATATGGGCAGTAGACAATGAGATCTTAGGGCCAAGACGGGACAAATTGACCTGATCTGACCTCTTGTGACACCTGGTGGGCGGAGAGTGGCTGGCCAGGTCAGAGGTCAGAGACAAAGGGTCGATGAGTATGCTCTCCACGTTCCCGCGCGGTCGTGGTAAATGGTGACCTGGTATGCCCCCCCCCCCCCCCCTCTCTCTCTCTCTCTCTCTGTCTCCTTCGCGCGCGCTCTCTCCCGCACCGCCGTCGTAGTCCGTGTTTGACCTCGGCCGTGGCGTGACCTGTCTCGGGACTAGGTCGTGCGGTGGTGCTGTGTGTGTTTCGGGGACTTCGGCGGTTTTGTGCCTCCTGTTTTCTTATATTTTATCTGTTTATCGTTTTTTGGATTGCGTCTTTCTTCTCGTCCTGGGAAGATGGTGGTCCGGGAGTGGACTCGAGAGGTGAGAAAATGTTTTTTTTCTTCTTTCTTTCTTTTTTTGTGTGTGTTTTTGTTGTCCCTTTCATCTCTTCCCTCCTTCCCCTTCCCCCTCCTTCTCTTTTTATCATCACCTACCGCGTCTCCCCCCTTTTTCTTCCTGCTCTTTTCCCCCCTTTGGTACTATGCTATTAGGCAAATGTATTTTTTTTATATGTGTGTATGTATGTGCGCGGCCGTTCTATCTGTGTTCCTCGCCGGTCGCTCTTTGTGGGGTGGCCGGAGCTAAAGGGTTTTATTGCCCCGGCGTGGAGGAAATTCGGTCTGCCTTTCGGGAGGAGGAGGACGTGGAGAGAGAATCGCGTGGATCCGTCTTGCCGTTCAGAGTGGCTATTCGTCTTGCTTTTGGTTGTTTTATCTTCAGAGTGCGTGAGTGTGGAGGTTTATTCCGTCTGCTTTTGGTTGTTTTATCTTCAGGTGGCGTGAGTGTGGAGGTTTATTCCGTCTTGCTTTTGGTTGTTTTATCTTCAGAGTGGCGTGAGTGTGTTTATTCCGTCTTGCTTTTTTGTTTTATCTGCAGAGTGGCGTTGAGGATTCGCTGGTTTTGGTTTTTTTTTTAGAATTTTGTTTTTTGTTTGTTTTTGTTTGGGGTTTTGAGTAGTTGAGGACGGGGTGATTTGTTTTTAGCTAAGGGGAGTCTGTTGATGTTAGTTAAACCCCTGTGGTGTTTATGATCGCCGTCTTTCGCACCCAAGTGTGCACGTGACGAGGTTGAGGGGCGGGGGGGGTTAGGGCAGGGGGGTGAAGGTAAGGGAAGGGGGAATGGGGGGGAGTGGGAAGGGCTCGCCTCCGGTGCTTCTCTGTGAATAACTTATGGAGGTGTCGTGGGTAAAAAAGCCCCCCCCCCTGCAGCTTTTTTCGTGGTGTCTCTCCGCCTGTTGGGAAGGAGCGAGGGGGGTGTGGGTCGTTGTCACTTTCCTTTCTGTCTCTCTCTCTCTCTTCTCTCTCTCTCTCTCTCTCTCTCTCTCTCTCTCTCTCTCTCTCTCTCTCTCTCTCTCTCTCTCTCTCTCTCTCTCTCTCTCTCTTCTCCTTTCCTTTCCTTTTTGCTTCGCTTTTCTATTTGATTTTTATTTCTTTTCTGTTTAGTTTCTCTTTCTCTTTTTCCTTGTCATCTCTCTCTCTCTCTATCTATCTATCTGTCTATCTATCTAACTTTGTCTAATCTATCTATCTATCCATCCATCCATCCATCCATCCATCTATCTATCTGTATCTATCTTTATCTATATTCTATCTGTATCTCTCTCTCCCCCTCCCCCCTCCCTCCCTCCCTCATCTGCATATTGCCAAGGTCAGCGCGGTACCGTCGGCCTAATGGTGATGGCCGGAGAGTATTGGACTTTCTCTTCGTTCGTATTTGGGATTTTTTTGGGGGGTGGGGGGTAAGGGGGGCGATGGATGATTAATTGATTCTGGAGGAGGAGGGAAGAGAGAGGGAGGGAGGAGGGAGGAGGAGGAGGAGAGAGAGAGGTGAGGGAGGAGGAGGAGGGAGAGGGAGAGAGGCGGTCGCTTCGTTTTTTTTTTCGAGTTTTATATTTCGATCTTTCGTTCTCTATCGTTCTATGGCTGTTTTTTTTAATCTGTAGTTTTTATATATTGTCTTATTTTCTTTGTCAGGTGTTGTTATTATTATTATTGTTATTTATTATTATTATTTTTATTTTTATGTGTGTGTGTGTGTGTGTGTGTGTGTGTGTGTGTGTGTGTGTGTGTGTGTGTGTGTGTTGTGTGTGTGTACTTATTGTGCGCGCGCTTGTACCTTCAAGGTCAGATTGATTCCAGGCGCCTTTATCGGCGTGAGTGTGTGCATCCGGCGAATGACTATTGTCTAGTTAGGAGGATTGACTCTCTCTCTCTCTCTCTCTCTCTCTCTCTCTCTCTCTCTTCTCTCTCTCTCTCTCTCTCTCTCTCTCATCTCTCTCTCTCTCCTCTCTCTCTCTCTCTTTTCTTTCCTCTTCCTCCCTCCTTCCCCTGTCCACCTCTCCCTCCCCTTCTCTTCTTCTCCCAGACCCTTCCCCCCCTCCCTCCCCTCTCCCCCCTGCCTCAACCCTTTCCCCACACACCTTTTCCCACGCTTCGAGGGCACCGAACATACCAATATGACCCCTCGGTGTCTACCCCTCATCTTACCCTCTTCCCCTCATCTTACCCTCTTTCCTCTCGGCAAAAGGGGTGCTGTAACGTGACCTCCGATGACCTAGGTCTGTCAGCGGGTTCTCGGCGCCGCTCTCGCTCCCGTATTCGTCTCTCGTAACGGAAAGGGTTTGACGTCTGGTGTCACGCCCCTTGTCACGGGAGGTCGGGTGGGGGGGTGGGGGGTAGGGTGGGTAGCGAGGTGCCTCCGTGGCGGGCGATGGTAGGACATTGGGTGCTTCTTCTTTCTTGTTCTTGTTCTTTTTCTTCTTCTTTTCTTGTTCTTGTTGTTCTCTGTCTTTTCTTTTTCTTTTTTTCTTCTGTCTTTTCTTTTTCTTTTCTTCTTCTTCTTGTCTTTTCTTTTCTTCTTTTTCTTAGATTCGTCTTTTGTGCATGATTATTTTCCGATTTTTTTTTTTCAATTCCTTGCGATTCCTCCCTCGGATGTAGGGGCTGGGGGGAACGTTACGTAATCGCTGGCGAGTAACGAGCAGACGAGAGTCATCGCTGTTTCAGGTGACCCCTCGCCTGACCCCACCCCGACCCCCTCTTAATTCTGACTCTTTCTTTCTTTTTTCTATTCTTTCTCTCTTTTCTCTTCTCTTTTCTTTTCTTCTATTTTTTCTCTCTTTCCTTCTCTTTTTTCTTCTCCTTCTCTCTTCCTCTCTCTCTCTCTCTCCCTCCTCTCTTCTCTCTCCTCTCCTCTCTCTCTCTCTCTCTCTCTCTCTCTCTCTCTCTCTCTCTCTCTCTCTCTCTCTCTCTCTCTCTCTCTCTCTCTCTCTTCTCTCTCTCTCTCCTCTCTCTCTCTCTCTCTCTGATGGCCAACATTTGTTAGCCAATGCATGTTTGTTTCTTTTATGTATATGTGATTTTGTCATTCGTTGTCTTTATTCCGTCTGTATTGAATGTCTGTTATTTGTGTGCGTTTTTGGTGTGTGTGCGTGTCCTTTTGCTGTGTGCGTGTCCTTTATGCGTGTGTGCGTAGCCTCCTTTTTGCGTGTGTGCGTGTCTTTTTGCGTGTGTGTGCGTGTCCTTTTTGCGTGTGTCTTGTGTCCTTTTTGCACGTGTAGTTGCTCGTGTTGTCCTTTTGCGTGTACGCGTGTCTTTTTCGGCTCGTGTTTTGCGAGTGCTGTTTTTGCGCCGTGCATGGCAGAGCCGGCGAGGCACTCCACCGAACGCCAGCCGACCGCCCGGCCCAGCTCAAGCCCCGAGCATGAACGAGCCCAGCCGACCCATTGTCACACAAACTTCATATGCTTATTGTCCTTGTCTCCGTTTAGTCGTTGGGCGCACGCTGGGTTTGGAAGGAGGGAGGTGAGAGGAGAAGCGAAGGAAACGAGCACTAGTAGGGGGAGTGGAGGGAAGGGAGGCATGGAAGAGCAAGAATGAAGAGAGACCGAGATGCACGTGAATGAGAAGAGTCAGAGACGACGTATGTGTAATGGGGGGAAGAGGATTGAGGCTTGGATCAGGGCTACAGAATGCATCATGCAGCGAATCTTGACATTCCTTTAGTCCGCTGCTCAAG
>NW_020870213.1:395303-406295 GCF_003789085.1 Penaeus vannamei | reverse complement strand
CGGTAGTATATATATATCAGTATATTATTTATAATCGAAATTATTAATATTATATATGTTATATATTTTGATGATTATAGTATATATATATTACTACATATATCTATAATTGCTGCATGTAGTGTAGATATATATATAGATATTATCAATAGATATAGAATTTATTGTTGTAGCATATATATACTGTATATTCTATATATTTACTATATATATATATAATACATAACACTATATAATACATTATGATATATATATAATACATTTTCTGAATATAATACGATATATTATATATAATATATATTATAGTAACTATATTATAATGCAATTAATATATATTATATATTATATATATATATATAGTACACATATATATATATATATTTATATATATATATATATATATATATATATATATACATATATATATATATATATATATATATATATTATTATACATATTATATATATTATATATATATATATATTTATGTATATTATATATAATATATATATATATATAATATATATTATATATATATATATTCATACATACACACACATACATATACATGATTTGGATGTATCCTTAGTAAGCCTTATTTATGCCTGGGATGAGCACACACACTAGAAGACTCTACTCAACTGAGTCATTTTACATAGAAATTAAACAATGAGTAACTGCTAGTTTGCTGAATGGTTATGGAAAGAACATTAAGACATCAGTATTACCAACTTAAACCTTAGTCTGAACAAGTGAATTATGCTCAAAATGAAGTGAAAACAAGTGGTAGGCAAACACTTTATTGCAATAGAGGAAATTCCTGAGCTGGTAACTAAGTAGTGGTGTCAATATGCAGCTGAGAGGTTATAAGTGCAATCGAGGAGTCTCATAGTGACAGCATTTTTCAGGGCTTTTAAAATCATAAAATCGATAAAGATATTCAAACTGATGTATGATTAGATAATTTCAATATATCTGAACACCAGACTGAACTGGGAAGGTGTAGAGTGTTTATTTTTAAACTCTTACTATTTATGATGGAGCCCAATGTAGGGGATCGCCCCTACCTTGGGCTACAGCCTTCGCCTCAACTAATTTTGCATGGTCTTTCCTTCTCCCCCATTCATTTTCCATATCTTCCATATCTTCTTCTGTCTTATTCCTAAGGTGATAGCCATGCTGATAGGATGAAAGGCTGGCTTTGTGTCAGTCATGAATGGCCTGCAGAAGCCATTGGCACAGTATTCCCTTGATTACTTGCCTAGCTCTTACCCCTTATGACTGTTTCTTTTCTCCATTTTATTCAGGCTTACTCATACATCAAATATCCTATTTGAATTTGATTTTGTTGGTTTTCCAACTCCTGTCCCTCATTTGACCATAGCTCTTACCACTGGTACTAATACCCCCTCCTAGATGTTTTCTGGCAACTCTGTCCATTCCAAACCACCCACTCAGGTTATTATTCAACCTCCAGAATGCACCCATTCCTCTCTCCCAGCATTCTCCTCTCCATCTCCTACTGCACAGTCTTCTTCAATGTCCACCCCCTCTTCCCTTATTACTATTATTCATTCTTATTGTCCTCCCCCCAACAGAACTACTCCACTTCACACCAGCCCATCTACCTCCTGCCCTCATACTGCCTCCAACTCTGCAAACCTTTTTGAGTTCTCTTTGGCCCAGCCAAGTGGGATCAATTCTTTGTGATTCCCCCTACAGCCCCTTAGTCTGAGAATACCCTTCTTTTTCTACAATGTCTCCAAAAACAAGAAGGCAAAGTTGCCTTTTGCAGTCTTTCAGATAGTTCACACCTTGTCACAGTTATATCTGAATCCCAAGCTGATGCAAAGTCTGCCCTAACTGAACTCACTGGCAAACCCATTCCTGTTGAACCTAACCCCTCTCTTAATACTTTATTGGAACTGTTTGTCTCCCTGAATGCTTGCCTTGTCTATGACAAACTATGAGAATGACCTGCTTGCTTGCCTTATTGATTATAATGCAGTGGCAATACAGTGCTACACTATTCCCCCCAGAGGTCAGAGTAAGTCCCTTCTTTGTCAATGTCAGAAATGTTGGCGTTTTGGTCACCCAGCCAAACAGTGTCAAACCACAGCCTGCTGCCCTCTGTGTGCCCAACCTGGTCATGACCATTCAGATTGCTCTGCTCAGTCATGTACATGTCCCCATTGTGGTGGCTCCCAAAGGAGCTGCCTATAATAAGCTCGAATGTGAGGTAACAGTTCTCAGATTTAAGCTAGGCCTCTTCATGAGGCCAAACAGGAAGCAAGGCGACGAGGATTTTCTCTTTCTACTTATTCCAAAACTGTCCTTCACTCTACTCTATTCTCATCTTCTTAAGATGTTTCAGTATCTCTTCCCTCTTCCTTGAACCACCCTACCTCTACTCCCCCTCTCCCCCAGTCAGATTCCTTTTCCAGTCTAAATCCAGATACTCCAATCTCTACCACTTCCCTGATACCTACCTCTCCTCCTCACTTTACTTGTTGTACCAGGCAACCTAAACATTCCACTCCACCTTCTCCCATCACATCCTCTCCTACACCTTCTTTCTCAGTTCTCTTCACCCAACTCCCCTTCAGAAACTCTTGAAGACTTTCAAAACTTCTAAAGATGACCCAAGGGAACACTCCGCTTCCTCATCCACCCTCCAATCCTTCTGTTCCTACTCCCTCTACCTTTAAAGTATTTGTCAATATCCATCCTCCTCAAGTTTCACCCAACCCCTTTCCTCCTATGCTCTCCCAATACTGATATTTCACCACCCTCCCCAGTTCCCATTTCCATCCCCTGGATGCTTCACCTCATCCTGTAACAGCCACCTCTGCTTTCATTGAACAATGTCCCATTCCTTCCCCAGTCACAGATACACTGCAATTCACTCAATCGCCCTACCCTTTTAACCCCTCCCCTGTTACTAATCTCTGCTCTACTTCTTTTGCTCCCCTCTTTTTCCTTTTTGCTATCATACTATCCTATAATGCTCTCTAATCTTTGACATCTAACTCACTCCTGGATTATTTTCCTTGTCCTTCTTCGACAGCCATCTGTTTTCTTGAACAATATCCTTATTCCTTTCCCAGTCACAGATACACTGCAGTTCTTTTAAATCACCCTACCCCCTTAACCCTTCCCCCTTCCCCTGTTACTAATCTCTGCTCTACTTCATTTGCTCCCCTCTTTTCCCTTTTCACTACCATACTATCCTATAACACTTTTAATATTTGATCTCAAACACATTTTTTCCTAATCTTTAACTCTTCTTTATACATTTTGCCACAGTACTTTACCATAGTGATATATGACCTTTGATGTCTTGTACATTAATTTGTTCCAACCATCAACCTTTAACCATTTCCTTCTCAGTAACTTCTTATTCATATTTTTTCATTCTTTTCTGTCTCTTTCTCTTTATGTCTGTCTGTGTTTTAAGGCTATTGATACTGTTTTTTTATGAGTAGTATGATTTAGCTTTTGATATTATATAATTATTTTCAATATTTCTCTAATACTGATGCCAGTGATACCATCATGTCCAAGAATGATCTCTAGTTTCATCTGACACTCACCATTTCACTTCATGTGATGGCCCCTTCTCTGAGAATCATATCTGACATGTACTGAATGGATTTATCTGTGACTAGAGCATGGTATCAAAATGCAGAATCTAGAATGACCTTTGCTGACTTAACCCCTTGGATCCGGATAGTGTGACTATCAGATCACAGATTTTTTTTTTTTTTTTAATTAAGACCAAGGTGATAGGAATATGCTTTTGTAAGAATTTTGGCTGAAGACCAGGATGGCGGGAACATATTGTCATGTGATGTCATTTACTACTTTGTGGAAATAAGTGGCAGCTGTAAAGCAACATCACTTCCATTTTATAATATCTTAAAAGTAAATATGGAGACTGTAATGACATCACAGCCTGAGCTTCATAATGACACTTTGTGACATAACTCTCCATAATGAAACTTTGTCACGTAACTCTTCATGATGACACTTTGTCACGTAACTCTCCATGATGACACTATGTCACGTAACTCTCCATGATGACACTTTGTGACGTAACTCTCCATGATGTACCTCTTCATGACATCATTTTATCTGCGTACCTGCCTGCCTCTGTCTATCTATTTATCTATCTGTTTGTCTGTCAACCTGCCTGCCTCTGTCCATCTGTCTTTTTCTGCCTTCCTCCCTCCTTAGTCTCAACTTTTTTTTCCCCATTTTGATTTTCTGTCTATCTTTCTCAGTGCTCATAATTACCCCACTCCCTCCTTCCGTTATGACACCAACTCCAGGTAAATTAAAATAATTATGATTTCACATCTTCTATATATGACCTCATGACATGACTTGTGGTTAAGAAATCGTCTTGGAAATGTCCATTTAGACATAACAGATGTTACTGAGATTATGCATTACGTCTCACATGTGAGGCACATGGCTGACGGCCGAGAACAATAGCATCTGGATTTAGAATTCTTAAAGAATATATCCATCTATCAGGTAACACTAGGTTGATTGTCAGGATTTGAAATGGGCAACTGAAGCTGAATTTTTCTTAAGATTAGTACTACCATTTCTTTTACTAGTGAAGGATATTCTTAGAGATTTATTACATTTATCTCTCATACCAATATTTCAGGGCATGGTAGCAAATGAGACTCTTGGTTACTACATGGCTCGCATTTATCAGTACCTCCTGAAGATTGGTATCAACCCCAAGAAACTTAGATTCAGACAGCATCTAAGCAATGAAATGGCACATTATGCCTGTGACTGTTGGGATGCAGAGTGCCTTACTTCATACGGCTGGATTGAGTGTGTGGGCTGTGCTGATAGAAGTGCATATGATCTTGGCCAACATACTAAAGCATCAGGTTTGTATAGATTGTCTACATGTTTTACTGTCAGCATTTTCTCTTTGTTACCTTTTAAGGGCTTCGAGGAAGCTAAGGCCACTTACTTAGGCCTAGTCCTTAAAGATAAGATACAGCAGAATATTTTATTATCTTTTCTAGTTATATCCTTCTTACATCTTATATTGATTGGATTTTAGCAGTTCATTTCACTTATTCATATATGAAAAATTCAGTTTTCCTAAATATAGACTATAAATTATTAAATTTTGGTTACCCTTGTCATTGTCAGAATTATTTGTTGTACAGCAACACAGAAAACTATTGTTAGAAAATAATTCTGAACATTCTGAACATGACACAACAATCTGTTACCGATTTACTGGGGATGTGGGGTATATGTGTGCATATGAATTGAGAGGCTATAAATGTGCATTTAATTTAAATGGTATAGTACTTTGTCACAGATTAATTAGTTTTTTGTTTTTTTTTTTGAGTTGTTATAATATGGGAGAAGACAAGTTGAAGGCATTGTCAAATGATTTATATAATAGGTGCTACTCATGCACAATATTGTTACTATATTACCTTGACTATTGACATATTTCATTAATATCAGAACAAGAAAAATAAGATACTGGTAATATATTTAAGTTTAATATTTGTCACCCCCTGCTGCCAAAATACAGTTTCAAGTGTAGAGGAATAAACGCCACTTCTTCGGCTGTCAAGGTACAGCCTTCCTCACATTGTATATGTTCCCATGCTTGCAAGGCATTATTTACAACTGCAACATGATTGTAAGTGTGATCTTGCAGCATGTATTTTGACATGGCTACCCACACATTTTCATTTGGGTTGAGAACCAGATATGGAAGGATATGGCAAAAGTATCATATCGCAGTGTTCAGAAAAACAATCTTGGACAGCACAGCTGATATAGATGGAGCTGTTGTCCAGAATAAGATAGAAGGGATCTGTTTTGTGAAACACCATACCCCTAATTTGGGAGGAAAACCTCAAGGATTCCTACATACCTGCTGCCTGTAAATCAGCCAAGTCGACATCTGTCAACTCCCTGACACCACTTGCACCCCAATTTGGCCACTCCTGCTTGTGATCAAGTTCTCTGGTTTAAATCTGTTTAATAATTACACAGCATTAGATATGTAAGTATACATATGTAAAAATGTTTTACAAGTCATTTCTATTAAAACAAACATTTTTCTTTGCAAAATCAAATGAGCGAAAGTTGAAAATAGGAGGGGAGGGTGTGGTGTTCCTACCTACATGGTGTTTTGTTGACATCATACATTTCTCGCAGGGTTGGTGCCTTCAGAAGAAAATATTTTCTCATTGCAGAAAATTACTTTATCCAAGAAGGCCTGTGGCTTGTCTGTATATCACAAAGCATATTCCATCCTTTTCTCCATATTTTATGGTGTCAACTTGGGCTTCTTTGCAGTAGTGCATGCTTGTAGACCCATTATTTGGTGTCTTACATGGATAGTCTTTAAACAACATGACAGCCCGAATTTAACTGGGATGCTGTGCATTGCAAAAAGGGTTCACCTCAAGCATAGATGCATTTGCCTTGAAAAGTAAAGGACAAAATTAATTAAATATCATCTTCCCACTCCTCACTATATGCGGTAACCTTGAATTTTTTGTTTGTGGCACCTATAACCTAATGCCAGTGTATCCACCCAGCCACTACCGTCATTGAAATTCCAAATTTTCTTGTGATATCTTCATTTCTTTAACCTTCAATGTGAAGGGAGACAATGTTACCATGCATTTGTTTTGATGTCTCCATCTGGAATAAGATCATGATGTCACAATGAAATCCATATGAATTCTGGAATTGACTATTCAATACATTATTAATCAGAATGAGACCAATTTGAACCCTAAAATACCAACCCTTCCATAACCTAAGGCTCTGTTCATTACTGAATGTTTTAACACCCCTTGTAAGGATAGTTTTCTGTGTAGCTATACAAGTCTCAAAATACCTCTGCCATACTGCTTTTGCAGTACCATCATATGATTAAAATTCTTCAGTTTTATCATAAGTTTCTTTATATATTTTTAAAGGAGACTTTATTTCCTGTTGCTTCTACAGGTGTAAGGTTAAGTGTTGAGAGACCCTTGAAGGAGCCTCGCATTGTGGATGCAGTTGCAGCTGTACCAGACAAGGGAATCATTGGAAAGACTTTCAAGAAGGATGCGAAAGCAGTCCAAGAAGCTCTGGCCTCGCTTTCAAACGAAGTGGCTGAGAAGATGGACAAAGCTCTAAGTGAAGCTGGGTATGAACTGGATTTGTTTCTTATTCCTAGACATGGTATCAGCACATATCTGGACACATGGCTTTAGCCTGATGAGTTTACGTTTGGATTTCCAGAAGAAAGTCTATACAGGATCATGGGAATTTGATTTTTAATATTTTTCTAAGAAAGATGTATTTATCTTTTTTGACATGATATCCTCTATTCTTAGGGAATATGAATTGAATGGCTTCAAGTTGACAAGAGCTATGGTACCTAGCTTTAAGAGAGAACAGAAGAAGGTCCATGTGGAAGAATATATCCCAAGTGTTGTTGAGCCTTCCTTTGGTGTGGGCAGAGTCCTGTATAGCCTTCTGGAGCATTCCTTCAGGTATGTGGACTTCAGTGATTTTTATTTGCCATAAGGTTAGTTATGACAGAGAACTGTTTTATATTGCAGACAAAAATGTATATGCATTATATATAAAAGTTATTAAAACATTTAAATCTCATTTTAAAGGGTTTGATTGCTTGCTGTGATTTCAAATCATTGGTGTGGAAAATGTTAAACTTAATCTTAAAAGATCTTCAGCCATTAATGCTGGGTAAATGCACATCCACTGTATTTTTGCGTAAAATGAAATGTTTTGCACATGGATTGCTTCACAAGTGTTTTCTCACCAACGAGTTGATCTTCTAGTAAAAAGTGAAAAAAGAAAGAAATCATTTCTATAACCATCATTGATCCACTGGATCTTGTTGCGGCTCAGAAATCACGGTGCCGAAAACACGGGCAATGGGTTATGTAAATGGCCAACATCCCAGGTGTCCAGTGTGTAGGCCGGTCGCGCACAAACACCCATGAGCGGTGACAAGAAATCTGTGCCTCCCCTTTGCAAAGATATTTTGTGAAAACTTTTTTAGCTTTATTGCCATTTTCTACTGTCCTTAGTTGTCTTTGGATTTGCTTTATACAGATGGCAATAATTTATTTTCCTTGCACAGACTCCATATCATCTCTCTCTGTAGTAAATAACTATGTGCAAAGGGGAAAAAAATGTGGACATTTGGTTATTTGTGTCATATATCTCATTTTTTTGTAATTTTTAGTTTTATGTAATACAACCTGTGCCATTGGTCACAGTTGCCAGGAATACAGTGCACAGCATGGAAATGGTGTCCTCCCTGGAGCTGGCGCTCTTCCAGTCACTGGTTATGCACGTTATATTCCACATTCATTTGTTGATGGTAATAATGCTAAAGCTCCAAATGAGTCAAATCACACTTCAAGAAATTTGTGCACTCCTGGATTTGTGCATTTTCTGTCACCTTGGCTTTCGCTCATGACAGCAAGTTCGCATTACCCAGGCCACGGCCAATTTGCCTGATGGCAGCATGTTCATGTCACCTGCCCCTTGACTCAAGTTTTTCCATGACGTGATTGCATTGTAATCTGGGTCCAATGGGTTAAAGTTGCATCATTTCTTTGTTTTTTGTAATGTTCATTTCTATGTAATACAACCTGTGCCAGTAATAGGATGCTGAGCATGGACAAGGCATCCTTCCTGGAGTCGACTCTTTTATTCATGGCTCATGGACATTACATTCCAAACTCGTGTATCATTGGGAATAATACAAAAGCCCCTTTCTAAACACCAAAGGAGTCTAATCGCCCTCCAAGAGGTTTGTGCACTCATGGCGAGTCTTTTCTGTCACCCTGCCCTTTGCTCATGATGGCATGCTCACATCACTTGCCCCTCAGGCCAAATTTTTAGGGATTAATCTTATCATTCGTCTTATTACCATTATTATCTTTATAAGATTCTTGACCCATTGGATCTGGATACTTCACTCTCGTCAGATGGCCCAAAATAGGGGCATTGGGTTTACTTGAACAGCCACTCTGCAGGGGGAGCGGCATGTAGGCTGGATGCACAGGAATTCTCCATGCATCCCCTTTCCAGTGTTATTTTGTCTCTTTCTCCATGATTTTTCCATTTTCCATTTTCCAGTGCCTATATTTGTCATTTCATGTTATATCCAGATGGTAATAGACTGTTTTCCTAGCACAGATTCCATATCATCTCTCTTGGTAGTTGATAATGGAGTACAAATATTAACAATAAAAAAAAAAAAATCACATTCTATTTTCTGTAATACAACCTGCTTTGGCAGTCACAATGAATAGACACTCCTTCCCTTCCTCCTCCTCCTCCTCCTCGTCCCTGGAGCTGGTGCTCTTCTAGTCATAGGTCAAGGGCAGTATCAATATTATTGCAAAAGTCCCTCCCTATATACCAAATGAGTCTAATCACCCTCCGAGTGATTAGACGAGTGGCGAGTCATTCCTTTCACCTCAGCTTTCAGCTGAAATTCTCATATTTGTGTCATCCTGGCCCTCGGCTAAATTTTCTCATGACGTCATGTTCATGTCACCTACCCACAAATCAGATTTTTTAATGACAGGATGGTCACATCATTTGAATCAAAGATGTTTACAATAACAATGGTAATAGAAATGAAAACTTTCCTTTCAAATATTTTAAAAATGGTAGGAAATTGGTGAGGTCAGGTAGGCATAGAGTAATTATTGGTGACTAAGCTTGTTTTTAGCTATTAATAAAACTAATAAAAGGAAGCCATAGTCAACAGCAGACTTAGGCATGTACTTCCAGCATTAATGGCTAAGAGATAAACTGAAAACTCAATGTTACTGTAATAATGGATGATAAAATCTAATATTATTCCTTATTTCCAGAGTAAGAGAAGATGATGACAAGAGGACCTACTTTTCACTGCCACCTATTGTTGCACCTGTTAAAGTGTCTGTTCTGCCTCTCTCAAATAAGCCTGAGTTTATTCCCTTCACAGTCCAGCTATGTGAGTTAATTACTGTATTCCCTCTTCTTCTCATGTTATAGTCCTTGCCCTTTGGTAAATGCTACTACTTCTAGTTTATTGTAAATGTTTAATGATAAAATGAAACTAGGAATAGTCTGATGGTACTATTGTAATCATAGAATTAGGACTTGTCTCATGGTGTGATAGTTTGGTTTGGATTAACAATTTTTTGTGGAAGTTGTAATTGTCTTACCACCTTTCTTTTTTTATTATTTATTTGTTTATTTTAATCATTTTTATTATATTTATTTCTCTGACTTGTTTCAACAGCAAATGACCTGACTGAACTAAATATCTCATCAAGAATTGATGATTCTACTGGATCCATTGGTCGTAGATATGCTCGAACAGACGAGATTGCCATTCCTTTTGGAGTTACCATTGACTTCGATACCTGTAATAACACACCAAACACAGTAACATTACGGGAAAGAGACAGCACTGAGCAAGTCCGCATGCCGGTAAGCATTAATCTAAATATTGCAAGATTATTAGTTAGTACCATTTGTGTATCCAGTTTTCTTCTCCTACTTCTCCTCTATATCTTTTATTCTGTCAATAATATAACCTAATCACATTGAGATGATATCTTGTCACATCATGGCACACAATCCTTCTCGTCAGGATGATGTCTTCAAATCATGCATTGTTTAGCCCACTTTGTCTTTGTGCTCATTGAACAGTTGTGTGCACAACTTTTTCTCTCTCTCCCCCCCCCATCCCCCCCTCTCTCTCTCTCTTTCCTCTCCCCCTCTCTCTCTCTCTCTCTCTCGCGCCCCCTCTGTTCTCTCTCTCTTTCTCTCTCCCCCTCTCTCGTCTCTCTGCTTCTCTCTCTCTCCCCCTGCTCTCTCTCGTCTTTCTAGCTCGCTCCGGCGTCTCTCTCGTTTCTCACTCCCTCTGCTCTCCCTGACTCTCCTCTTGCTTCCGGCCC